>KZ308792.1:373062-418535 GCA_000376725.2 Ladona fulva
ATATATATATACACAATTATTACAATTGTATATATCTTATCTTGGGTATGGAACGTTTTCTCAGGATCTAATGTGGCCTCAATTCGGTAGATTTTATACCTTCGCTTTAGAAACTGATTGTTTCTGTCAGCGTTAGCGTTGTTTGGAATACATCCAATCGCCAACCACAATAACGGGATAGACGTAAGAAGTCTCCAACTTTTGTGCTTCCCAACTTTTCATGCTGGATACAGCATTTCCGATTTGGAAAAAGGGAAGTACAATAAAAGTTTTGGAAAAAAAATCGTTAACTATCACGATGCATAGTATAGTGAAGTAAAAATAAAAGAAACCACAGCAGCCTAAGGATAAAAATTAACGCTAACACTGAGGGAGTCAACCTGGTTTATGGCTAGAAAGAGGTCCCTGTTTATATATTTGGAAAATAGAACCCCTTCCCATGTTATTTACTCCTATTTTGAACTTAAAATTTTTTTATTGAGAAAGACAAATAAAAGCAGGCTACAGTTAGTAAAGTACTACAGTAGTACAGATATTAGCTACAGTAAAGACAGATAAAAGCAGCTACAGTCTACTGTTCGAGACTGTAGGGTGGATAAATTTAATTTCGTAAGACTTCATGGCACAACCGAAGGGAATGAAAGAAATGGCATGATAAGGCTTATTAGGAACAGATAAAATAAAAGGATCGAAGATTTAACAATGAATTTAAGTGTAGATATATCTTTTTGTTACGGCATGCTCTTTCTGTTATTATGCTACGTATCTCGTTGCAAAGTTACAAAATTTCATCTTGTTACTCATACATTACAGTTATTTCTACCCAAAAGTGTAAGTTTTATATTTTTCTTCGAAGGATCGCAAATACAGGGAAGACTAAATCAATAGAGAACGGACGTAGAGAAGGGTTGCTTAAATTATATCAGTTTTCAAATAAATCGATGTTACTTAAAATTAAGTGATAAAGTCGAAGATTTCAGTTCCCACTTTTAAAATGGAATTTTTCCCTTTTGTAAAATGTATTAGGAAGATGTAATCCAGCTTGAACTATTTAATAAAAAAATAATTAAAACTCCTTACAAGCAGTGCGATTTTGGCAACGGATTTTCTGAATCGCACCACAGGCATTCCATATCGCACCCAATTCTTAAATACTTATAAATAACAAGCATCGACCACATTAGACGGAGTAGCAAGTTCCTTTTGAAAGGATATACTTTTTAAACCCATAATGGAAGAAAAATTTTGCATTAACATGCCTTCAGTTTAAGAAAACAAAACAATGCCTATATTTAACGATAATAACATATATCTAAAGTTTTTTTCTGATTGAAAAATCTAAAACTTTTAAATAGTTCACACGAAATTTACCAGTAATTGAAAAATTTTGAACGTTTTTAAATAATATCTACCTTGAATTCTTTTCGAATCTTTTTTATGAAAGGAAGTTTATATTTACTCATCACTGCATGGATATGCGATTGGGAACCGCCGCCATTTTAAAAGAAATGATTATTTCCTCCCTAAACAAGTGTGAATACTATTGTAGTATTGGTACCAAATGTAACCTAAAGGAGTACACAAGTATGATGTTTAGCTAAAATAAGATATATACATAACTCACCTGTCGACTTTTTATGATACCAGTTGAAGAAATAGCTCCAGAAACTCTTATTTTCTCAAAATGTTCACATAAAACTTCGTAATTCACCAGCTGCCACATTTAAAGTGTGACGTGCTTTGGGGATGTTAGCAGTTTCAAACGTAGGTGACAGATGGGGCCCAAGGGCGGTATTTCACAGTTTTTGGGCTAGTGGTGCGATTTGGGAAGTGGTGCGATATACACAAATCTCCCATATAAGTGAAAACCATTGCTTGGCATTAAATTAAAAGAGGAAGATCGAGAAAGTAAACGAGAATATAGAGAACATGTATAATCAAAAGTAGTTATGTATAAATAACTACTTAGATGTATCTATGATATAGCTAGAGAAAATAATACAATCGGAGATATCGGCTGCTAGAACTAACACTTTACATTTTGCCGTATCATTATATAAACTCATGGTCTTTGAAAGATCTTATTCAATACAGACGCTATCTTATTCGGGAGATCCTATCGCGGTTATTTATTGCATTGGGTGTCTGTGTTGCTCCCTTTATCCCAGAAACTTGGGTCCCGAGATAGACAAACCAGACGAAATAGTAGATAAATTTTCCTCCAAATTGAGCCTTGGTTCGCCCATAAAAAGCAGGGATATAAAAGAAAAATTTTGGGATAGACCTTACACATGGAGTCCTCTAGCGCGCTCGCACCGGAAATGGAAGGGTACGAGCGCGTCTATTTCTGCCCCAAAACAAACAAAACGTTGCCCCGAAAAGTGTCAGGCAGCCTCGCAGCCATCCAGTATTCTAACGAATTTCAGGGCCGGGGTCTATCCCTGCCGCTGACGCAGGGACATTCTTTCCGAATCCACATTTCCAAAAACCGGCAGGAAATTCCGCCCAGGAGTCGCTCTTTTTTCCGCGTGTCCTCTCTATCGGGTCCCCCGATTGAAACGGGGAGAACGCCACCGAAACTAGTTTTCAGGGCGATTTGTGCGGGGCGTCGACGTTAATTTGGTTTTAGATTGCGCGAATGTTGCAGCGGCGCGAAAAAAAGAGAATTCCGGGTCCCGTGTAATTGAAATCGGAACGGGGTAGCACACCGTCGGGGAAATAAAGGACTTCTAGAAGGATAAATTATACCGCCATGCACGCACGTAATTGCCATCGGGTTCAAACACTTTCGTGTGCGTCTATCGTTCTCGGGGACCCGCTTTTGAACCCGATCTGCATTTCTGGGTGGAAATACTGTCGTCGAACACGGCGCGCGGATTCCAGTCACGGTGCTCCACGGGCTTGGTTATCGGCGGAGACGTCGAATTTTCGCGGATGAAAATTCATTGCCGGATGGGAAATAATGAAAACGGATTCGAGGCGGAGATTTGAGGTACGGGAAGGGCCTATACAAGGAGTCCGATAACTTTCCGAATTCCGCACGAGCCATTGTTGAACGTCCTGGAAACGGTGGCTTTTGATGCACTTTTTCATATCAATCTTGCAGACTCCTTTATGAAAGGGGCGCAGCATCGCCATATATCTCTCTCTTCCGAAACGCATAGTGATAAGCTCGTCCCATATTCTTTTGTGTATGTCGCTTATTGTGGTACTTGGTGAATGGTGGGTAAGCCGCTAATCGCCCGTTAATATCTTTGAGTCTTTTTCTGTTTTCAGACTCAGAAAGCGTACTATTGTGGTGTTGCTCATATTTCTTCCGTAGAATTGCATTCCTACGCTCAATATCCATTTTTTCATATTTAATGGCCTAATTCTATTTGCATTCTGCTGTACACGCTTGGCCATGAAAAAAAATAAGGATTAAAGCATTGTTCAGTCCAGAGGTTCGGTGAAAAAACGCACCTCTCCATTAAATATGAAGGAATCGCCTTATTCAGCGGTAAGGTCACGCATAATTTGCAGATATAATTTTGCATCATTTTATCCACACCACACAATTATGTAAGTATTCAATTAAGCAATAAGGTAATCTAATACCCGCACATATTTAGAACGAAAATGCTAGTGCCGTGTAGTACACTGTTTGCGACAGCAATAATAACCAGTGTTTTCCAATACCACGAAGTGAATTCGGAAAAGTTAATTGTAATTTACGTTAAATTCATTTATTCTTGGCGACGTAAAATAAACATTAAAATTCTTGGAAATACTTGATCGCATATTCACTGATAATGCATTTATATTAAAACAAAGATAGTGAATTATTTAAATTATGATTCGAAAACTCCGAACTAATCATTCTTATGTCATACTTATTTTGGCAAGCCTTCATTTAATTTAATAAAAGAATTTTAAAAATAAACATTGATACTATATCTTTATATAAACCAGAGAGTATGCATATCGGAAAATTCAAACATAAAAGAGAGGAAGAGGGTACATTGCAGAATAAGTTTACATTATTAAAACGCGTAAAATTTATATAAATGAATAATTACGCGGCAGAAATATGACTTAAAACTCAAAAAAAAAGTCTTACACGAAATTATATAAACTATATGATGCTTGGATTAGATTTAAACGATTCAATTGTGAAAAATGAGCAATGGATCAAAAGTTATTACCATACGTTTCCTAGAAAATACCGAAGTTTTATAAGTTAACAGTTTTTTGGAAATATATTCTATTCTTTGCATGAAATAGTCGACTAAGAAAGCTGCAAGAACGATTGATAATCTAAATGTTGAAAATACAAACTCTGCATTGAATTACAGAATTATCAGCTGAGCAGAAAAGGATCCGCAAATAAATTCCCACGTCATTTGAATCAAATAACTACATTTAAAAAGACATAGTTACTCATTCACTAAGCGGTCGCTTCCTTTAAATCTCCTAATAATAATGTTCTAGAATACGCTACAGCATTCTACACCATGTATTCTTAAATTAAGTATACCAGATGTAAAAGCTTTCTACGCCCATAAAGCAACCATTTTTCAAAAATATTTAACAATAAATTTTGAACATGAATTTCTAACCTCAGATTTCTGCTCGACCCTTCTCCTCCTCCGTTCTTCTCAGCAGCCTATTGTTTTTCGAACAGGAGCGATTAAACACCACAGCGATATCATTAAGGAAGGGAATAATTGACTTTCTCAGAATCTGAAAAGTAGGATACCAATTAAATAAAATATCAAACAATTCCAAATGAGTATCTACAACCACGGAAATTCAGGAATTAACGCCTACACAATTTCGAAATGAGGATGTTCGTTATTTTCAAAGTAGTGCTCTACATTCCTCTAATGTTAAGTAAGAATCATGAAAAATACAAATATGAGTATAAAAACAAATGTCTAGCTTTTGTTAATAACTAGAAATTACAAGCATAATAAACAATATGTTTTACAAGAACTGGTCAATAACACATCCAAAGAGGTTTATAAAACAAGGGAAGGCTGAATACACACTTAAAATAATTGGAATTCTCATGATTCAAAAGTTAACTGAACTTCCTTACCTTCTCATAGTGACGCGATCGTCATGCACTAACATTACGAAAGAATTACGGTTGAAATATCATAACTTACCGTTCGCAAAGCTTTTAGTTCAATTCTTTTGTATTAAATTAGTTCTGTCATTGCAAAGCCCGATATATTACGAAGAATTACATATAATTTTCAAATAAGTATTTCCGTTATGCATGCACCTAGCTGCCAAAGACCACAACACCAAATACTTATTGTAAGACGTAATTAGTGAAAGGATTTCGATTCCGGCCATTGAGATAGTATCAAATTTGACAAAACCTCTATTAGTTTAATGCAGTAAAGGTAAGTATTCGACAGGACGGACATTCAGAACTTCTCCGAGAAAATTCAAATTCAGTTTACCATTACGCCTGCGGTAAAACAAATGTTTTCTAAGACCCAATTAATGGTAACAAGAGAATAATTTCGGAAGATAAATACCGGCAACGAAAGCAAACAATGATCAACCCCTTTTTAACTCTGTTGTTACATTTCGCACAAACGCGAATGAAACCGATCCATTGGAAGTTGATGGGGAAAAAATCCAATTATGTTCGTAAAATAACTTGAGGATAACTTTAAGTCAAGTACAGTAAAATAATGATTTACGTTACTGATTTAAGCGGTCAGTAATATTAATGTTTCACTGCACAAAGTGTTTCATGCATTTTACCGTAAGTGTGAACTCCTGGCTGGTGCAATCGTAAATCTTCGCTATTTTTTAAATACCTTCATTTTCCTTATTCTGCGTAACATCCAAATGAAGAATAATAATTGTTACATAAAAAAATTTAAAAATTTGAAATTTCGCTCCATTATCAAGTTTAAGACTTAGACGTAGATGACAAATTTCAAATATTAACGGGTTTTTCAACAGAAATTGATAACAAGACCACACTGGAAGAAATTCAGGAATCAACTAAGAAACTTTCTGTATCGATAATGGCAGATTGCGATTCCTGTTATTTTATTGGTTGAATTCGATTTCTTCCAATTCCATTTATCCCACCCACCACTAGTGTTTTTAATCTTATAAAAACTAATTTCGGTTAAACTACCAATATATTTAATAAGGTATAACTTTTTACCAATTTAAAAATCTATTTTGTATATTATTTTTTTCAGATTTTTTTTTATTTTGCATAAATTTGTCGAGGATCGAGGAAGGGAAAGAAATGATGTTAGAAATAGAACTGTTGCATATTGAAAAAAATTTGATTTTTTGTTTAGAAAAATACTAAAATGCTTTAAAGCTGTATAAAAATAATTACTGATAATTATTTACGAATTAAAGAATATCGAAACTCCTCGTATCTCGTAAGTAAAAGAGCGGGATAAGCGCATCGCCTTAAATGGCGATGTTTCTTTTTACTGCAGATAGCAATACATTTTTATCGGAATAATTTCCTTAAATGAAAAAGTTCGTTTTTTTAGAGAAATGCCGGTGATGTACAGCATTCAAAATATTAATAATTACTTTCCTCCTCAAGAATTTCTTTATTACTATTTTTCTCTTACTCATCCTAAAATACTTTGATATTTGCTACGAAGAAACAAATGACGAAGCTTGAATTATGATTTAGGTTCTTGAATATTTACTGTCTGTACAGTACGATAAACCTTATTTCTACACTGAGGTTCCTAAATAGCTATTCTATTTTTATCCCTAATTGTATGTGGAAATATAAACCAATAATAGTTATTCGTTCTTAGTTTCTTCTTGAGAAATCTCTGTGAAGTCTGGCACCGAAATATTGTGTTTGAGAGTAACATTTACTTAGCGCAATAGGGTTCTCTTTGTCTTTATTCACTCTTTCACTTGCACATGCTTTGTTGAAGGTTTACTGGTGAAAAAGTAAGGTTCTTCTCAATATATATATCCTTACAAACTTGAACTAATAGATTTTTTATATAAGTTCCACCAATTTGCATACGATTTTGTTATGAAAAATTGTTACGGCAGGAGAAAATGTAGATAATATCTGTGCATTTATCGATTGTTATAAACTTTCATGAATGTCGTAATTTTGCATTACAGTTCATTATTTTTTGTATACTAGCATAGAAAATATATCTGGTAACATATAGTAATCTGATTTAGAGAGAATGGATTAATCTCTCAATCTATATCCACTATATATTTGGCTTTTCAGATAGATTTTAAAATGTGCATATATAAGAGGGAAACAATTGGTTTCAATAAAAATATATAATAATAATAACATAATATATGTAATGATATGGATATAACTATCAATTCTCTAAAACTTCCATAATATTCTGTCTTCAAATTCCCTCACAGGTTTAACATACGAAGGCTCTGAAAGATATAAATGCTTACTATTCCTACGCAATTTCATTTTCACTGACTTATCATTTTTAAGTGGCAGGCAATGTTCATAGAAGCTTATATATGCTTTTTTATTTATTTGCAATACTTTTACTACTTTTAATATTTCCATCTCGTTGCTACAATTTACCTACTTAGTGCATATAATAGAGGGCATGACGTAATTGGTGAGGTATTAACGCTGAGCTTTCCTGTTAGAGCTGTAGCGTTTTAGAATTTAAGGGATATTTATATAAATGCACCGCTTATCTACAGCAACATGGTAACGGAAATTTTTGAAAAAAGACATTCAGTCAGTACCTTAACCTTAACAATCTTAAGTCGGACTTGGTGTAACTGCTTGGTTACATTACCAATTTTTCTGTTACTTCAAAAGTTGGGAATAATAAAAATAACCAAAATGTACACTACTAAAGAATTTTCAGAAGAAATTACCATTCATTATTATAATTATGAGTATTACATTACAATTGTTCATGTTAAAGAATCTGAATCGAAATATCTGAAAATGTATGCAGCCACTTATCTAGAAGATACCGTTCTGTAGGTTGTAGTTGATGCAGTACAAAGTAGAATAAGTAAAAAGCAAAATAAGTAAAAATTCTCATCCAAATATAGAGGCTCAATTACGACCTCCGTCCTTTTTCCCAATTCAAGCTTATATAATGAAATGGTATTGCTGGTTTGAAGGCTCTACAGCAAAGTAATACGAAAATGTAACTTGATTACGAACACTCACAAACGACTGTTGGTGCTTACAACTCTTGTAAGTTACAATCTCCGCGAAAATGTTGGTTCATAAATGACGGAAAATTGCAGAGGAAAATTATTATAATTTATATCGAGATGCGTATTCTCGCATTATTATGTGTAAAAAAGACATAAAAATAAACAGAAGCGATTCTTTTGCCTTGCTTTTACGTCCCGACAACGGTTTTTCTCCCCTGTTAGAGGGTCCGATTCCAGTATAATTTCTAAATTTTGATTAATTAACCAAAGGTTGAATACTACAAAAATTACTGCATTCTATACAGCAGTAACAATGACATTTAATTATGAAAAATGCCATGCACAAAAACCAATTCATCGCATATAATTACCAAATCATCGTAGGACCAAATTGCCGCGGGTCAAACCATCGCGGACCAAATTGGCGTGGAACTAAATCACTGCGTACCAAATCACCAGGTACTTCATTCAAAATATAATTGTATTTACTGTCGATATGATAGAAACATGCCTTAGGGGTATTTCAAATATAAATAACTCCGATGTGAAGAGTGTATTCTCTTAGAAAGCAGGAAGGTAATGATAGACAGGGCAAGATAATCTCTCTGTCTCAGAATCCAAATTGCTTTCTTTCATTTGAAGAAACATCGTTAATTTAAAAGTGTGCTATAATTGTCATTCATAACATATGCGGATTTTTCTTAAAGGGGAATGATCTTAGGTCATCCGATAACGATTATAGCAAATTCTCATTTTTAACTTACATCCACTGCCATTTCAAAGTCTGAAACTATTCTACCTATGTATACGGAAAATTATCGTGAAACGCTTACCTCGTCTTCTCTTCTCGAATTCCGAAAGAAGCTGACTAAATTTGGAATAGACACTAAAGGTAAACTTCCACGGCCGTACCCCCACGATGTGCTGTTGCCACGAATACCTAGTCATAGCAGTGAAAGGGATAATTTCCCCTCCCCCAAATCCCACCACCCAATTCGCCGGCCGATTTTTATGGATAGAACTGTACATACATTAGTTTTAAGGATATGTCTTTAATTATTAATGCACAACACGTATGTTTTTCGAGCTCATGAGATGAGAACTATAGTTCCTTCTAGATTTTTATCTTTGTGCTGGTAGAACATTCCTATTGACGCTCAGATCACCAGGTTGCGTTGAGCTTGACATAAAGAGAACTAGTGAATTAAGCATTCCATTAAAGTGAGCGATACTTTGAAGGACATACTGAAAGATATAGCAGATTGCTTACGAATTGAAGATAAGTGGTGGGCGTTTGGAAATTTGGAATAGCGGAATTGAAGTAACGTATTCAGTGACCACCAAAGCATCCGACTCAAAGGAAATAATTTTGATAAGTAACAGTAGCTAAGAAGAGTCGAAAGAAACATATTTTATTGTTAATAGAATACATTACAAATCCAAGACATTCTGATACCATTAAGTACTCGATGGTATTACACGGAGGAAATAAGGTTTCTTTAAAATAGTGAGTATGGAATAGAAGCAAAAAACGGAGTTTTCATAAAGACTTGATACATGTAATCAATGTTGAAGTTGGATATGTAATCTACCTCTGTACGATTTTTGCCGTCGTGACAACTCGTAAAATACCTAATTTTTTCATTTCCATTTTCTATCTTTTCTTCCATTTTTGGTTTTCCAGTCCAGTTTCCTTATTTCACTTACAATTTCCTTCTCTCTTTCGACCAGATGTTACATCTTTTCTCTCCTTTGAAAGCACTTCAGGCTTTTGACGGAACTTCAAAGGGATGTCTTAGGAATATTTTACCCACTATTTTATGTTTTTTATCCCCGTCTCTGCCATGTCTATCCTTGTATCTTGGTTCCTTTGGTTACCTTTCTTGTTCTTGTAAAAGCGGATGAAAATTCATTCGCTGAGTCTATCATTATCCTATTTTGGCATAAAGTTGAAGAAGCTAGTCCTCCGTATTGTGGTTCTGCCACTCATATTTTCAGTTCCTTACTCTTAAAAAGGCATTCTTTCTTTACATTTGGAACTCAACTTCCTCAGCATGCCTTGCTTCAAAGATTTTTCTCGATCCGTCTTATATTGATTCTTTTTTATTTCATCTAATTTCGCGGAGAATCTTTTTCTTTCCATAAACGATAATTTTAGTTATTTTTTATAGTTCCTTGTGCTCGCTTCGTATGATATATTGCTCTTATTTCTGATAGTCTTATTAAGTTTATTTATTTATTACTATCATTTTTGTTGCTCTTTCTATGCTAACATTCCTTATTCTATGCAAAAATTGGATTAACTGCATTACCTATTTAACAAGCTTACACTTAGCTATTAAACGTAATTATAGCGTTCTTGTAATTTCCTAACAATAATGATTTGATATAATATAATAAATGGAGTTTCTGAGAATCTGAACAATATTGAACGTGCACAATACTATGTTAAACTTTATCGAATTAAATTCAATTACAAATAAAAAATTTTCCAATGTTGCACTGGCTGGAATATTGTTTCCTTTCTTAATATTAATGGTGGTCTTCATGCGCGCAGAGAAGATTACTTGGTAGATTTTATAATTTCTTTCTTACTTCGTTAATGGAAACGAAGGATTCATTTTTCTCCTTTGGCAATAAATAGCCCGCAAGAGCCAGAAGCATCTGATAACGCTGATTCAAATGTTATATGGCCTCGTATTGCACTCAAGGAGACTATTTATCATCACGATCCGCCATTTATACGAACACTGCAGACGTATTTCATTATCGCCAACATGCACTTGCCGTATATTCTTGCCCAAAGTCGGGAATTCTCATTTTGCGTTTCTCATCATGCTCGAAAATATATTTTCTATCTCCATCCATTTCCCGCTCCGTCACAGGCTTTGTTTCTGCTAATCAAAGCTGTCGGTTTTTATTCTTTCCATATATGTAATTATTTATTTGTGGGGAGTTTTGATTCAGTGAATGACGAGTTCAACATCTAGTAATAGAATGTTTTTGAGCAACTGTCCTGGGTTGAGATATTACATTTGTAAATGATAGATTATTCTCACAAAATTTACATAAGATTTAAACTTATATGAAGATTTCGGTACATAATACTACTTTATTTACAAATTGTAAGTTGCTAAGTACTTATTGTACTCACTGTGTTCTTAAGTGCAATATAAATCGTATTATATTATCCTTCATGAAGTTCTTCGAGCTAACATTAGTATTAGTATATTCCAATTCGGCCAACGTATTGGGAATAATTCTTAAATACAAATGTATTATAATAAACTAAAGCTAATAGTAATTGCTCAAAATAAGATAATGCAAATTACACTTCGTGGGAATAATACTGAGCATACAATGCCCTTAAGCATATCATTTTGTTTAAAATAAATGCTCATAAGGCTCTTATTTACAAACAAATGCTCTTAAGGCATTTATTTGTATATAATGTTTTGAAATTATTTTAAATTAGATAAAGAACAGAATGGGACCTAAAGAATTCCAAAACGCCTGAGATTTACGCGATTTGTTCATGTACTTAGGCATGAAAATGTTTTGAGCATTCGTAGATTTATCTAGGGAAAATATATATTGTTTCCTCTCAGTAATTCTTACAATTGCTCTACTTTCTTTAAAAAGATAAAAGAATGGCTATTCTCAAATGACAATGTATAAGATAATTCGTAAATATTTATTATTGTGTACTACTTTTAGTAAAATTTTAGAACGTGTTATAAGAAAATCAAAGATTAAGTCGGAGTGATTCTTACACGACTATGTTAAATTAGCCAGTTCATTCATTCCATAATACTTTGGCTATAGACTTAAAAGACGAGTCGAGGGATTGGATTTACCGGTAAAACTTCAGTTAAGAGAGATAAATCTCCAAACCTAGAGTAGGTACAGCTTATGGATATCCATTTTAAGTTGAATAACCAGGGAAGTATGGAAGAAGTATAGAAACTACGGAGAGCACTTCTATATTTCAATCGTCAAATGCACCTATCTGACAAGTTCGTCGAGAAAGGGTTATTGATTATAGATTAGATATTGTCTTAGCAAGGTTATACTACATATAAATTTTATCTCGTTATACCTCAAAATATTAGCGTTTTATTCTAATTATAATGCATGTCTAATAATGTTCATTACTAACGTTTTTATTTTATATTACTCATAAATTATAAATTAATGTTTTCTGGTAAAACCATAATTTTTAAAAACTACAAATCCAAATAGAAGTATCAAATATTGAAAGCCGAGTCATTTTTTTCTGATTACTTGTATTTCGGATTCATACGCGTAGCAACATTTATTGAGTTCTATCAGGGAAAATACTTCAAGCAATTTTTTATAAATTTTATGCCATGCATACATCAATTTGAATTTGCGTATGGTAGTGATATTTTTCTCTATTCTCGATTGTAAATATATTGTACACTTATTTGTGCCAATGAACGCTAAATATATTGTTACACTGCTGTCATTTTTTGATATCTTATTCATGAGAATTAATTTTTTGCACGTTTTATTGAGTGCGTGTGTGGAATACATTGGCTCCTTAGGGTTTCTGCAAGGGATAATGACATTTTTGATATAGTTGTTATAAACTCTTGAGACATTAAAGAATTGAGGATGAGTCGCCGACAAATACTTGTAAACTGTATTCAAACGTTATAGGATATTCGAATTATTATTTATTATTACTTGATAGATATTCTAGAAAATATAGATAACCTTTTTCTCATTTAGCCTAATAATCGTACTTAATAATTATCCGTTAGAGATTTACAAATTCACTATGATAAGTTAGCTATAGCTATTTTAGAAGTTACTTTAATTACTTTGTAATTACCCTAAGATCAAATAATTAGAATAACNTTTTAAAAAATAATAAATAATAATAAAAATTTTCAAACTACAGATAGCCTTCCCATGAAATGTTATCCAATATACTATTGTGTAAAACTTACAGTTATACTTGAATTGCTTTAGGATACATTTGAATTGATATACATTTACATACTGACCTCACAAACCGTCAGTGGCTTGTCACAGGGAGTGTAAAGACATTGATAACCTTAATCTAACGCTAACTGCTAGTAGCCTCGCTAGCTGCTCCGTGGAAATAAGGACCAAAAATTGTTATACGTCCTTGCGATTGTTTCCTTGTAACTCATTTTCATTCTCTCTTGGAGCTCGAGGACATTGTGAAATGAAGGGTAACAAAATCCAATACCTGGTCGACGAGATTTTAAAGTGATTAATTTTTCGAATAGCTTCCGTTGGTAATCAAGTCTTCTATCCTAACAGATCTCAACGAGTTGCATTGGACGGAATTTTATCCGATATCACATCAGGAGTACCGCAAGGAGGTGTTTTAATGCCGATATCGTTTCTAATATATATAAATGACTTAGTAGATAATGTAAGGAGCACAGTTAGATTATTTGCCAATGACACTCTTATATACAGAGAGATAACGTCAGAAGAAGATAGCAGTATCCTACAGAAGGACGTAAACGTTATATCAAGTTGGTGTAAAGATTGGCAGCTTGACATGAATGCTAAGAAGTGCGTTGCTATGTCTTTTATGCATTCCACCAACGTAATTAGAGTACAGTATGAAATTTTATTATACCCACTACAGTTCGTGCGTCACAATAAATACCTAGTAGTTACACTCAGCAGTAATTCATAGTTCAAAGAACATATTAAAGGAAAGGCAAATAGAATGCAGAGATTGACAGGTAGAACCCTGAGAGGATGTCCATCAGAAGTCAAATGAATTGCTTATTTTTCCTTCACTAGTCCTAGTCTCGAATACTACTGCGCGGTTTGGGATCCACATGAAGTAGGGTTAGTTTCAGATTTAGAGATGGCCCAGCGTAGAGCAGCTCGTTTCGTCACTGGAAACTTCAGGTTCGACATTAGCGTTACGGCTATGATAAAATTCCTCGGGTGGAATTCGCTCCAAGCGAGAAGATCGGACTATAGACGAAAGATTTTCGACAAATTCATCGATTCAGAATTTTTAGATTTAGTGGAAGACTTAGTTATTCCGGCAAACAACGAGCGCGATCTCCGAGAGGTAACAAGCAAGCGTTCAAGGAAGTAGTCGCTAAAACAGTTTGTTACTTCTGGTTGTTCTTTCCGCAGAGCATTACAGATGCAAACACGATGGATTAGGTTAGGTATTTGGTGTTGGTACACCCCCTGCCATGCGCAACTGGTGGCTTGCGGCGTATGAATCGAAATCTAAATCCTAAAGTGAATCCCACCCGGGGGATTATACCATAGCCGAAATACCGCTATCGAACATATATTTTATGTTCCAACTGATATCCTCCTTCTGTATGTTCAAAAGGTAAGTAGGAGATGCTGGCTACATTAATCAGATAAGAGAGTATCGGTACTACGGAGTGCTTTGACTATGGAATTGATAGCTTATGATACGTTTTTACATCTTCATGATATTGCCACGCTTATTAGGTCGTAAATAAACTCTCAAATGGATGGACAAAACTTTTTTTATCTTTCTTCAGAAGATTACTTTCTTAAAAAAACAAATCGGTATTGATATAATACAGATATTCAGGAATGGATTTATAATTAGGCGCACAAGGTGCTAGCTGAGGGCCTACTGCATATGTGGGCCTCGTTAAGACTCTAAATAACATAGATTTCCATTCTACAGTGAAGACACGAGTCACATGTACTTGTTTCTAACGTGTAGAAATAACTTTATATACGTTGAGTATTTTGAAGCAATATTTTAATAGAATATTTAACCTAGTTCAAGTCTCTTTATTATTGTTATTCAATGCTTTACTCAATCTATTTCATAGAAATGCTAAATTTAATTCAATATTATGTTTATTTTTCCTGCAATCGAACGACTGCATTTTCTATGAGCCTTTTTTCTCCATCGATTTCTAATAGGAGCCTCGATGTAATATTTGCGCTTTATGCCTCTGATAACCTTCTTCAAGGCTCGCAGCTTGTTTGTTTCTTATCAGGAACTTCCTCAGCCACATATTCTCTACTTTAAATGGAAACGTCTTTTTAGCGGCTGTGACTTTAAAACCTGATTGTTATTAAGGAAACAGGAACTAAATTGCAGTTCATAGCAATTCACCCAGAATTTGGCCAGATGATAAATGAGGTAACTAGGTATATTAGCACCAGTCCATTCATCCTCACAGACCATGGCGCAAACATGTCGATAAGAAAGACGTATAGAAATGGTTAATTTCACAAGTGAATAGAAAGAGTAATCCACTCGAGGTTCATTGTCATCGATATTTCCTTTTTAATGCATTCAAAAAGGATATTCAGTAAATAGTAAAAGACATTACATTCCTCGAAAAAATTTGGATATCGACCGTGAATGACATTAAGAAGGGAACTTCAAATTCACTTTCTTTAGCCATTGACGTAGGAGTCTGTTGTATTCCCTCTGTAGACTGGGACTCAAACACTAGACAATGCTCCCTCATCCCATTCATCCCCGTCCCGATAGCACTTCCTGGAAATTCTCCGTTTCTTCTCCGCTCCTCCATCATCCGAATCCCCAGGCGCCCACCGCCAAAAATACCACTTTAACTATCCCGTCACGTCCCGCATCGGCCATTTTCCTCCACTGCCCGTCGCGGTGATTGCAAAGAACTTCCCGGGGTCTGGCGCGGGACCAAGAGGTGTCCGTGTGTGAGGTCCTGCGAAGGGTTAATCCATCAAGTAGGAGGACACTGAGAGAAGGTGTTGATTGAGTCCCAGTTGAGTCACGTCCTGGGTAAAATGAATTGCCACTCCCACTGAGAGGGAGAGAAAGAAAGGGAATTTGAAAAGGGGAAGGAAGTGAAAGCAGCGGAGAAGTTGGTGGGAGGTCGGGAAAAATGGAGGAGATTCAGTAGGTTAGATCCCGAAAGCGATAGTAAAGGAGGGGAATGGATGATAATGGAAAGAATGAATTGAATGGATAGACTGAGAAGAGAAATTGTATGTCCGAGTGCTAATGTTTCAACGGATTTGTCAGGCGGTCTAGTGAAAGTAAATCATTTCAAGAGAATGTTTGAATTTAAGAAAAACAATTATTCCCCATTCGGACTCACTATTAGCCTCTGTCAATGAAAGATCTCAGAAGATGTTAGAAAGCAATTCTTGGTATCAGCTCTTTGAAATACCCACTGCAATATCAAGTTTACTCCCTTTTCGTCACTAATGGCGGGAATTTCTGCTTTGTTGCTGTATTACTCTACGTCCACCGCTTTGAAATTAGGGAAAGAATCACCGGGCGTAAGCAAAGTAAGCAAGAGAAAGTAGGCGAATAATTGATAGAACCTATTTGACGTAACCTTCAGCTCTTATAATTCTCATTGTTTGAAGCTATCTGAAGTAAGCGAATGGATTTTAAAATAAATCTTCAAAGCTTTTGTTACAATTCTCAACAGATGAAACTGGAGGAACTTTTTGCTAATAAAATTTGATGCGGTGTGTGTTGTCGTTAAGTAAAAAGTTATTTAATTCCTGCTACGGTCTGCTCATTGTTTTCGGCTTATCTTTTGGATACAACATGCTTCTTCACGCTGCAAATTTTTCCCGTTATCTTGTTGATATATTTTTGACTAAATCCTAAGGGTTCGCTACAATCCAACGTGAACTTCCAGAAAGCTGAGCTTTTAAGAATAAAAAATTGATTGCTTGTAGATGTCAGCGTATAAGAGAGTTTACTCTCAGATTTATCTCCAAATTTATTTTTTTCACAATGTTTGCGTTATCCGTACAGATAATTTAAATTGTATTCGTATTTCAAAGTCGACGAGAGTCTGTATTTCATTTATTATGTTCTCCTTTTCACAAAATTAATTGTCTCACCGTCACATGCGTCCACCACCTTCCATTGTGCTACGCTGTGAATACTGGCATTTCTGCTGAATTCTGCTCTCGCTGATTAACTTATCAGGTTTCTTCACCATGATTTTCTTTCGCATCCCTTCACATTCATTCGCGTTATCTTTTTCTTCAACGTTTTTACGTGTATCAGACATTTCTTCGCTGTCCAATGCATGGCCTTTCCTATCTTCAAACCCTTATCTTCTTTAACGCAAATGAAATTGTACTGTCAGAGGCAGATCATTCTTCAATTACAAAAAGCAAGCTCGCACATAGCGCTACCCCTTTACTCTCAATCCATTACTCACTTTTCAGCCATTTTATGAGGGAGACGTTTCGAAAAATACTTCGTGTATATAATTCGAAACCTTGGATTTACGTGAATGAAAACCTAATTTGTGATAAAGGGAACAAACAAGGTTAAAGTGTATGATTAAATTTCACTCCTGTGACAGAATTGATAAGTAATGGTATTCTCGAATTTCTTTGAAAATAAAGATATTCAGGTGGAGGATAAAGGAATTATGAAAATGTTTCGCTTGGAAGTTTTGAATTAAATTGTCATAATTTCACTTATTTTCAATACCACCTGCCTAATATTATTTTGAAACTCATAAAGTACGTGGCTAGAAGGGAAACATTAATATGTAGTAGTAGTATACTTAAAAGTGCTTCGACAACTAAGGTCATTTCGCACGTAGCCCCCCACCGGGAATCAAACCCGGGACCGATTTCACAGAAGTTGAACGCGTTGCCCACTTGGCTACCCGAGAGCCCCATCAATACGTATTTGAATCACGCGTTTATAAGAAGATCTGACAGCACTCGGAGATCGTTTGACAATAAGAGACAAGACACTCAATGAAATATTGGCACGATGGCTTTCAGTAAAAATCCATTTCGTTACGTTTACATTCTAGATCTATCGTACACGAATACCCTGCAAGTCGCCTTTCGGAGTATGTTAGGGGGGAATCTCTGAGTATCGGCGGCAATTTTTACGTAATATTGGTGGCAGTTTAACTTCATCAGATCAAAGACATCGCTTCCGTTACGCTTTCTTTATATTCGCCACGCTACCTCGCACTTTCCTCTTTCTTAAGATTTCTCCGTGCGAAATCTAATGCTCTCGGTCGTTTTGCAATTAAGTATATATAAGTATATACTTATAATACTAAGTATAGGTATAAGTAATTTCGGTCATGAATAGGATCGTGAATCTGATGTAGACTCATTGTACAAGATTATAGCATTTTCCAAGTTACTATAACGGAAGTCAGGTATCCAGCAGTTTACTCGAATAATATAACTATGATTAGACCACAGAGCCAAACAAAATATTCCTCAAAAAACTTTTTTTGTATTTTGCCAATCAGACATAATAAGTCCTGATGATGCATTATCTCTCTCCTTGTACGAGCATCCATCAGAGGGAATGTGTGGGCTTATTCCAGATATTATTAGGAATACCAATCAGGTACTAGCTAATTAGGGAGTTCGGTGTTTTCACTCCTACCGTAAGCCATACGGCGGCTCGCGGGATACTAATGTAAAGTTCAATGTTATTAGAAATCCTAATACAGTTGAGCATAGGTTGGGAAGTCCCAAGACTTAAGGTTTTTAATTAAGTCATGACAAAAACTTCCGATATACTACCAAAATCATTTGGGAATTTGAAATAAATAAAACTATTGGCAATAAAAATTTGTTGGAGCGGCATTGGAGAAAATAGATGCTCTTGATTAAAAGCAGAGTTTGCAATGTAACGCTTGGAATCGCCTCACACGCTATTATCATCAATAATAATCAAATTATTGACAAATATCAATAAGCTACCTCCTTACTCTTCTTGATATTTGTAGAATCTTTTATAAGTACGGTTATATTCCTGCTTAGGTGGTGGAATAGTTGATTGTTACGTGGTGCTGTCATGAGTACTTGATGCGGAGATATCTCTTCTCTTCTCATACTTCAGTCTTAACGGCAGATCAATTTCAGATATTAGATTTTCGGAAGTCTTTATAAAGGAAATTCAGTTCATTCATGTATTGCGTTATCCTACGTTGTCTTGAGACATGAAATATCTCACAAATATGGAATTTAAAATAGGTTTATCCCTTCTGTTTTCCTTTGGAGGAAAATATAACAAATTCTCGATTTGCGCATAGAAAAGTTTCCTCTAAATTACCTAACAAATCGAAATTGTAGAAATGGAAACTAAAATTTGAAAATAAAATAACAAGATAAGGTCTTAATAGCTTTAAATGTTTCCAAGTAAAAGTAGTCAGAAGCAATTTTAGTTATTTTATTTTTACTTTCATTTATTGTATTTTACTGAAACGTTCAAATAGATAGTAAATCATCATATGAAACGAAACCCTCTTATTTGTTAACCATATTAAACAAAATTATCGTACACATCAAATTTTACATGTACGCAAGTCTGGTATACACAAATAAATAAGTAACGGTGCCTTTAGATTTAGCAGAAAGAAGTATTGGTGGGATTAATGCATAAATTAACTCTATGCTGGTACAATAATAAACCTTATACTGAGATAAATAAAGTAGCTCTTAAGCATGCAATCATTAACAATGATAATAATGACATAGTAGATCCAGTCGTAAGTTATTTAAAAGGGAAAATTTCCCACGTAACATTTTGCAAAAGTTTGCAGTTTTGTTAACTATGATATTTGCTTAGTTTCAGCATAAAAGTAATTTATGTACCGCTTCCTTTGAGCAACCAAGGCGCCAGTTTATAAATATTTTGTTTAAGTTTGACGTGGTGTAAATTATTTTTTCGAATATTTATAATGTGTAGAATTTCACCATTTTGGAAACATTCAAGTAAATATCCGATGTTTTGAAAATTCAAGTCGACCGTGCTTTCACAGAGCAGGTCTAAAAGGGTGTAAAATTTAAAACAAACACGCGATTATTTTTTGCTGCATCTAATTTTCCCGTCAGGATTTACAAAAGAGTCAGAAAGTTCCCTATGAATTATCAACTTAAGAGAATCAACCACTCGAGAGTACCGTGAAAGAATCCGCGGAATTTAACTCAGTCTGTATGGCGGCGATGTTTATTTGCGAACTGAAGTAAATAAAGAGAAAACATTCGCCATCGGTGGTGCATAACCAATACAAACAATCATTTCAATAGCACCGTTTCCGTCCCATTTGGCATTACACTCTGAATGACTGATCATTTGCACAGAAAGCTCAAAGATCAAATTAAATATTTCAAAACATTCTTCAGTCAACCGTATCGACGCAAAAAAGGTACTAGGCTGCAGCAACATCTTACATATTGATTTTAGTTAACAATTCCTACGTATTTCTTCCTAAATAGTAACTATAGGTAATATAACGTTAGATTAAGATATGGAGACAGCATCAGCGCATGCCATATTACTATTCCCTAAAACAGTAACATATTATTTATTTATTTATTTACATTATCGTTGCAATTTGGTATATACCAGGTGGCAACGGTCAGGGGAATAAAAGAAAATTGCTGTAATATATCCAGCATTTGCCCAAAGACCGGAGGAAAATCCCTCCAAAAACCTCCAGTGGACGTTTCAGATCTTTTCAATGTTACACAAGAATTACAATAAAACAGTAGATAATTACATAGAATAAATGGGCACACTGAAGTCATGATTGCACAAATCAAAACAAAAACATGTAAAGGGCTATTATATCTTACATATCTAGCACATTAACCAGAAAAATATTAACAAATACTAAAACTATACGTGAAGTTATTCATAAGCATAACTTAAACATATACATAATATACATATACGTAACATACATATACACAGCTTATGCATATTAAATACCACTAAATACAAACTTCTAAAGGTGGTTGGAATTAACTAACGGTTGGTTTTGTTGCAAAATATGGATTGTTGTAATTATTCTCACTCTTATATATTAACAGAGTAGTATTCCTTTTCCACATAGAGATTATCTAACGTATATGATACGCTATTAGCTAAAGTAGACGTTTTTCTAAAACAGTTTAATAGTTTGCTGATGTATAATATATCGATTAACTACGGAATAATAAATCACTACTGAAATAAAATAGGCATTAGTGTTGACATTTTGCTGCAGAGTAATCAAATATATTTCATTCGGCGAATTTAATCGACATACTCTCTTTCGTAAATGGTTTTAAAATTCTTTGGCCACTGTTTCATACGCTCTCTAAGAGGCGAAAATATTTTCGGCAATGATAAAAACACTCTTTGTTAAATTGGCTTCACCTTTATTATCAATAGGTTTAAAGATCGGCATCGAGATTTTATTTTTTAATCTTCGGTTGCCCTTATCATTTTCAATAGCAGATTACTTGGGTGTTATATTTTACAAATAATTGTACCTGAGTCTATTAAGTCAATTACTAGATAGATCTATTTGAACTCAGATGGTAAGTATACGAGTAGGCATTGCCAAAGTGACTTCCATTCATTATCAAACATAATGGAATTATTGAGATAACGTTATAATTGTTACAATAGATTCGTTTCTAACAGTGTAAGTTATCAATAGTTAGCACGTCGGAATTTATTATTATTTTCGTCGGAAATACCTACAAATTTTCTATTCTTTGTGGTTTTATTTGTATTCTACCTCAGACACCGCTGTTCCATAGTGATAGCTGAAGAAAGTCTCTGTTTTAATTCCGCTCTGGGGAAAAGCACGCTGAAGTTACCAAGAAAATAGGTGCCCAAATGAGCGCTTTAGCATCAATGTGAATGAAGGTGGGTAAGGCGGAGCTATAGATGAATGAAGAAGCAGGTAAGACGTAAAAAGAAATGTACTTGTAGACCACCAAACATTGCATGAGCACTATGAAGCCTCATCACAGCTTGTATCTTTGTTGTAATGCCCCCAGCTCTTGCATCTCCATTTATTCCCTCCTTCACAATTTCCTGCCTTTTCCGCTCTGCCCCTATCCTTCCTTTCAACTCACCCAACACATACATATTAATTTGCTTACTCTCCGTGCCGGACCTTACCTCGATCGCAGAAATACAACCTCGCGGTCATTTTCTTTCCCCCTCTCATCCTTTTCCGCTCTCTCAATAATTCCCTTTTCAATCCAGCGCCCTCTCGATTCCTCCTCTTCCTTTCCGTCCATTTACTTCATCTTCGCTTCAACTACATTCTCTCTGTTCCCTTTCATCTCCGAAGACCCTTTCGGGCGCCGGTACGATTTCGACGAACGTTTGCTATGGTTTTCACGTACCATTCATCAATGTTCTACGGTGTGGGCCCCTTCCTATCTCCCTTTTCCATGCGCGAATCTCACGACGTACGCACGCACTCGAAATGTGAGAAAACATCTCCCTTGGTCAAAGAGGAAATTCGGTACAAAGCGAGCGCTAGTCCCATCACTCATCGCCTCATCGCGATGTTTTTTATTCGGCGGTTTCACAGATTATCAATTGGCGCATTTCTCTTTATTCGATGAGCGAGTCATTTTCCGTACGACCTCCGGACGAGCAGGAAATATTTTTTCCACGCATCCGGAACTTCACAACGCATAACGTTTCGGTGATATGTGCCAGGTTCACGTTTTTTTCCGCACGACCCGAGATGATTTGACCTGAAAACGAGTCGCGAACCAGAATAATTGCCTGGCTGAATTATTTCAACCGCATCCGATTTGATTTAATTTCAAGGATAGGGATGGAACGGGAATCAAATTATCTCCGTGTAACCTTTCGCTCGCGCGATTGCTTAGAATCCATTAAATTTTCGGTATTTTTTTAATCCAACGCTAGTTGCATGTCGCCCATGACGTCATGTAAACCCGGTGTAGAATGTGTGACCGAATTACATGGCTCTCCGGTCGGTTTGCGATCTTCAATTCCAAATCTTTATTTCCTCTTATCAGAATGTGCTGTATTTGTCCAGCGTAAATTGCGTTTCGGAGCGACGTATTTTTCTATCTAAACCTATTTCCCAACATCCGAATTAGTTCTCTTGAAATCAATGCGGCAATAACGAAGACGCGAATAGCAATTACGTTATTCAATTCCGATCGGTTCTATTTGGTCCACAAAAATGATGAACTCAATAAGGGAAGATGATGATTAAAAATTCCTTTGCTAATTTTAGTGGTGTAGTCAAATAGCTATCTCCTAATCATCGTGCTATTGGATATTAATGTATGGAGTTCATTCCGCTAGCGATGAAAGCCAAATGAAAGATTATTCGATTAATTTGGGCACAAAGATTTGTACTTTGGGATATTGAATACTTTGGAAAGAAATTACTCAATATTAAAATCAATATTTTCAATCTTGACTTCCTGGATTACTGTTCTTAAATAAAAACATTCTGTAACTTCCGGAAGTTACCAAGTGTTTTTATTTTAGATGGTTACTCAATATTGCTTTAGGGACAACTTTTATTACATCGAGATAGGTAATTCGACTCCTAAGTTTTTAGTAAGTGAGGTACATAAATAAATAGAATTCGAAGATAAGCTGAAACAAAATGTGAATGAAATGGGTCGTGAGCCGCGAAGTTTAGGTAGGAAGATAAAACGTGCCGCGAAAAACAAGATGGTGCTAAGCACATCTTCACGTCGAGACAACGAATTTCCTCAATATGATGATATTTCATGTCTGATATAATTTGCGACCCCAACGCGCTATGTGGACAACCCCAGACGGTCAATTTAGCCGTGTCATCCCATATTAATTCCTTTTTTATTTACAGAAGAATTGAGGAGAAAATTTCCAATTCAACACCCGAAATGCGCAAAAAGGGCACGGAAATTGTATTAAGTTTTGAATGAAATGGACAAACCCCTCGTGGAGGCAAGCAAAGAGATTTTTCGCATGAGAGCGTTAATATTCTAGTGACATAATTTTGGCGAAAACACGAACCATAGGAGCGGAAATTGACAGAAGCGGTGGCCCCAAGTCATTTCTGCGTTCCTGTTAAAGGTCAACGTCCGGTCGAAAAAAAATGCAGATGGGAAAGCGGCGAAAGGAGAGGGAGGCATTGAAGGTAGAGACCATAGAATTGTCTCTAATGATCTGTACACTGTCTCTGAGAAAATAATATAATCTAATGAGGCCGAAACCAAAAATTGAACCTATTTAACTACATTCGCGATGAATTAATGAATGAATGAAAGCAAGTTTAGCGTTATTTAGAATTCTTAAGGAAGTTAAAGACTCGAAAAACCCCATTTTTTATCCGTCAAAAATAATGTAAATTACTTAGACAAACCGCAACACTAATTGTAAGGGAATCTGAAATTCAAATTTTCTTTTGATTTTATTTCTCTTCAAACAGTTAATGGATCAGAATACAGATATTTGTATTTTTTAACTTAAATTTGATTAATTATGTCAATGAGTTACTAAATGAAAACGACTGCTGGTTTTAAGACTAACTCACATTTAGAGCGGAAATATTACGGGGTAAAATTCTAGAAAATCCTTTAAGTTATTAATTAATGATCCTCAGGATTCAATATCCTAATCTATGAAAATTCCATTAAAACCATTTTTGATATTACGTATATAATGAATGAGGTAAAATTTGATTAATTTGAGTACAATTTTGTTTCATTATATGTCTTACTATTAAACCTATATAGATTCAAGAATAAGTAGATAAAACAGTAATAAATATAATTCGGAAAGTTTCACTAAGATAGGAAAAGTACTGTTGTTTCAGCAATATAGAAAAAGTACTGTTGTTAAATTCTTTTACCTAAATCGACGTTGAATTCTTTTAGAATTTTAAGCTAAATTATGAAACAGGAATATGAATGGGAAAGATTATAATTAGAGTTACATCTCTTGAAAAACATGCAATTCAATGTGCGCCTACTTATTTCAAATGATAAATTTTGTGTTTTAAAGAATAGAATTTTATTTATAAACTATTGCCGGTAGAAGTTTGAGATCAAGCTGTTTAAAAATTAAAATTTATCAATAATGAAGTGAGGAACGGAGTGACATTTTAAACTAAGAATATAAAGTTTTCGACCAGCGACTTAAAATTCTGCTGAAAAAATTGTACTCCTATAAAAAAGGAGACTAATATCTTCCTTACAACTCAACGTACTCTTGCGATAAAACTGTTCTTTCCAGCGAAATGTCCATCTTTCATCACAAAGATACTCTAAGGGCCTTCACTCGTAAAAGGTTATCATCGAGAGTGCAATTAGCAAGAGTTATTTTTTTTATTCATCTTGAAAGTAAGGAGACCTATTAAAATAATTAAGTAAAAATGAGCCATGAGAGATTATCCGAATGGGTATATTTCTGGGAAACTTGAAGCGATCCTTTTGTTATTCGGAAGTAGCTCAGGGATAAGAGGATGCTTGAGGATAGTAAGAGGCTTGGAGGGAGATAATCACCTAGAGCCCCAATAGAGAAAAGGGTTTACCATTCACACAGAGCCGCCTTCCGCTCTATACCTTACAGCGAATAACCTCCTTAGCTCAAGTACTTTCAGCACAATTTTGTAATAATTAAGTCCTGCGGACCGCCATTGTGCCATTGGACCTCACCCAATCCCTCTGCCATCGAGTTTCCGTCGGGGGATAAATGGGTCCGAAACGAGGGGAAAAAAAGAATGCCTTAGGATAGGCGTCGCTGTGACCACGGGAAGGAGAATACACGCTGAAGGGAAGGGAAAACGCTCCGTGGGCTGTCAATGGTGAAAGAAAAGACGCTTTAACGACCCAACACTGGAAGAATAAGTAATCCGATAAAACTGGTATAGTTAAAAATTCACGGTCAATGAATTCACTTAACTGAGTTTCTCGAATATTAAGGTTTAGTGGAGGGTGTGCTTTCCCGCAATGAAAAAATGTGTATCTTAATTTGTATTTCTTACTTAACTTTTTTTCAGAATCATCATTACGCATTGAGTCATTGGAGAATCGTTCTCCACTTCTAATAGACTAAAAAGCCGCTGGTCTGAAAAGTAAAAACATCATCAAGTTCATAATTAACAATTTAATTTAATTTAAGCAGGACTTCCTAAATTTACATTTACATTAGTACCCCGCAAGCCTTCGTATGGCGTATGGCAGGGGGTGTGATATCACCGAATCACGATATCACGTATGTCGTCATGCAAATCAGTACTTACAAATGTCTGAAAAAACTAGTGCCTATACTCGGTTTTTCTACTCTTCAGAGATTACCAACCTAGAGGTTTTATCATTTCTGATATACTGCTATCGAAACTATAATCTCCCTTAACGAAATGAACCGCTGAGCATTGTACGAGCTCTAGCTCCAACATCATACGCTTCTCATGTGGATACTATACCGCGCAACAGTACTCAAGTAATGGACGAACGAGCGAGAAATAAGGCTTTCAGGTGCGTGTGAAAGATGCAGGTAATAAGTCATCTTTATTCAGTGAAAGTGAGAAGAGGAAGTTACTAACTATGAACCAATCACATTCCAGATTTTTTGGTTTGCCAAATATTCAAAAGGAAATTATCCCGATAATAACAGTAGCTTCCAGTCGTTTTTCCTGACATGAAGTGTCCTCGAGATTGTATAATCTCACATAAAATTTACTGACTGCAGGTTCTAATACACTGTAAAAAATTATAGTGATATCGAACATTTTGAAAGATATTGTGGTGCTTTTGAATGAAATTGGTGTTTTGTTATTGCAAACTTACTTCCGATTGTGTCTTTGTACCATACAGTCCTTATTTTGGAAGATATGTTAATTAAGAATTCAGTGGATTTCTTTTCAGAATTAAATTATCTCACTTACCCGTCTTTGTACTGATGACAATTAGTGGATCAGTGAAAAACTCCAAAAACCATCAAAAAGCGGAAATTACCTGCTTATACGTATTTCGCTCTCAACGAGAGCATCCTCAGAGCTATGTGACTGACGGAGCAGTGAACCTTTGGCGCGATTACAACCAATAGCTTCCGAAACCGAAATACTTTTCATACTTTAATGATGACAATTAGTTTATATTTGGCAACAAGTGTTTTGCAGGAAAAAAGGACTGACAATTAGAAATACCTTTTCTCCTCTTTCGGATTTGGTAGAATTGTCCTTAAGTCATATAATAGAAGATATAAATCCACCATACCCTTATTTGCTTGACTTCTCCACAACCTTAGCTCATAATAGCTTATATTTAAGTTTACCTTCACATCACGCCTTATACTTTTTTCTTCTTATGATCACCATTCCCATAACTATAATGCCTTCCACTCCACAAACTCCTTAACAATAATTTGTGCCACTACTATACCCTCGCATAAAATTTCTATACGGAGAACTGCAAACTGTAAATTTAAATTCACACGTCCAATAGTAATATTTTCCGCATAGAAATAAATAATATCGTACATCCCCTCTGTCTCTGGTTACAAGAATTTTAAACACATTTTCTGTTAGAATGAGAAATTGGTTTATTCATCGAATAGTTCGATTTATTTAAAGTATACGCCCACTAGGCTTTAACATAGTCGTGCCAACGGTGATAGAATATTTACGATTATAATGTAACGTTTCTCAGTCGCAAATTCGACTCCTCATTGAATGGAAACTGGTATCAGAAGGTGCTAAGACTTTTTTATACTTTGGGAGGCCCTGTGAAGGTAGAGCTCCTCTAAAGCACTTAAAGGTTCAAAAGAATAAAAGTCGACCCGCATGTAAATCTTCCGTATGCTTTTTGAAATATTAATGACTCACTTCAAAAGTGAGGTGTATCATACAATTAATGTATAATTAATACTTGTTCTGGGAAAAAGGCAAATCACCAATAAAGGATGAAACAGAAGTTACCAGATATTTACTATGGGAAATACTTGACTTCCTTCCCATTTAATTCCATTAACTACACCTTTGAATGTAATTTTTATCGAATACTACATCAGTTCTCTCGAAATATTACATTAGACAACATTATTCACACATCCAAAATGAACTGTTATTTTGAATTTCTTCCACTTCCTTAATATTTACCTGAAGAATTTCTTCATCATCTCTTTGATTTATGCCAGATGTATTCAGTAGTTATGTTAAAGAATGTCCTTGCTAACTTTCCTCTTTGTGAAGCTGTTACCAGAAATTCAATTCAAAATTTGATTAGGAGGAGAGCCTCGAAATAGATTTCCAATTCCCAAGGAGAAACGATGGTAGAAATGTAAAGAGAAAATTAGGAGAGTAAAATATTTGGTATTCCCCTAGTGTCCCACCACGTTTCACATGAACTTTTAGAATAATTGGCGTTATATAGTTATATTGAACATAGTTTGAGGTAACCGTAAACATTTTGTTCTAATAATTATCAGAGAAAAACGTGTACCTTGAATCGATCGATCAACCAAATTACACACGAAAATCGTCTATTGGGACAGTTTTACGATGAATGAAATATAAAAGAGGAAAACTACCGTTAATCTTCTAAAGGTCTAAAAATACCCTGGAGACGGAAAACTACCGCTCTATATCCATTTCTAATATGATTAAAGAGCACCACAGTTATCCATGGAGTTCTGGAAGGTAAAGTGGGAAGTAAATAATTGTGAACTGATCACCAGGTGCACTTTCGTGATTACAACCCCTGTGGCCTCCATTTCGGAGGGAAGTGTGGAGGGAATGCGGGGAACAAATGGCTATCCACGCTACTAAATCTAACTTTAGGTGAATATTTTTGATTCCTAGATTGGATTACATACAATCAAAGGAGAGGATGGCCAGCTGACATATGTTTCTCTCATCGTTATTGTCTTAACTTTGTAATACAAATGAATAATATTTAGTTAGAAATTTGTGATCTGTTGGAAATGATGGTTGATACTACATGTTAATTACTTCAGTTAGCATAAAATATCACAGATCATGCTAAAATGAAGGTGTGGACTAATTCAGGTAGTAATTTGCCAAGTGACAAAAATATTTGTTGGCAATAACCAAACCTTTCCGAAAAAGGGTGTTCTTTGAGAAAGTCACTCATTTCCATTATTTATAAGAAGAAACTTTTGAATATCTTTTGACAATAACTGTATTTTTATCAAAGGTTTTGTAACAAAGGTTCGCAAATAGTTTGTAGTCTTAGTGTACTAAAAAAATTAATGCTTGCTCGACAACAGTACGTCTTCTAAGCGCGAACATGGTCAACTTCTCATGTGGTGCATTCGCTGCTCTCGGCAAACAAAGATGGGAGAGGAACCGGGGAACTCTGCTCTCTTAACCTAATTAAGCTTTGCTACACATTTAGTTAACTTCGCGAGATCTCCACTTTTTCAAGATAGTCTTCGAAGCTTCAGCGTTTCCAAACTCGAAGAGATATTCCGTCCCTTTTTTACTCATCCGCCTTTTCTTTACGACTTCCCTGTCTCATCTTATTCTATTCTCAATTCCATCTTGTTCCAATCCCTCGACCGATTTGTTTCCTTTCTTTCGGCGATAAGATTTTCCCCGCCATTCATATTTTATTCGAGGGCTTAAACTCCATGCATTTCCAAAAATATAGATCCTGCTGAATTATAAATACTCAGTATTGATATTTTTTCAAGTTGGCACTTTAAAAAACCTCAAAGTAAGCTTTTAATGTCGATAAAAAGGTAATAATAGGTAAAATATCTGACATAAGTTTGAGATTATATGTATCAATCCCATTTCCTTAAGAATTATCTCTTCTCTTATTTCTTTATGATGTTAACGTAATCTCTTGTCTTATGGTCGGTGACTAAGGGATAATTGATAAAATTATGATATTGTATATCAACCTATATTTATTTTTTTTACACAGACAGATATACAGCAGTATTTGCATATTAAACAAAGGCTTTTGTTTTTGTACGGTGGGATTTTATTTAACCTTTTATATTATTTTATTTGTTGCAACATGAATTGCATTAATCACGAACGAACTCCGGCGATAGACAACCATTATTTTCCTTAATAAGCGACTTGCGTGAGTTAAGCTATTTGCCTTCGATTGCTTGAATAAAAAAGAAATATACAACGGACGTAATGTATTTTCTGCCTCGTTCCTCGAACCTTTGTCTATTGTATGCTCGCGTAGGCAAATAGGTCACGTCGCTGAGTTACCAAATTTTTCTTCTCCTGAAAGCAAGCTGGTCATGTAATATTAGGTTCAACTTTTCGCTAGTAACTTGCTTTCTGTCTTCACTGCGAGCGCCGCAAGTTAGGAAGGACGCTGCTACCACCTGAGCTAATACGGTGAGAACTTCGGGAGGAGACGTTTTTGCCCTGGGGATTCGAATGGGAGCGAGCTTCCTTATAAACGTCCTTAATTCCAGAACTTCGTCCCTCGTCTGCCATCGGACAGTGGCCGCAAAAGATGGGACGCCGTTACTTCTCAGGATGACTGCCCCCTTATTTTAATCACCTGTTTCCAAAAATGTTGATTCGAGGACGGAGTTTGCATACTCTGGGGAGAAAGGGTAAGCAAGGAGGTGTTGCAGAATAGCTGGGGTCGTATTCCGAACAAAATTATGAAACCATGACGAATTGGATCTTCCATGTTTCGAAATATCTCCAGTTCGCTGTCTACTATTCATAGCTGAAATTCTCAGCATTTTCATCAATTTTTCCTTATCAGCGCTGCTCAGATTATTATTCTTATTTCTCTTCTCTTGTCTTGTCTTATCAGTGAATTAGGCTAAAGCTGACAATGTCACGCCTCCCCTTTGGTAAGGGAAAAAGTCTATGATGTAAATTATAATTATCATCGTTAATTATGTATGTGCTTGTTCATTTCACGTCAGAAACACCCGATATTAATTTATAAGTATAAACTCTAACAGATTTAAACTTTGTAGAAAATCGTGAACCTTTAAACTGAGACACAAATTCGTTATGAAAAGAAACAATACTCTAGCAGCAGATCGAAAATAAGTAAATAACAGTTATACACATACATTTTATACATATTTTTTTAAAAATACATTTCATACATTTTTCCATTCTAGCTCTCGAATACTTAGATGATAAGCATCGATATTTCATGAATTTTGCTGTTTTCGCCATTTTCCATATCGAGCAGTGCTGATAGTTGAAGTCATAACTCCATCTAAGTATATTTACTGCAGGAGTAATACTATTAGTAAACTACTCTGTTTTAAGAAGCAAATGAAAAATTAAGAAGAAATCAAAATCAATCCTGCATTAGTGATAGAGAAAAGAGTTAAGTCCACGGAAGCGGCCGAGATATTGTAGAAAGTAATTTCATTCTGAAGGAAGGGTCGGAATTCGTTAGTTATAATAATATTTTATTTGTTTCAATTATATGTAAGACCATTAGACTCCTTACATTCCCAGAAGATAGTAAAAAAACCTATTAACAAAACTATGACGATAAGACCCATTAAGTTAATTATGATGAATAACAAATTAGTGAATTGTAGCTGATGGACACTATATCAATAGTTTGCATTTAAATGTTAAAAATTGCATTGTGTATTAATTGCCTTTATTTATTAGGATTGGAAGCGGGAAAGGGCAGTTGGAGAAGAAATTATTAAGAATTTGAACTGCTTTTCCTTGAAAGTTCTCTCACTGTTAACATTCACGATAATTCACTAGAAAATGCATTGGCCTGACACTGCTGCAAATGTAGAAATATCTTACTTCCGAAATCTAGGTCTCTATTATCCGACTACACCGAAATGGAGAAGTCGTGAAAAAATAAAGAAAGCACTTTCATTTTTAAATAAATGCAAACGAAAATTTAAACTACTCGCCGAAAACAAGAAATCAAACGAGAATATTTCAAAATGTTTATTTTTATTTCAGCGCTAGCGACGTAACCGGGTTCTCGTTTTGTGAATTCTGTGGATTCTCCCGCATGACGCTCTTCCGACGGGCCTAATTAAGAAGAAACTCGGATAAAAAGTCTCTGCATTTCACTTTAAACCTCTATGACCTTTTCCCCGACTCTACAGACACTCTCACTATCGTATTAAAAGCATTAATGACATCCCGCCTCAGATCTTCCACTTCCACTCATATAAAACCGCTCCGAAACGAGGCGGTCGCGTTTATTTTTGCCCGTATAAAAACACGCGGAGAGAGTGACCCGTAAAATGCACCGCAAACCGTCAACCCGTTCCGAAGCTTTTTCCACGGTCAGCAGTCGCTCTGTGGGTACCGAGGAAAGGGGAGAGTTTGGGTAAAGATGCACTATGCGCCAACGCATTTTCCCGCGTCCGTGCATACGTGTTTATGTGCTTTTAGCTAGGAATTCGCACCGGTCAAAAGTGACATGGCGGTGGCGTCAAAAGGGAACCCTCTGGGGAAGGGATGACTCAAAGGAGAGAGGATATAGCAGGGAAGGACCTTACGTAAAGGGGCAAAAGGACCAACGCCGGGGTCAACGACGGTCCTACATTACCCACGTTAACCCTCGAAACTTTAAGATAAACGTTGCAGCCTTGGAAATTTTTTACCTGTCCTGCTGGTGCGATCTAAAGTAAGTTTACCTAAAGCGTGCAAAATTGGGACGAAATGTGCTCTTTGTTGAGCGGAAGCTCTTACGAGTGGAGAAATTAATCCAAAGAACTAACATCTGAAACCAAATAAGGATTCAGCAGCGGAATTTGGTTAAGTAAAACGGAAATTAAGAATTGAATAGATTCATCACAGCTTAGATCCGTTTAAGGTTTCTAGTTCTACTTAGTTCTTAACAGTTTTTTCTCTTTTAATTCATTGGAACTAAATTTAGTGAGGTAAGACTTGGATAAGTTAGCCCATCTATGTTGTAAGAATTTTGAACTTGGATTAATTTTATTTGAAAGTATAAAAATTCCAAATAATAGTGGTTACACATGAATTTGAGTTTTAAACTATTTTGAACCTAATGAAATTCACACAAATGTGTCTATCTGAAAAAAGCTGTTTTCTCTGTGATCACAGTGTTTAAATTCATATCTCCACATATATACTAGCATATCTAATTTAGATTAACGAAAATCTTTTAAATTGAAGTTCATTTAAGAAACAGGGTCCACGTATTATCTTTCTTGTATTACTTTGTTAACCCAAGTATGTATAATTTTTGTCTCGATTTCAGTGTACAAAACGATTTCAAGAAGAGTTTAAATGTGTTGTAGAACAAAAATCACAAAATATACACACACAAGTGTGCCTGTTTATTTATGATACCCACCCCATTAAAACACAGAAGGTGCAAACTAAAAGACACAATTTCCGCTTGGTGCTAATACAGGCGTTGCATCTGTGACGCAGTATCAAGGTTCAGTTGTATACTTAGTGACACATACAAATTGTAAAATAATGATTCAATCTAATTTCGATCCTAATCTCGATTCAGGTCTACATTCTAATATGGAGTTCTTTAGTTGAAGAAATGTTGAATTAAATTGTATATTTGTGTGAATTTCATTAGGTTCAAAATAGTTTAAAACTCAAATTCATGTGTAACCACTATTATTTGGAATTTTTATATTTTCAAATAAAATTAATCCAAGTTCAAAATTCACAAAAAATATGTAAATGTACACGGAATATTTAAAATTATCCTGGAGCTCTAAATAGAGATTATAAAGACTTTTAAATCCTAGTATTGGTAGGTTGCAGCTGTTCAAGCTACCCTTCTCTCTGTCAGTCACTTTATCATTCCAAACATTTTCACTTATTATATACTATACCTTTTGGAATAACACCTGGTTCTTCCTCAATGATTTCTGCCTTTCACCATTCCTACCAGTACTGACTAAATGACTGTCGTATCTTAAAGTGTACATGTTTAAATTTTCTCTTCTATTTATCATTTTTTATGACAGAATTGTCTCTTTCGTTGAACTCCTAAGAATGTCTTAACCAGGAGCTCCATTTACTCAAGTTTTATCATCATTCTACATATGGGGTTGTCTTTATGTTAGTAGTGCATTTTTTGTTATCACGTTATGTCTGTAACAATGTTTTGTACCTCGTCTTGAATATTTGCCTCACAGCAATATTTTACATACATCTTCCGTCGATCTGCTCATTAAGTAACCATCATCAGTTCTTTAAGTATTAGATTTTTATTTGGAAAATGTATCAGATTACGTAATTTGCAATTAAATTGTTATTAAACGACACGAAAATGAGAAAAACAAGTATTCTAACAGTTGTTTAAACAATTGCAAACATATTATCAAAAGTTTCACGGTGTAAATGCATATAATCTTAAGAAACTCTACAAAGAAAATGTAAAGTGACAGTTTCTCTTTCACTGTAAGGCATTTTTTAATCCATTATTCATACATTTTGAAATGGCATCCGCCTTATTTCTTTATAATGCCGAAGAATTTGTTTCTGATTTTGTGCATGACAAGTGCATTAGAAGAATTTGATAAATATGAGAGAAAGAAAATGAAGAATGGCAGTCGTTCAGAGGAGGTCTCTCCACCTACGTTTCTGTCATCAAAAGGAACAAAAAAGGAAAATAAAGTTACCGTTAGCTGAGATGGAAAGGCTTCCGAATGCGAATGAAAATGTATACATTGAGAAGAAGGGACCGAAGAGGAAGCATGCTTGAAAAAGAGAGGGTAGGAAATGAAATAGAACGAAAGAATGGAAAATAAATAAAGCGAAGAGGAACAATGGAAACATTGAGGTAGGAGAGGGGTATTGGTTATAATTATAAGTGTATAGATGAAAAATGATTCAAATGTCGGATCGCTGTCATTACGTATGATTTTAAGTGGGATGGAGATATGTGATTTGAAACTAAATTCCGAATATGGGTATTCTTACTAATTCCTATCGCAACAAGATTATCACGGACGATATCGGATATTCGGAAAATGGTTTATTAAACAATATTGTTTTTTATGTTGTTGCTATAACACTTTCTGACAATTTCATGCGAAGGGGAATCCTTGAGTAAATTTTTTTCAAAGAATTAGGAGTTCATAGTTTTTATATTCAATAGGAGGTGATTCATTTTTATTTCAACGCCAAAGCCGAGTTATCAAATAATTTCATTGCTTGATTATTACCATTTCTTACTTTTTTCGATGAAATTAAACAGGGATCTCAAAAATTTTGAAAGACTGAAATCGATATAGCCATATTTTCGTCATGTAAGTAGGAACGTGAAAGGTCACGAAATATGAAATATACGAGACAAGAAATAGACTGCCATCTTGCTCACAGTTTAGATGAGAAAGTCTCTGATTTGGACGAGTACAGATTTGACTTGAATCGAGAGAATCGGATTTCTAAATATACAACCAGCTACCTCTTCGTCATCCATGACGAATCAGTCAAGCGTGACGTGGTGAGGGGGTCCTGAATATTTGGGAAGGTGCTCCTCAATTACCCTTTCCAATATTTTTTCTGAACAGTTGCCGTTATTCCGTCAAACCGGCTTTCCAATTGCCAATATAAATTTCCTTGCGCTGTAGCTTTCATCCTCACTTTTAATAGGTTTTCTAGTAGCCTTGTGGCGAATACGGTGAGCAAGGAATAGTATTAGCAACTATATAATTAGAGAATACTGTACTGGTTGTAGAGATATAGTATTAGCATCTCGACGGAGATCGAAAGGGAAATATGTATATACTCAATATGATTAGGGAACAGCTGGCTTTTATTCCTCTTTCATTCTAATATCTGATAATATTGAAGTATATTTGCAAATCCGTTCTAGTAATTATAGTAAATATATGTTGAAAATATATCTAACGCAAAACACCGCTAACTTCGATCCTTTGTATACACTGAGGGGAGAAGAGAACTTGCCATCCTCTCACTGCTCTCCATAAATCTCTGGTAATGGTAATATTTTATGAACAAGTTGGCTTTAACTCAAATAGTCTGTTTCTAATGCATTATATTATAAGTTTGTAATCCCTTTCCAACAAATCTTGGTCTACTTCAAGATTTTCGCATTCATTAAAACGCGGAAAAGTTTGGCAAGATAAGAGCTGTTAAGGAAAAAACGAGAAGAGAGAGGGCGCGAGAGTGGGTTGGATGGAAATAAAGTGCGAAAGCTGGATGGTAAATTGGACGGAGTGGGCAGCAAGTGCAGATGTGAGCGAAAGAGAATGGAGAAACAAAGTAGATAGAGGAAGGAGTATGAAATCGGTAGAAAAGAGGGAAATGAAGGAAGACGGGAAAGGAAGAGTGAGTTGTGTGAGGGGGGATTTGGAAAGCGAAGAAGGATGAGTTAAAGGTTGCCTTGCCTCGGAGTTGAGAAAAAAATAAATAGAGCTCTGAAGTTGAGGGTTGAAGGGAAAGTTCTGTCGAGCAGGATGAGAGCGGATGAGAGCGGAAACCACTCCGGAGGGACTCGGAAAGGATGAGAACGGGATAGGGAAGGAATTTGGTATCTTCGGAAATATCCCCTACTCGCTCTTTCTTTGTTTTTCACCTTTCTGTCCGAATCTCTCATCTCCGATCCCTCTGTCTCGTTCTCGTCACATCGGGATAAGTCGTAAGGTCGCCAATTGCTCTCACTTACACGATATCTCCCTTTCGATCTCTATCGAGATGCTAACGCTACAGCTCTTGTAAAAGATTCCCCTTGTTCATATACTCATGATAAATAGAAGTAGAGATTTAATTATTGTTACTCTTTTAGAATATTTGATCTGATTTATGACATTTGCCTAAATAATACTGTATATAATAGCCGGTCACGGTAGCAGAGTGGGTAGTGTGATAGCACGCTAGTGCTCCGCCCCTTAGTCTACTACCCTGTTAGGGAATGGTCGTGTGTGTTTGTCCTTTCTCATTGTTAATAGTATTTATTAAAATGTATGTAATTGGGATCAGCTTGCTGTTTCCACTATAGAAATTAATATTATTATATTAATACTTTATCATATTATGTGCAATTTCATGTTCCGTAATTTATAATTAAATTGTCTCAGATTCGGTCTCAACTACATTAGGAGAAACAAAAATGAAATAAAAGTCCCCTGAAAACAGTTAAAATATTTCTACGTCCATTCTATCAGAGAAAGGGCTCATAGAAAGCCAAGAGGGTAGCGCATTTAGTTTTGGTGAAAGCGGTTCCGGGTTTGATTCCCTGTGGAAGCCCATATGTGCAAAATGACGTTAAGTCTTCAAGCACCTATAATTGTACTATTGCTACTGCTTAAATCAAAGAATTAATAACTAGTCATTTCAGTAGCTTTTTTCCTTGATTTTGAATCAAACAAATTTTACCACTTTGTACTCAACTTCGAGATGAATTTCTGATAAAACAGTGCTTTCAACCATTGAAATTTCATTTTTCTTCCATATTTAACAGTGAATCAGGACTTGGATTCAAAGAAATCCTTATAAAATATTATATCAACTTAAGCTAAGGGCAGTTATCAGCCACTCTCGACTCTTCTTCAAATTATTATAGTACTTTAACAGAGATTTGGTGGAAGCATATGACAAGGGAGAACAGGTCGGCGTAATAATAACTGATTTATCTAAAGCTTCCGACGTAGTAGATCATAATATACTAATGGAAAAAGTGTATCGCATAGGTATAGACCCTAGGATAGATAGGTCAGTGGGTTGAGTAATTTCTATGCGGCAGAACTCAAAGAGTCCTGGTCGGTAATAAGACTTCTATCACTATATATGTAGCATCTGGAGTTCCTCAGGAAAGCGTTTTAGGTCTTTTGCTATTTTTAATTTACGTTAACGATATGCCCGATAAGCTCAAATCCAACATTCGCCTATTCGCGGATGATTGTATAATTTACAGGACCATTAGAGGTATTGAAATTGCGTAAAACTACAAAGCGATTTGGATGAATTAAACGCTTGGCTCAGAAAGAATAAATTAAAGTGTAATGCAACGAAAAGTAAAATAATTAACTTTAATCGGGATAAATTCAATTTGATTATAGTTTATGAGGTTCATGCATACTCAGAGATAAAAGTGTCTGATACTTAGAAGTTGTATTAAGTAATAATTTTAAGTGGGTGAATTACATTGATTTCATAGCAAGTAAAGCCAATAAGACTTTAAATTTTGTTATAAGAAATCTAAGAAAATGCAATAAGAATACTAAAGAGAACGCGTATCTAGCGTTAGTTAGGCCTATTCTAGAATATGCAGATAGCGTTTGGAACCCACATGAGAAAGGCTTAACAAATAATTAGATAGGGTATAAAGAAAAGCCGCTAGATTTGTTTTGGGTTGGTACAATAAGAAAGAGAGTGGTTCAGGAATGATTAATGAGTTTGGATGGGGAAAACTACAAGACATACTTAGAATAAAACGGCTTAGTAATTTCTATCAAATTCTTGTCGGAAAACCGTCACTTAGGGAACTCAAGACCAGATTATACCGCAAGGAGGGACCATAAGGACAAAATATCTTCGTCAAAACATAGGACAGATATTTGTAAGTATTCTTTCTGAAATAGGACGGTAAATGAATGGAACAGTTTACCTAAGGAAGTTCTAGAACCTTTTCCCCAGTCCCATACCGTTCTCATAAATAGAATTAGAAAACTGAACTGTTAAATAGATTGTAAAAAGTATGCCTTAAAAATATATTTCTTCTGATGATCAACTTGGGTTTATAGTAAGATATAATAATAATGATATGGGAATTGTAATCAATGCATATATGTTTGTAATTGTAAGTGTATGTGAAATTGTACGACGAACTGCCTTCGAGAGGTTTTGGAGGGGTTTTCCTCCCAACTAGAGAGAATACCAGGCAGAATATTTCCTCCCCTCACATAAGTCGACTCTATGATTTCATAATTTTATTGGTATTGTATACCTTGTGTTTTTTTAGGGTATATATTTTTGGTATTTTGGGGTATATATTGTGTTGTTTGGTTGATCATGATGTAGGATTGATGTTTATTATATATACGGTTGCCACCGTAGAATAGATTCCACACCGCAGCCTTTTATTTATTATTTACTTAATTAAAATTATAGTAGATCATTTTGTATATCAAGCATTTACTGGTGTAATGTCTGTTTTATAATATGTCTATTGCTATATCGCAACGAAGCCTAACAAAGACATGGTAGTCCTCATTATCATAGAGATAATGAAGGTGCATGTGTTTATGCGACAAAGTAATAATAATAACAATTCGTCTTTATTAAGACGAGATTGAAACTACTTTTGTAAAGTTGATTGAAAAATGTAAGTAGAGTGAACTATGGTAAGTACTCTGTACTTTCATGCAACACATCGTCATATTTTAAGTCCCTTGTAGGAGAAAATCCATTCGAAAAATTTAAATCATATCAAAAACATGTAGTGTATAATATTTAATAAATATGTTTTATATATACTTAATAATGTTTAAAATAGATGTTTATAATTAGATATTTGTCAGATATTTATATTTCAAGTTGTTTTTTTAGCGAAAAAGGGAAGCTCTCTGTCATATTCCTTATTTTATTCCCGTAAATAATTCCAAAACTTTCTAGGTGCCACACAACCGTAAAAAAACTTACTCGTACTCGTAAATAAGATTATCTATATCAGATCAGATATATTTCTCTCAACAGGGATAACTAAAAAATCAACAATATCAAATATAATTAAATATAATAGTCTATCTGAAATATAGGGTTCACACAATAGATATTATTTATAAATTCACTGGACTGGAAAGTAATTGCATGATCATCCATTAATTCCATACCGATATTTTTTTAAAACTTGCTCGCTAAATATTTACATTGAGCATATGAATTTCATTGCACATTTATTCGAACCGAAAGAGATTTTCTGAGGATTAAAAAATTATTTGCTCTGATCTTCGTACGCCTTTAGACTGAGTAAACATCGGAGTTCGGAGGGTCAATTTCAAAAAACGTAACAAAATGAATAAATGATATCGTGGCAACCATTGAATTTTTTGCATCCAACAACATGACGAGGGAAAAGGACAGTCACGACTCGCCAATCGCAAACATTTCGACAACGATTGAAATTGGTTGTGACTAAAAAAATATTGGCCCTGCTCCGATATACAAATAAATGACGGAAAACGTAAAAATATTAGCTTGTTTATAAATTTAATAATGCCGAATAATCACGGGGAGGTAAACTAAAACATTGTGGGAGAGAGGATATAAAGATTTAAACGAGCCTATTGGAGGATGTATCGTGGGTAGTTACCGAATGATGAATTAAAAAAGACGAAGAAACCAAATGTTTAATCATAGCTCAGTAATTTCTATCAAATTATGTCCTCTAAATAACTATGATATTTGATACCTTAGAAGAAATAGGAACACATCGTTGTTTGTCGTTCACGCCGATTGATCAGCATACTTTAGAACTGGAATAAATATAAAAGTTGTTTTATATTATGGCAACCGAATCCTTTGTGTCCCTCCTCAGATATTTAGGCTTAATTTATTAAACTATTGTTCACATTGGTCTTAAACTATTATTCGCATGTACATATAGTTACCTACACATTTTTCCAAACATAAGTAACCGATTGCGCTGATAGGTATCTCTCTATGTTGCAAATCGGTCCTACGATGAGTACAATACAAATTTAATCTATGTACACTACTAAAAATTAGATCCGTAAAATTGTCTACAATTTTTTCAAAATATTCTATTTATTTTGATATTAAATGAAACATGCTATTTAGTCTAAGCTTAACCAATCTGGTCACTACCATCTTTGGTTAAATATGCTTCTAATTATCCAGAAAATGATTATTTTAGACATCAATATAAAGACATGTTGCTCATTCCTTCATACAACGACCTAAAATATATGAATTTATGCATTCCATTCCACGTGTACCAACAATATTTAAACATTTATGCAAAGATACAGTTTAAAAGTTTGTGAGAGTCATACGTATTACGGTAACCAGGACACCTGCAGCGTTTGAAACAACTTGATAAAGAGTCTTGAAAGAATTTGCCGTCCTGAAATACGTCCGGGGATTATGAGACAAGGCCATTATTTTTATCTCCCACCTTTTAAACACAGCTTTCACCTCTCACTTTCCGCTTTTCCTTTCCACCTGAATCACTTGACCGCATGACGTCCTCACTAATAAAAGTACGTGACCCGAAATCCCTCCGTGCGGTCTTGCAGCGATGTACCACGCGCCGGAATGTATCTTCCTGGGTGACGCAGAAACACGAGGGGTCTCAAGGTCACTCGTAGGGAGAGAACGGGAAAGAGAAATAAAAAGTGGAAGCAGAGCGTGGGCTAGGGTGCGAAGGATTGGGAGTGTAAATAGTGGTGTGAGAGTGCGAGATTTCGCTGGTCGGTGGGAATTTTAAAAGAACCTTTGTCGGACTGCGGTTATACCTCTTTCACATTCGAGTTACTCGGTCTAGTGGACTTGCCTCGGAGCGCAGGACCATAGTTGAAATGATAACGAGAGGGAAATAAAAGCGTGGGCATTCTTGGCACGTTACAGGAATGCGGTGAAAATGTTCCAGAAATGTATTTCTTTCTGGGAAGGACAGGTTCGATCGAGACTCTCATAGAGGAAGCTTCGTTTTGAAAATAACCCTTTCTTCGGGTTCTTTGGCTTGTTTAATGACCCAGAGACGGCATTAACGATTAATAGATTTTCACTGCCTACCTTTAGAGCTATCACATTCCATGACCCAAAATAAAATTTAAGCAGCAATATCTCATCTACATGTAAATACAAGGAAATTATTGGAAAGTTACATATCCATTACGCATTCCAAATGTTTTGATCTCACAGTACAACAACTGTTACTACTAATAATTTTATTGACTCCAAGATAATTTACTAGAATCCATACAACACATAGAAAAAGATGGAAGTTAATTAGAATCCAAAACGAAAGAAATGAATTGAGATGATTATTACTCACGTAAAATTTCCAATTTTCGTTATTTTTCAGATAAATGCGAGTTATAACTGACCTATTATCCACACTACCATTGAATGTAAAATGTTACACAGGATAAACATATTGCAGCTCACTTGAATTATTTTCCTATAGTTTTTCCTGATATTGTCAATATTCACTATATTGAATAACTGCATTTTGCTTCTGTATAATTCAATTATTGCCTGTTATATGAACCCTATTTGTAAGAGATATAGTGTCCTAACTGCCATGCAACCGCTCAGTCACGTCAAGTGTAATTACTAGGTACCATTCTAAGGGACGTCCGTGCCTGAGTATAACATTTTGTAGGTATTCATTATACAATAAATATATACTTAGAGAGTACCAAAATCTATAACAATCCAGCTACTTTTTATGACCAACATTAAAAACTAGAGTATCATTAGCTTTCTTCATAAATGTCTTAGCCTCTATATCGTTGAATTTAAGGGCTCCCTGAGAGCCATGTGAGCAACGCGTTCGACTTTGATGAAAGCGGTCCCGGGTTCGATTCCCAGTGGAAGACCATGTGCGAAATGACCTAAGCTGTCGAAGCAGTACTACTACTACTACTACCGTTGAATTTAAGACTTCTTTCATTTATTTATCTCGGTTGTCGAGGAACACTAATTTGCTTTCAGTTATGCAGACTTTGAGCTTATTCGTAATTAGCGTCAGCGAACATTTTTATTACATTTTTAAAAACTGGTAAACGATACCGAATGTTAAATGTGCCCTTCCCCACACTGCACCTTCCCCACCCATCCCCCATACACCTGACTGGTATTTGAAGTCAAGATTCGTTAACTTGATTTCCAGTGAATTTGGATTGATCACATCATCTAATGATTTCGGTTTTTCGTATTTTCTATGCTTAACTAAGAATCAAGGCAACCAGCGACTCTTAAGGGCCTTCTTATGGCCCTTTGATGGTAGATTGTTCCCTATTCCTGCTCTATATGTAATCTACGTACGATTTTGGCCCAGACACATCTATACATCACTTTATTCATTATCTATTAGTTTTAAACTACATGCATCTCTTTTCTTCAGCTCTCGAGCACGAGCACGATATAGTTCAACGGGCTTTTTCACTCCCCTGTCCCTTTAGGATCATTATCCTCTCCATACGCCCTTTGGTTTCAACCACATTTTCCATATGCCTAATCGAACGTATTAAAACGGCTATACCACCTCAGATATCAATCCGTATTCGGCTATAACCCAGTGAGTAACGGGTTAATTATTTAAAAGCTCATTCCTCAAATTACAGAATTATTGGGAAGAGTTCATCTCTTCCAGCGGTGTGTGAAGTCTTCAGATCCGTGTCCAGTGATCCGCTAAATCTTAGGCAATCCAACTGCAACATCAAAGGAGTTTAGCATCATCGACTTGCGGAACTCTCGCTAATAAGAGTCTCCGGGGGCATTTTATTCGCCACTTCCTATGAATTATTGATCCCCTATTCAAAGGGAAAGCATCGTAAATTCTCTTGCACTCCCCAACTCCACGGTCAATGAAGTACTGTGGTCAGGCGGCTTCCGTGACGCTGTTGGCTTCGCCTGGGTATAAATACTGGATGAAAAGGACAAATGACGTTCATTAAATTCTAATGAGATTACAGTCCCAATCCCGCAATGGCCGCTCAGGAATATCCCTTCGTAAATCTTTTGTCCGCCAAAACGAGCATTCAAATGAAGGGGTGGTGATTACCCAAAAAGAGCGGCGTGGAAATAATTTTATGCTCTGTTTCGGAAGGATTTCACGTGCTTCTTCTATATGGAGAAGGCCTCCAATATATGCATCAGTTACCTCAATTGAAGTGAGAGGTCCTATTAGGACAAGTTACGAGCGATGAAATGTTAACACGGATGTGTAACACAAATATTGCATAAAACAGAAAAAATGACTTTAAAAAGTGAGAAATAGGTAAACTAAGATGTGGCATAACTAGTACTTTGCTTTCAAATAAATTGAAGAATACTAAATAACAACCGCGGAACTGAAACAAACTCAATATTTTCGGAAGAAATCGATGTTACTTCATAGGCTTATTGATTCGTAACTCTCCATAATTTATTTTGATTGATATGTTGAATTAATTTGTGAATTCAATCTTAAGAATATCCAAATATATGACAATTCCTTCATTTCTCCTACGTAATTGATGACAAAGACGAATGTTATTGCGAGCTTTCGTTTTGCACGTGTCAGAGAAGAATTACCTAAACCTCTTTCAATTCATCTTAATTAATTTGACCCGATACACCCTGAAAGATTGTCTCAAGAGAAAATAAATCTTCGGTAAAAGTGATTTTCATTAATTATTCTCAAAGTGGAATTTATGAACAACCCTTCGTTACGGCAAAGAGTTTCATGCAGAGACGTAATTGATTTACATAGGTTATACTCTTTATTCCAAACTCTGTCTATTATGCGAAATGGTGTGCTATGAATAAATATTTAAGACACTCGTAACTTACCACGTTTAATGAACCATAGTACACAAGTAATATTTTTACAAAAATTTTGAAGCATTATTAAACGTAATAGTAAAGTCATGGACAACCATGCAAAATGATTCTGATGAAAACCCGGACGAAGATCTTTTGTTGTCTCCTGCTCTAATATAATAATTTTGCGCAATGCGCCTCGAAGAGGTCAAGTCATGCAAATCCATCTGGAACTTCTACGGTTGAAGTTACTATCTGTTAAGACAAATTGAACCCACGAAGCATTCCTGTGCACAAAAAATCTGAGTAGTGAACAGAAAATCCTTATATGGTAATGACTTAACGGATCTAGTTTGAAATCACATAATCTATCCACATAAATACCCATTATCAAAACTGACTAGTGGTAATAAAAGAAACAAGCATTAACGTAAGTGAAAATAGTAATTCAAAAACCTGTTTTATGATTGCATAAATATAAAAAACTAAACAAAAGGGAGAAGATTAACGGACTGAAGTTGGATGAAGATACTTATTTTTATATCGTTGTTTATCTACAGAAGGTACTTACGTGGGAAACCTCGTGGTTATTAAAATTACCGTCTATTTACTTTCCGTTTGGTATTGATCTTATTGTATACTCCTTATATTTATATAATAAGCTAATAGAGATATCTTATACTTATGTACTTACAATGTATAAATATTCTGTGTTTTTCATTGCACAATATTTTATTTGTGTTTTAAATGTTAGAATATTATTAATTTAGCATTTAAAGGTTTGGCTTGGTTAGTTACCTGTTAATTGTTCCTCCTAAATCATACATACGTTGCAAAATTAAAGCAAAGCATTGGCATTCAAATTAAGAACATTCAAATAATTTGAATTTAAATTAACTTCCGGAGGTGTAAATAAATATACATAACCTGTGTATAAAATAAAGAAGCAATTTTCTGGGATAATTCGGCAAAGTTCTCTTTAGGAGGTACTCAGCAGTGAATATGTGAACAGCCTGAAAATAATTCTCCAAAAATAGTAGATAAAATAGGCTAACTAAATGCCGTTTAAAGAAAAATAATATTAAAATAATTATATTATAT
>KZ308792.1:418560-455628 GCA_000376725.2 Ladona fulva
GTGATGGAAAATTAATAATGAAATTAGTATAAGGTACTTGTAACTAATATTGCTTGGAGAAACATGTGTATAGCTCAAGAATACTCACAACAATTGTTATGGAAAATCAATGTTTCACTGTAGCTTCTTTGAACATTTTCCAAAATTCCCTTTTCTCTTATTTCTATAATAAGTGCTTAAGATTTTCTATTTGCATTCAATCTTAATTCTTGAACTTCCCAACCTATGGAATAATTATTATTAATACTTTACTCTCATGGTTGGGTTAGGCTAAATGACCTCTTTTCCACATAACCTCTAGTGATATTACATAATAATAATAATACTATACTAACAACCAAAAAGAATTGGCTACAGTTGACATAAACCTAGAAAAATAAATTAACCATCCCAAAGAAACCGGCGAACAAGGATGCCAGAAAATTGGTACAAATATTAGATACTAACTAATTGGCAGTATATTTGAGATTTAAAAACTAAACATACAACTAGATAGAGTTACGTATAAAAACGCGAAGATTTTGATCGTGGGGAAGAACACCTCAACGGAAGGTTTAAGGAGAATAACCCACGGTACGGGACCGCCCAAAAATCGAGGGGAAAAAAAACGCAAAAACACAGAGGTAATAAGTACGCTATAACTAGTGGGGATGCAGATGATATTCAACGCATTTTTTTTCACGCTTGATTGTGCATCAGCACATGAGCCCCTCGACGGAAAGGAGTCTTTCTGAAAAGAGGAAAAGAGAGAGATTCATTGGTCTGTTATGATTACCAGTCACATCTTCGGGACTCTGGTAGGTGTTTCAGAAGTTTCTTTGTTTACTGCGCAATAAATCACAGATGGAATACGATAAATGCAGATTTGTATTTAAGGATGCCGCGAAAGAAGTTTCACGAAATTTTATTACGAAAATAGCCTCATATTTATACTTCATCAGATGTTGGCACTGGATTTGAATGTCTATTGGGCCAAGTGGTTTTCTTTGACATGACTGAGATACTTCATCTCCTGAATGGCACGAGAAGATTTCCCGACACAGTTATCTCGCTTTTCATAAGCTCTAAAGGAAACAGAAGAGAGCACTTCTCCTATACGGAGATTTTTTTCACTCTTTCACCTCCGAGAAATTTACGCTTACAAAGCAATGTACGAAGAGCTTAGGATGAGAACGCTTTAATCCACCATTCAAGTGGCATTTACTCTTTTATGAGAGAGGCAATTTTCAGATTCTTCTCGTGAGAACAGCAGGTTTCCTGGAAATAGGGGTCAGCGGGTCAATATTGTAGTCATTAATCGATAGCGATTTCTAGTTTGTTGTTTTTATCGACCCTGAGATAATGACCAAGAACTTTTGATGAAAGTTTCAGAAGTACTCTTGGATAGCGATGATGGAGGTACGCCAGAGAGTTTAAACGAGGAGGCAAGAAAGCCCCGAAGTTAAGTGAAAAATAGGAATTTATCGTGAAACGGAGGCGAAACTTTCACAATTCCACAAAGCATAAAATAAAATGTAATACTGGCTTGAGGTTACCAACCGAACATGAGTTTGGAACCTAGAAACTGCGGAGTTCCTTTATATTGTACTTTGGAATGCGTGCAAGTTCCGTTTTCATTCCTATATTTTCCTAGGAGAAATGCCCGTAAGTTTCCCTCAACTATTTTAATTTAAATTATTTATTAATAACTATCATTAATTACTATTTAAGTTATAATTTACTTAAAATATAATTAGTACATTATTTATATATGCACATTAGATTTTTATATATGTATATTAGTACATTATTGAGGTTATATAATATATATTGGTGATATAAGTAATTAATTTTTTACCATGCAAGATTTAATATGTAATCAAATTTATAAATGATACATGATCAAGTGCTCAAGTTTCTCTTACTATTGGCTTAGGTTTATTCTCTTGCATGCCATAATCAACACCTGGAACTAATTAGAGACGTTTGTTTCTAAAAAGATGTACTGAGGACAAATTACGCTGTATCCCATAATTATAAATCCACGATAGACTCAAATAACTGACTATTTGAGGTAACGATTAAAGTTGATGACATTTACCGTGAAACAACTGTTTTCCTTAATGCATTACCATGATTTTTGTGATCATGAGAATAGTGATAATAATCTAATTAAAACATTCCTGATTACTCTAAACCGTGTATTTAGTCTCCAAATCAATTGAAGGGTAAAGGGTAGGAAGATTCCTCTTTAGATCGTTTTCTGTCACTATATTGGCACCCATTTGAACAGATTAACGCTATTTCATCTGAAGGAACTTTTTTCATTTCGGATGAATTTATTTCATCCGAGAAAGCGCAAAACGATATCCAGTTGAAACTTGTGCGTTCTAAATGTAAAATGACTTCATCAACAACCGCATATTGAATCCTTATCTTTCATGCCTCAGGTAGTATTAAACGTCTCTCTGTGAAGTCAATTACGCTATCTCAATTAGATCCACTGAAAAATTAATTTCTTGCTTTCCCCAAGCGTCCATTTATTCGCCCGCCGAGAAACTTGCGACGTCAAGCATTTCTTGCTTCTTGGTGATTTTTAGATCCACGTCTTTCCTCTCTTTTCGCAGTCGTGGGATTTGCAATTAGTTTCCTTAATTATCCCATTGACATTCAGCGGAGGAAATCACGTCCGGACTTGAATAAATACCGGAGAGGTTGGAAGGTAAAGTCTCCAACAGTTATGAAGGAGGTGAGGAAAGAGAATTTCAGTCAAACAAAGTGAGTATTTACGGAGAATATCTTATATGTGGCGTCCCTCTATTTATCTTTCCAGAATTATTCAATGGGCAATGTCGAGAAGAATGATCCTTGCTGGATATAATTTCGTATTATTGAAGAAATAATAAACAAGTGTTTTCCTGGTAGTCATGCTTAAGAATGTAAATAAGAATGCATTTGGAACTAAGGTTTGCACAGAATTCACAATATTTTTATGATTCGTTGCAATGATTTACTCTGATAGTTAAGAAATGTCATAATTAGAAACCATAATTAGTTATTAATTATAACTTTTCCTTTGAATATTTCATGGAAATTAATCTTTTTAAGAATGATTATTGCAGCTATCTTCTAAAAATGAAATCAGAAAGACAACGAGAACCTGTCATATTAAAAATAGATAAGAGTTACTTTATTTAAGTTAACTTTTCAAATGTTAAACTCTTATGTTTAATGAAATATTTTATTGTTTTTTTCAAAATTACTTATTTTCTTCAAAATGTATCAACATGATTGGTTTAAAAGTAATTTAAACTGATTTACCTGATCCTGAAAATATTTTAAATATTTAAATTGGAAACTCATCATAATTTGAACGTTCAGCAACAAATAAAAATATTTTACGCCGCTATGTAATTATAATTGCATGCATAGAAGTTACTTGTATGTAATTGTTCGTTACTAAGCGACTAAAAACATTTTATATCATTAAATTACATATCTAATTATATATTTCTTTCATATTTTCATAATTTACTTTCCAAGATCAATAATAATCGATGATTGTTAAAATATCTATATTTTCTCCACTATCCGTTACTGTGCAGGTGCCTAAGTTACCTTCCTCACGATATTAAATGAAATTGCTTTTCCGTTAACACGCAAGGGGCTGCAGAAATGATATCCTGCGGAATGGATGCCGAAAATAATCGGTCTGGAAATAAATAAATCCCCTCACCTCTGTATCTGGGTTACTCGAATTGTTTCTTCCAACCTATTTTAAATCGCTACAGAATAGGAGCTAGCTGGGAATGGCATGCAAAAATGTGGAAAAATTCCGCATTAATGCTCCACCATTGAGGGATTGAGTAATTTTGTAGTTTTTATAACTTTTCTCCCGTCATAAATGAAACAACAATCCCTTAAGATAACCCATTGTATGTATGAATGTATTCAGTTTACTCCATGGACGAATTCTGTAGCCACAAGCGGAGTTAAAAGAACGTTAATAAACGCGTGTCTTTGAGAAACACTTAGATGTTCTTGAGTTAGTCGATTATTTCTTCTCCTATAATCTCAATAGTTATACTGAGAACTTTTTCACAAGATACTTTCATTGGATTAATTAAATGCCTAAATTTTTTGAGCATTCTGGTCTTTCATAGTTTAACTTTCTAATAAACGACTGTCAATAATAGGCAATAATCTTCGGAGTTGGAAATGCAAGCTCATAATGGGCATCCATCAACGGCGAGTTCAATGCCATTTATCTCATAGATTACTATGCCACTCAGATGATAAGTGGAGAATATGATGATAGGACTGGTAGATTAACTGATAAATCCATCCCTCGTAAAGTTCCGAACGTTATGCAATGGTCAGAGACCGTGAGATCCGTTGGAGTTGTTTACAGGAATTCACGTTTCCACTTACAATTTGATTTCAAGTGAAATGGAAACAGTGGTTGATCAGCGCGATTGAACATACAAGAAATCCTTGAACTGCGGTAATTTGCTTCGAGGTAAGTAGATGGGGCTTTTAAGTAAGAAAAGTTGCCTAGATCTTTCATTGAGCCTAAAGACTTAAAATGTAATCCCCAATTAGTAAAAGGTATCGCTATATTGAATGACTAACTTTTCCTTTTACCAAAAACATTTATTTTATGGATACTTAAACATTATCGAATAGTGTGGTGAGACCTAAAGACCAAATGTTATCTTCCTGGAGGAAGTGTATTTCCTTTACCTTTAAGAAAAGTAGCCTCCTCACCAACAGCATACCTTTCGCTACCCTTCACAACTTATGTCCCTTCCCTTATCCTTCCTTTCCATCCCCTTATACCTTTCATCCCTATTCTTCATTTTTATATATACTATGTGAAGAAGTTTTGCTGTTTCCAGAAGATACCTATAAAAGTAATTTATAAAGTCTTCATTTTCGATACTATGTTTTTCCACATCACGCCTACTCTTATTGAATTCAGCTGGGGTAAAGTAATCATTCTTTTTGTTGTATAATCATTTACTCCATGGGTGTGTGATAATTTAATAGAAACAGAGATGAAATTGTGATATTGGAAAGATTTGCTGTTTTATCCCTAATTTATATGAAGAACTTACTCAAATTTTAAGACCCTGCAGGAAGTTTGATAGGCTACACGCAATGCAACAAACGACGTGAAGATCCAAAACCTGGTCACATTAAAAATGTATGCGTTAATAATGGTGAAGTTTAGTAAGGTTGAATCCTGTTGGAAAAATAGGATATAACATCATACAGTTTGTTTTCTTTATCAATTACGAATTACAGATTACCATAATTTCTTGCAGTTTCCAAGCTATGATTGCTTAAGATAATTTGTCCAGAATGTAATATCAATAGTGTCATCCTCTAATTAAAAATACTGGTACTCTATTTTTCTCCAAATACATGCTCCTATCTGTTAGATTGAAATCTTGTTGAGAAAGAAATAATGGAAGTTTTAGGGGAAATATTTTCCGAATATCACTATGACTTCGCGGTTAATACCATTCATTACATCCATAATCATTCATATAATCAACATAAACTGCCTTGACCACGTTACATTGAGGCTACCACATAGATAGACATAAGAATGGTTGGAGTCCCAAATGAACATATTCCAGCTCCGGATGTTTTTCTTTGAATGACTTTATGATTGTTTCTATTTTTTTCTTGGTTACCACATATATTCTAAAGTCGAATGGCGCCATAGTAATCAGAAAATATAATTTTTATATCATTGACAGATAATGAGCCCACAAACGTTTCGACTAAATTGACTTATGTCAACGTGATCGAAAATCGCTCCACTCTAAGATTATTGTCTTTTTCAATATTGACACTAGCAAAATACCAAAGGATTCAAGTTTACCTTCATCACTGCCTTTGACAGTTTTGGATATCTCCTATCACACTTGTTTCGCTCCTGTCTGTACGTTCTTTACTCTTCATCCTCATCCACTTGTCCTTCGAACGAAAGCCAAGTGGCCCAGATGACCGCGAGCAGAACTTGCCAGAGGATGCTGCAGTTGGCAAACTAGGCCAGTCCCTCTTCCTCGCTTCGTGACGTTCTCACCCACTCACAACTCTTTTTACGACAAAACATACTTCTTCTTCTGCGTCTAGAATACACCTTTTTAGTGTAATATAAAATTCGGTACCATTGTTAAATAACGCCGTATCAATGTTTCAGCTTTGTTTGTCTATCAAATACCATATCTCAACCAGCTTTTTTCGGTCTTCCTCTCCATTTAAGATCTCTTAAAGCCTTGTCATACATCATCTTAGACATTCTAATTCCATTCATACTGTAAATACTACTACTACTATATACATTCTACAATAAGTTCTTATTTGAAATACCTATTTTCCTTTTAGTCTGTTTTATTTGTTTATGTGCGCACATACACACACATGCGAGCGCGAGTCAAGCCATTACTTATTTCTCGCTCGTTTTATCGATCGCACTCCTCGTGCAATACTTTCCGTTTTACTGAGTTTTACTTCGGAGCAACGATATCGTAAGGAACCCTAATAAATAGCCATTTTAAATTTTCCCGTTGAATCCTCAGATCAAACTACGCACAAATCTTCTTAAATTTCTTTGATGTAATAGAAAGGAAGATACCAGACGCCAATTGACGCTTTGAAGACTGTCTCGGTTGCTCCAGTTGAACCTTCGTTTTATCTTTTGCTACTTTTCTAAATTCCCCTTTTAGTATGTAAATCACAACGTTCTTATCTCCGGTTTCGTCCTCTTAGATGCTGAACCTCCGACTCTCTAATTCCGTACTTTCTTCCTTTCCTTCTTTATTCGATTCTTTTACGCTCTGTAATTTACTTTCGGGAACCTAGGGATGATTCCATCCGACCTCTTTCTTAGCGCATTGACTTGTAATGCTAACGTGCGTGGGATACGCACGGTGTTCAAAGAATGGTTGTCTATGCCTATATAAGTACCCTGCAAGCCGCCTTTCGGCGTGTGGCAGGGGGTGCATGCACCATGACTCTAAATCCCTAATCGATTACTTTCGTATATCCTTCGCGGAAAAAAATGAGTTCTTGAATCGAATAGTTCTAGCATCTATTTTCCTGATCTTTCTCGCAGTATCAAAACGGGAAATGTAACATGGTAGACGCATTATATCGGCTACGTCATCGTGCTTTCTCTGAACTCGTCGAGGAAATTAATCCTTTGATTAATTCTTCCGACCTCTAAAGATTCCAAAAATTAATGTAGTTCCACACCAGCGAAATAAACATAGCAATTTTCTCAATGCAAACTTGTAGACATAGCTTTGAAAAAAATGTTGCTAGTATAGACACGGGAATGTTTCTCATGAGATGCTAATGAGAGACATTTCCGTGTACAAAATAATACGTCAAAACTCTCGCTTACGATAAGAGAGAGAAGATAGAAACAAATTTAGACTGAAACGAAGCAAAGTGTACCTCCACCGCAAGAAACAAAATCATATTGCGAGATTCTCGTGCACCAAACTCTTTCTCATGTCTTCAAGTTTCTTATCAGCGTTGAAACTCTCGAAGTCCCTCGCATCGCCTCTCCCATTTCTTTTCGAGAGATGGGCTATGAGAGTAGAATCTCAACTCGGAGACATGCATCCACGTTGCTTCTCTCTCACGCCATGGCATCCTCCCTAGAATCTTCCGCGCAGACGAGCTCACGTTCTTTCGCCTAACAACTGGCTTTTCTCACACTGACTCTTCCATACAGAGTCTTTCCCGCGACATACTTCAAAAACCTTCCGCAACCTTAACCAATGGAGAGAAGAGGGCGCAGCGCATTTGCTTGTTTGGAGGGCAGATCAAATAGTGTTCATGTATTTTCTTTAGTTGGATTGAAAATATGAATAAATAAAATGTGCTTTATGGCGGTGGTGGGAAAGGAACGATATGAAAAATATGAGAGGAGAAGAAAATATTACTCTGAGTCGTAGCTGTCACTGTATTATAAATTTACAAGCATAATTTTCAGTGAACGTTTGGATACCGAGGGATTAATCATACATTGTTGTGCTTGTAGCTGGAGAACAAGAATAATAAATCGAAGAATTTTATCCAAGTCTGTATAATAGAATCAAAACTTATGGTACTTAAAGTTAAGAAAACAAAAAAGGTATTTCACCTATGTATGCAAGTGGTAGAAATATATCTTACATGTTCAAAAAAACGGACGACGTAGTACCCTATGCATCCCAATTCTCTAATAGTTCGATGTAATAATATAGGAAAGTGTGTTTTTCTTACAAATGACTTATTTAATGATTCAATACATTTAAATTTATCACGGAAAAAATATTGTCAGTGGAAATAATTGAATTCTGGAAAACTACTCAGATTAATGTTGAAAAAGCCTAAATCAATTTCAATTCCACATCGATCTGATTTATTTTACTCAAAAAATCAATGTTAACAGGGATATAGTAAAGTATTGTATTAAATAAAGTCATATTGTCTCATTTTTCCTTAATTAGAACTATTAGGAACAGCGTACTTGATTATCTCCTAATTATCCAGAATTATCCTACTCCCGCTTGCTTGATTACTGCAAATTGAATTGACGAAAGAACGGCCTCTTCGCAGTGATATGTTAGAGAAATTTAATGAAATGCATTATATTTGGTTTTTCGAATTTCATATTTTTTCTGTCAACTTTCGCAACCGATTTTATGCTTTAATTTATATTCCCTGGAGCTAATTTTCCTTATTATCTGTATAAATTCACTGATTAGGTTGCCTTCATTGACCTTAAAGAGTCAACTGCATTCATGTTACTAATGGGAGTATTATCCTCATTAATTTTAATTTCCTCCCAGTTGTTTTGTAAGTGCTAATTAAGACTCGAGTAAGACATGTCCTAAGATATTTCCTCAAATACTTAGCTAAAGCTACTATAATTCCTAATAGTCTTATAGCCGATGTAACAAGCTAAAATTAGATATATCTTCGCTAACATTTACTATATTTCTTCTTTTTTCCTGATGGTTCTATCGATACACGCTTTTCAAAATGGAATGCTGAAGACCTTCTAATCACCAACGAATCTAGTACCATAGAAAAATAGTGGCTAAACTGTGCCACGTGATATAAGTGGCATCGAGGAAATGTTTCATTGGAAAAGTGCTACGTCGTCATCTTAGTTATTCTTAAATATTAAAGTAGTCAAGATACTCCATATCACTAAGGTATCTATTTTCATTTCTCTAATGATTTATCAACTTATGGAATCTTAACGGATCCTTAAATAAAGATTACGTCGTAATTTGAATCGGTTGGACGGCATTTAAAATTAGCTACAGAGTTTCCCTTCATAGCTGCTGGCTGTTGCGGCAGATTTGGGGCTGTTGGCCACCCAATACTTTCTGAATGTCTCCCAACTACATTCCCGGGTGCCCTAATTTTTCTTGAAAAAAACTGAAAACATCTAATTGCGATTTTAATTAATAGCTCTATGTCATAATGCTCACATTGAGCATAATAGTGGGACACAACACATACATCATTACGTCGAATCATTATCAAAGCAATGGTAGTAACTATCCAGCCAACTAAAGCCGAAAAATATAAGATTCAAGATCAAGTACCGTTTTTAATTTATTCCTTCATTCCATATTTAACCAATTTCCTCATTAATAAGGATTAAAATTCATCTTTTATTAATTTAGAGTTATAGTATCTTCAGCCACCGTATTAAAACCTGATTCTGCCTGTTTACGAATGAGTTTTACAGCTAGCAACTGTTTCTGCTTATTCATAAACGAATGTTTCTCCCGTCATAAGCACGTAGTAAATCGGCTTTCTGAAAAGGTGATCGTGTAAATATTTTTAACCATTCCTACTTTATAAACTGTAAGATTTGACTAGCTAGACTGACTAGCTGACTTTGACTATTTGACTAGTCCAAATAGGATACATTTAATAGAAAGATCATTAAAATTGAATGCTGTTATAAGTATGGCGCAATATGCGAAAAGAACCATAGTTGCAAAAATTGTTCTATTCGTTTCAGTAATCCTTGGATGTGAGAAATGTGATGTGAGGATGTCAAAATTACCCTGTGAGTCATTGCCAAATAGATCAAAACAAAGTACGTTCACAGAAGACATTATGGCAGTATTGCGTCCCTAAAGCAATTTCGCCCGGTCCAATTATGAGAACAACATAAAGAATAAACGCACCGGAGAATTGCTTTAAACAATTTTTATGAAAGATGAGCAGTGTTTTTGCGACTTCCATTCAAGTACTTATTAATTAATTACATCATATGAATCTGAGTATTTTCCAGTTTGCGGTGAATAAATTATTATTATTATATTTAAAAGAAAAGGAATGTGTCAATCACATCGCGTTTATGTCACACGTCGACGCGTGGCTGGCTTAGTACCAAGATAGATATAGATGTACTGCAGAAAGAAAAAATACAAGTTTTTATACTTCTGGTCTCAGTATCTCTTACCTTACATATACTCTCCACGAATGGTGCCAAAGACGCCTCCGCTTTTACGCCTTAGAAATTTCCCGCCACCTTCACTCACTTTATGAGAAGTACTTTAACAGAGTCTCAGAATCCAAAACTCGGGAGAGAACCTACAATGGCTGGATCCTATCCGATCCTTCGCCACTATAAACTTCCTCCTATATGTGCATTAGCGCGCCTTATTCGCTCTACGAAACATGCCACATGGGAAAGCTAAACAAATGTTTACCTAGGACCCTTAACTAACTTCTTTGTATGTTGTAGATATAGGTATGCATTGAGATTATGCGAACCTCAAAATGAAGTTTTCCCATCTAAATCTTCATGAAGGTAGAAGTTAGGAAAAAAATTAAAATTATGGACTCAAAGTTAGTTGTAAGCAGGTTTTGTAACTTGGGATGTTTGGAAAATAGTATGCGATTCAATTCCAATATATATATTGGATATACACCGTTAAGTAAATAGAAGGGCAAATATCATAAATGCTAAGGGAACCGTGTGACAATAGTGGCCGACATGTCTCAAAGAATGCCATATCAGAAACTATTACTTGGAATAAAAACTATTTCATTTACGGAAGGGGTTTTTTCATGATATAAAGTATTGAAAATTGCAACAAGTACTTACTACTCTGATTTTCTATCCGGAGAGCTTGCAAGGCTTGAAAATTAATGAGTAACAATGATGAATTTTGAATAAATATATACACGCGATTGTTGAATGGACTTCGACAAAAAAAACACTAGACACGGATATAGCGTGCCACTAATCGTTACTGCTACAATCACTTACGGTTTTCCATCCAGAAACACTCACTGACAAAACAAATGAATTTTTACTCCAACAGTTTTGGATGCTACTGTGATCATTTTGATAGGCGAAATATGTATGAATAAAGAAAAACTTAATGATATTCAAATACTCAACACAAAAAATAAGCCTAAAACATCCTGATAACTGACTGCTTACTCTAATGAGTACTGCATGAACAGGAATGCACTCGTTCAGAGGAAGAATGTCTTTTTTGACTCTCTTGTAGACTATGCCAACAATTTATATTTTTATTCTAGGGCTTAAGACTCATATTAATCCCAAGGAAGAATGGACTTGAAAAAGTCTGACGGGACCGGGAATCGAACCCTGGTCTCACAATTGCCGGTCGGGTGCTCTGTCCGTTGAGCTATCCCGGCAGAACATTTCTCCAAGCCATTCGGGATACTTTGTGGGCAAGGACGTTGCGAGTTTCTGTCCGTTGAGCTATCCCGGCAGAACATTTCTCCAAGCCATTCGGGAAACTTTGAGGGCAAGGACGTTGCGACTTCGTCCGCATGGCGGCATTGTTCGCAGTCATGGCTTCATAGAAGCACCGGCCACACAAAGTGATGGAAAGGATACCTCCTTCAGGTTGGAAACACAGGAAAACTGGTAAGGGTGACTTTGCGCAAGATGGTGCGCACCCAGGAAAAATCCCAAGGAAGAATGGACTTGAAAAAAAAAGTTTCAATGGACTTGAAAAAAAAAAGTTCAAATGAACTTTTTCAAGTCCATTTTTCCTTGGGATTTTTCCTGGGTACGCACCATCTTGCGCAAAGTCACCCTTACCCGTTTTCCTGTGTACTCATATTAATGTTAAACTACGTCCTTATTGGTCCCTCTCTCTTTCCTAATGTTTTAAGTTTTGCATTATTTCATGCGCATAATTCAGCTTATCCTTGAAGACCGCCATGAGATACAAAAAATGATCAATTACAACCTTAAACTATATCGAATAAGCAGAAATGAATGCAAAGACGAAAGAAAGTATTGATAAATATTTAAATGATATAGCTGTAGCAGAAAGCAGGTAAGAAAACATGTTTGTTATGAACGTCTTTTTTTCTAAACATTAATAAAATAATCTTGAAAACTTCCTTTGAGTAGGAAGAATCATCATAATGGATAGTGAATTCACATAATTGTTATTCTAGCAATCAAAAAGTCATTAGGTTGAGGCGGAAAGGAAGTTATAAACTAGTTGTTCTGTAGAATAGAAGCAATCAGCGATATTTCGGGGTTTGTTTCTTCCTTTTTTTAATGCGGCGCATTCACTTGGGAGCACAAACCCCTTGAGTAATTCAGGAGAAAAACCAGCGAGCCAGGCCAACTTATTGATTTCAAATCTATCATCAGGGTCGCTCCACCTCTATTCTATTCCGAAGAATGAGGATTTCCTCACCTTTGAATTGGAATCTTGAAACCTTTGCTCTTCGTACAACTCTTTCTCAGCTGGAGTTATTTACGCCGCTTTTCTCAGAAATCTCAATTATCAGTTTGGACGGTACAAAGTAAAATTGGTGTATCACTTCCGAAAACAAACCTCCAGGTTCATAATATTTGTATCAGCTTATTAACGCGAGTTCACTTTCTGCGGCGTTTACATCATACATAAATTCCATCCAGATTCATTTGTCACGATAGAATAAAAATTAATTATAGCGTTGATGTGGCACTTACTCCAAATCTCAGCGAGTGTCAATGTTGAGTCCTTATCTAATGGCCAGAATTAGAATGCATAATTTATTATTTACAAACAGAATTTCCAATCAATTACTTTTCCTTGAATTAAGAACAGTTGGGGTAGAATTCAGGCAACAAAATAATGCAATTATGTTACTAAAAAATCTATAATATGGTTTTCAGCTTGAAGTACTGCAATGCCCATTAGGTTCTCGAGTTATTTAGGGAGTAGCTTAAAATTCCTAATTGCCCTTAACAATATCATATTCAAATTTCCATATCTAAGAATTTTAGTTTTTCTTATAACTGTAGCTACATCTTCATGATCCTTTGGATTCGTTTTAATTCTTTAACTGCACAATCTATCTCTTACCGTGGAATTTAAATATTATATTTCATTTAAATTTCTCAGTTTTTTATTTTTATCAGGCAGTCTTACAGTTAAACACATTTATAGGGAAGATAGTATAAAAAGGAGCAATATAGTAAAAATACTTCGTCAACTAAGGTCATTTCGCTCAAATGGACACCCCCTTCAACAATTTTATGTTTTATCATTATACTCTAAACGATTTCAAAATTTCTTTTCTATTTTTAATATCTGTATTTCACATTTGTATTTTTAAAATTTGTAATATTAATACAATACTTGTCACTTGTCAATTAAGTCATTAAAGTATTCATCACGTAAACTGGTTGGCGCCTCATTCCCTCTGCTATTACCTACCAAGAGCTCAGAGAGGGTAATGAAGCTTACCAGGCAAGATGAGAAGTGAGGTAATTTTCTCTTCCCTCACTTAGCCAAAATGATATTCGCTATTAATTTCGACATATGTCTCTACAACTCATGAAAGATTTCTTCTCAGGAAATGTTTGTGTACACTTCAGTGATGAGCCGTGTACGACATGGTGTCCTGCGAAATTATTTCTGATCGACGTAACACCTGCATTTTCATCTCAATCCTTCCGCGAGGAAGAGAAGAAAAAACGAAAAACCATATAAGAGGAAGATGGAGTGAAGCGGGGAACAGCAGATGAACGAGGCGAAGGCTTTGCTTATTTGTGTTAAGACACGTTTTCCATTAACATCAAGGCGAGAGTAGGGGACCAATATTTCGTCCTTAATCAAAAGGGAAAGGGTAAAGGCTTATATATGACCTCCGGCTAAGTAAATTTACATATATTTTCTCTTGTCGTGGGTTAGGGTACAGCGTGTAAGATGGGAGATAAGTAATGGCATAGGATAGAATACGGATCTTTATGAGGCAAGTTGCGCATTTTTTGGTTGAAGGGAATAAGAAATGAGGAGATTTCTAAGAGAAATGTAAGCGGAACATTGGCTAATTCGATAAACACCTTGCGCGCGGGGGGTGTCTTTTATTTTCCTCCTACGCATGGATTAGTCTCAGAAATAGAGTCGAAGTTATTTCCATTCCCTTAAAATTTCAAGGGACTTTGTGAATAATTGAGTCGCTTGTTCATTTCCTTTCACTCAGATTTATCTTAATGTATCTGATCCAAGGAATAAGGGATGCGCAAAAGAAATATCTCCGGAGAAATTGAAGGAATCAATTCGCTTGTCTTACGAAAGGCTTGTGTTTCCCTAAGATTCCCTATTTATCATATGAAGTAGAATTTATCATATTTTATATGGTTTTATCACATAAAATACGATACATTCTACTAGGTTAGAATGTATCATTTCCGATGTCAATACATTGCAACATAAGATGCTTCATCCAACAGANAAGATATTGGAGTGAAAAAAAAATTAAAAATCGTTTCTCGAGCTTTGAACCTGAATGACTCTAGTTCCGCTCAAACGGATTCAATTCCAAGGCATTTCGACTTCCTTTGAGATTAAGAAATGAAAGAGAAAAATAAATTTAACCTTCCAGGGGTTCTACCCACTTGAATTCAAGGATTCAAATATCCTAAATTCAACTTCAGTTGCTCCTTTAATAGCCGCCACCTGCGCCTTCATTTCCCTCCTCTTATTCCCAAAACCTTCGTGTACCTTTCCTTCGCATCTCATCCTTTCCAATATCCATCCATTCCTCCCAAATACCCATTTACCTACTCGGATCAATGCAATCCCCTTTCAAGCGAAGCATCTCTCAATCTTTATAGCCCTTTTACCTCAACTCCCTCTCTCTCTTTTAATTTTCCTTTCCACACCGCACGGAAATATTTTTCACTCCTCGCTTATAGCCAAATCTAATCCTGTTGGGATTGACAAACTAGTCTTCTATTTTTGCTGAAAGTTGATCCAGGTAGAAAGCAGTTAACTTTTACTCCATGGTAAAGAGTAATCTAGCTTTCCTCGAAAAGAGAAACCTCTTTCTAGGGGCCTCGAGTACATCAGGTATACTATTCTCTTTTTAAAGCTCTTAACAAGCTTTTTTATTTTGTTTGTTACTAGCTAAATATTTTTACAAAAACCGCTTGAGCGTTCAAATCTTAAATCATTTAGTGATTAAATAATTATTATGGAGCATTTCACAGAAAATTAGTTAAGAACATGAAAGTTGTTAGTTTTCAAATATTATACTCTACCGTAGAAAAAATAGCTGCATAACTTAATTAAGTAGCAAATAATCAACGGACTCATGACCTTACTTTGAAGATCTTTTTATCAGCATTTGTAAAGAAAGATAGCTAGCTAGAAGTATTAGAGATACTTGTAATTTTTTTCAGAAAAAGAAAACAGCGGTGATATCTTTATAGTTATTACTATTTATTATTTACTGTAGATGATCCTTTTCAACATGTTTNTGGTGGTATTTTTAAAACTCTGTTTGTCATGGAGTGGATCACTATGTATTAAATCTCATAAAACTATTGCCTCTCAGTCCTTCTTTTGCTTTTCCATTTATGCTCATTTGTGTTATGAAGGATAGGACTATAATACATATATATGCCTCGAAACCATCTCAACAAAAACGTAAGATTGTAACAGTAGCTCATCTAGTCGTTTATCTGGCATTTCTTCCGAAAGTTTACAAGTATCGGATATGTTATTTGCTCGTCATCTACCATCTACCTCGATAAATCTGATTGGCCTATCATCGAAGGAATAAGAGAGAGGAAAAAGAATTCTCAGAATAGAGGAAATTAAAGCGTAGACGACAAGTTGCGTCCCTTGAACCGAAAACCCCTAGTTAGGAATCTCTTGTGTCCGAGCAGCACAAAATCCCAATTCACCTGGGCCCCTATCCCTCCCTGAGGAACCCTTTCCTTTTTCCATGGAAGATAAAAAAAAGGTTTGGTAGATTGGTTTTTGTGGGTGGGAAATAAAAGAATCCCGCTCAGGAAAGTGGGTATCGATATCTTTTCTTTTCTCCCGTAAGGAGAAAAAGCACTAAAATTTTTGCAGTGATGAACACTTTGAGACGCACAAGTGGATATAATCTTTTTCCTTAACGACACAGTGATCAAAAATCGCGAAGGAAAATTATCTTAATGGATTTATGCCTATCAAAGATCAAATAGTTTTTGAAAGTATATGAGGGGGTTTATTTCCAATTAATATTTACCTCTGCGTTTGTTACTCCACATTTTGGCTCGATATTTTATCTTTATTCATTTCTTAATCTAGTTAGGTACTATAAATATTTTAATGTGCCGTTTTAACATTATGTTGTTCTTGTATTTTTGTTATTTTAAGGTGTGTAATGTAATTTCATCTGTAATTTCCCATCTTTTCTATCAAACATATATTTCCTGTTTTCCAATAAATGGTGTCTCATCTCCATAATCATTCTTAGTTTTATATGATTCTGAATTCCATTTCAAATTATTTAAAAATATTCCTAGAAAAATTTGATAATAACTAGGGGCGTATTCAGGAAGATTATTGGAATATTTATAGGAAGGACAAATATTGTGTCTGTAGTTTAGTGCCTACATAAGTACTAATAATAAATTCAGATTGTTACTACTAGATTTATGGCTAAGAGTTAAAGTAGTAAGCACTTTATTGACATTTTCTATTTTCATATTAATAAATACAATTTTTGTATTTCGTTTGAGAAGTGTTTCTAAAATGACTCTGCCGAAGGTTACTAATAAACTCGAGCTATAAGAGTTTTCATAAAATCATGCCCTAAGCCTATACTAAAAATTATCTCCATTATCCATTCTGCGTTAAGATATTGGAGTGAAAAAAAAATTAAAAATCGTTTCTCGAGCTTTGAACCTGAATGACTCTAGTTCCGCTCAAACGGATTCAATTCCAAGGCATTTCGACTTCCTTTGAGATTAAGAAATGAAAGAGAAAAATAAATTTAACCTTCCAGGGGTTCTACCCACTTGAATTCAAGGATTCAAATATCCTTCAGATATTTTCTCTTTTAATCTTGCCCCTACAATTTTACTGCATACTTGAAATAAAACCCCATGCAGCATTCTCTCTTATTTTAAGCATGATAACAAAAAAGGACGGATGAAAGAAGATATATATGACTTTTCTAAATAAAAGTTTATGACGTAAATGTATGCATTGTCAGGGCAGATCAGTTCAAATAAAAGCGTCTGTCATTGTTATGATTTTTCCTGAAGCACGCATCAGTGAACAAAAGTTATCGGCAAATAAGCTCTTCCGGTAAAGATAAGTCTTATCCTCATAACTTCGCAAATAATCGAAGTTTTCAATTGTAATTTTACAATTTACCTTGGAATTCGCGCTAAAAAGAATCTGCTCTTTGTTAGTCACTGTGTTAGACTTTTTAAGCATGTGAAATTTCGATTAATAATGGTAATACTACTTCTATTCTTGCAAGAGCTGGAAATGTTGCAGATGTTGAGCAGGTTAATAGAATCTACTGAGAAAATAATGAAGATAATCTTTGTAACTGCATGCGAATTTTTTTATTTTTACGAACAATTTTGGCTGAAACACCATCATCAAGGTTTGCAGCCGTAACCAGCGATAAATACACGTGAAAACTAAGAAGAAAATAAAAATTTAGTAAAAATGCGACTCAAAATTTTTTTCAATCCTTTATAACGTGGTTCTACGAATTTTGGCCTAGTTTGATGGATTAGAAACTACTGATTTATTTTTTTAACTAAAAAAGCATATTGTTTCGCCTTTATCCTATTTCTCGAAGTCAGAGCAACATCTATGCAGATTTAATTTAATTCAGAAGTTTTATATCAGCATATGTATATCATTTGTTATATTTTATCTTAAAAATAATTAAATAATTCGATTCGAACAGTTTTATTAAATAAAATGTTGTACCACTAGCTATCTTCACTAGCATTGTGTCGTCCGTTCAAGGTTTACAAGGCGTAACATTTGAAAGAAAAGAAAGTTGGAACACGGCTGTTAATGAATTAGAGGTTAAAACTCTCCATAAGCCGTGCGTTGGTAAGTGGAACTCGCGTTTAGAAACAAATAGGAAGCTCCGGATTACCGATTTCTAGGAAATCCCTAATGCACATTTCAGAGAAAATGCCTCCATCCTCAGGGGCTCAAGTGAATTAGAGAGGTGGATGGTCGGACTTTTATTTTTTCCGAAGGTGTAGGGAGGATTAGGTGTGGGTTGGGATTTTTTCGTTGTGACGTCGGTGAGGATGGTGAGGGCTCTTTCATTTCTGAGGGCGGTCAAGCTTTTATCTTGAGCGAAGATATGGAGTGGACAAGTGGGTGGGACTTTTTCGTTATGACGTCTGGAAGTAGGAGGAAGGTTCTTTCCTTTCTTTCCGAGAGCGGTTGAGGAGTGTGTAGAGGAGATTTCGGTATTGGGCACAAGTCCTCATTCATTATCCGGTTTCTGTTTTGGCGAAGAAGAATATTTTCATAAGCATCTAGTTTGGAGTTCTTTGTACAAGCGTCTTTGACTTTAGATTAACTAGGTTGATTTTGTGAGCCTGTTGTTGTATGTGTTGTGCCACGCTTGATTTGTTAATCTTGTTGTTTCTGTTTTCTAAGTGTTCTTCAAATTAGGTCTCTAATTTTCATTTACTTCGCCCGATGTAGACTTTATCACAATATTGGCATGATATTTTATAGATTCCTGAGTTATTTATTGATGGGGTGTTATCTTTTGGATAGTGGAGAAGGTTGGATAATTTGTAGTTGTTGACGAATACTAGGTTAGGTCAAATTTTGAGAAAATATGCTTTAATTTGTCGATTGTCCCTAGTCCATAGGGTAATTTTATGTAGTTGTGCTTTTTGAGTTGGGATTAGGGTTGTGTGTTGTTTCACGCTGAGTTTATGTTTGTGTTTATTTAGAATGTTTTTAACCACGGATTTGTCGTATAAATTTGTTGTGCGACATTTCCGATGTGGGATAATTCTTTCTTGAATTCTTTATGTGATGGTGGTATTTTTAAAACTCTGTTTGTCATGGAGTGGAAGAGGGCTAATTTGTGTGTTTTGTGCTGGTTTGAAACTTCTGGGATATACATATCTGTGTGTGTAGGTTTTTGGTATATGCTAAATTTTAGTTTGTTTAGTGTTCGTGTAATTTTAAAACCTAAAAATGGTAACGTTGTTTCTTCTTTGCTAGTGAATTTGATGACGTCAAACTGGCTGTTCAGTTTTTTAAGAAATCGTCACTAGTCCTCTTCGATGTGTCGAAGAGGACTAGTGACGATTGGGATTTCCCAGAAATCGGTAATCTGGAGCTTCCCGTTTGTCTCTAAACGCGAGTTCCGCTTGCCGACATACAGCTTACGGAGTGTTTTTAACATCTAACTGACAGTTGAATTAGCGAATCAACCCAGGTAACCAATGACATTTGGTTATAGAGTCAGAAGAAATCTTAAAATACTGATAAATTAATCATTAATAAATTCCCTTGAGATGGAAGAAAGTGCATCCATATTCTATAGCCATTATCATACTATTCGGTTACTCTACACCTTTATGAATCATTTCATACGAAATGGTAGGTCTGATAATGAAGTACGCGATTGTATCTCAGAAATGTGCTACGAATCAGAATTAATTCCGGAATAATGATTTTATTACTTCATCCAAAAATAATTCTCTTTCAAGGACCGTTTTCATTATTTGATAAATAAATGCGTCTTTCAAAGGGGGGCGTTGTTAAATAGCTAAAGAAGTCAAGAATATAGTTAAAGTTCCAATTAAAATTTCACATAAAGTGTTCCGGAATTGCTTTAAATAGTAGAGTATTCCTTAGCATTTCTATATTATTTATAAGGGAAAGGAAATCTGCTGTGTTAATATACTTTTTTTTAATTTCAGGAAGCCGTAATTTGTTAGGAAACCAGCCGTTAGGAAATTCTAACCAGCGCGCGTTAAGGCTTTCCGTGGTCGCGCTTTGCTATGTATTATTCCCTTCGCTCAATTACTTGAGTGTAGCTTATTTACATGAAACTACTTCAAAGAAAATAGAGAAGATAAAGAGAACTGATCTTCCCCTGCAGATATTAACGTAGTCGCCGAAATATGTATTGAGAATAATAAGAAGTTACGGAACTAATCGAGAAAACTTCACATTTCAAGAACAAATGTTTGAGTAAATCAGAATTCACTGATAGGCAAGTGGGAAGCAAGCTCGTATTTGATGAAACCTCTCCCTGGTCCAATTCCTATTGGTAGCCCATATGTGTGAAAATACCTCATCTGTGGAAGTACTAGCAATAACACCACTAGGGTAAGCCAGGGGTCACCGTACGGTTTTCCGTGGACATTTGAAGATTTGCACGAAGCTACTGATCTTCCGTGAAGATACCGGGCATTTGTTTGCAATTTTTATGTTTTTATACACTTTTATCTCTCCCCGTGTGCCCAAAAAAGGGTAGTATTGCAATGGTGTCATGCTTATCTTTACATAACTTTTCACTTGAGAAAAAAGTCATGTTAGTTGTCCACGGAGTTCAATACTATGAGTTTAGCGGATCATAAGGTCCGAAAGGTTGGCGACCGCTGGTCTCAACTTCATCGACGCGCTTCCATAAATCACGTCCAAATTTCCACATATTCATCCCATAGGTCGCCTTATTTCTTTTGTCCGAGTCTCACACGTAATTCCTATGACCCATAACATCTGCCGACGCCCCGCCCCACCCTCCTTTTCTCCCGCTCTTCCCCTTACCTCCCCTATACATCGCCCACAGACGCCCTCCAAATTCCCAGTCAGAAGTCGGAGCTTGCTCGTGATACCGCTCTCTTTCCCTTACGTCAGCCGCTCGAAAGGAAAAAATCGCATAATTTTCAGGAGGGCGAATGGATTCTGACAACGTCCTTTTTCAGACGTTTAACCTTGCGGTGGCTTCCTCAAAAGGAGCGCCTTCCTCATCTCCGTCCGGGGCTCGATAATTGCGTTTCAGACGGACCAAGGAGCGTGTCGGTGAGCCGTGTGTTTGTGTGTGGGAGGATAGACCTATCGATTTTGAAGCGATATCCGCGGACTGAAGCAGTTGCTGAAGTTTTTGGAGATTTTCCGTGACGGAAAGACAGAGAACTGCGACGGCGTCTGTGTTCTGCTGCAGTAATTGACGTTCTTCCGACGTGGAACGTTTTTACATTTTTTCCCAGTTACATCCCTTACTCGTCACTCAAGCAGCACGTGGGGTGGATTGGCGGAAATTGACGTTTTAGCGGGATTTGACGGTGTCTCCTGCAATGTTTTCGGATGAATCTGCGTTTTTAATATTTTCCGTGGGAAACAAGGCGCAAGTGGGACGAGGATCAGCGAAATAATACACAGTTTTAGTCGCGGGACAGTTTCTGCCTGAGCAAGTGCCATGAAATTCAGAAAGAGGAAGAGTGAAATTTTGAGGTTTTTGGCCAAAATAATTTGCCTCAAACGTGGCTGTTCGAGTGACAAGGTTTTTCTTCTCTCTCACAAATGATTTCAAAACTGTGACCTCTTTCAAAATAGCTGTCAAATTTTTATTGTACTTCCATTCTACCACAACAATATCCTTCATGGACGAAAATGGCTGATATTGAATCACATCATTTTTATAATATTCAACCCTTTCCTAAGATTTTTGATTTGAATGCGTTTTATTTGCATCACTAAATTAAGATTGTGCTGTTTCTACCCGCGCATGTGAGAGTGTTCAATACATTTCCATCGTTCATTCGATATTTACTAAACTAACATTCAATGCAGCTGTATTGATTTTTCCTGTTCCATTTTATGAATAATTAATGTATTAATGGAAATATATTTTGAATATACATGAAAAACCCACCTTGAGTTAGTTATTTCAACAGCACCTTCCGTCAAAACCCAGAAATAGGGTATTGAAATGTTAACAATGGTCACCTGACCACTGTAAGTGGTTTCATTTTATGAAAAAATGTCGTTTATAAGTCTGTTTTTCTAGGTACATGCTGAATATCTTAATGAGTGTTGATAATTAAAGATGTAATATTTTCATACGAGTAGCTATAATATTTCTATTAAGGAACTTTTAAAATAAATCTATCTTATATTTATTCGATTCCTCTGCATTTAAGTTTCTTATTATTGTACAATTGCAAACCTGAATATTATTAGCTAATTAATCAAATGAAATTTCTGAATCACATATTGCAAAATATTGAAGCAGTCTTTGAGTAGTCGATGATTTCTAAATTAATGCTTTTCTATTAAAACATTTGAAAACAATTGCAATGATGCAAATATTAATTGAGTCACTTTCCCTGCATGACAAAAATCGAAGAAAATATTATAAAACCTGTTTGTATGAACTAAGTGCCGCTAATATTAATATAAAATATCATAATAATTTTAATTAAAAATAATTAGCTATTTCCCTAACTTTTCAGACGTTACAGAATCTTCTCATGAGCATCATGATTATTCTAAGAGTAGGTAACTAAATCTGATACTGATAATTTTCCTTCCTTTACGTATTACTACCTATAGTACTCAATATTATACCTATATTTTTTTTAAACGCTCAGGTTAAGAGGAAGTGGATCATGATGCCGGTAAAGTCCAAAAATTCAATATCTTCTGTAATGCTCAGCACTCATAAGCGCTAACTTGTACCACTCTGTAAAGAACTTCAGTGCATTCTGCCGACTAATGTGAGTTGCATTCCGATTTTCAGGGTAAAGAGAACAGAATTCAATTTTCGTCATATTTTGCTAAATATTTACATCGTATTCACACAGCACACCTGTTCCATTTATTACACTTCATCATATGATGACGTAATTGTCTTGTTAGAAGAATTCTTTCATCTTTCTTCTCTTGAGCAATCGATAGACACTCATAAGATGAATCCGAGAGGAGAGCACGGCTTCAAAGTAATGGAGAGATTTAAGGATACGTATGAAGAAGGAAACGCCTCATTCAAATGAAAGTTTAATCTGTGAGTTGACCCTGAATATTGGGGGCGTAAGTCGCAACACCGAGATCAGATCCTATGGATCATGAATGTTTCATTTTCATCGGCTTATATGTTTTCTCTGATTCTGCCATCGATCTCTGATCGGTAGCTTATATGATCTTACTTTTCAAATACTTCCTTTAAAATTCTCATTTATTCCTGAACACTGTTAAGCCCAACCGAAAGGAGTTTTATGCATTTTCTATCGAAGTAATCGTTAAGATTAAACTTGACATATGTATGCTACATTAATTGTTTAAGATTTCTGTGGCATATATATGTAAAAATCATGCTGGATATAATAATCTAGGTGTTGTGGATTTTCATAAAGGTTGAATCGAAAAATATTTAAGGTTTAAAGGAGGATCCAGCGAATTACAGGCCAATCGCCTCAACATCACTGAGCGGTAAAATAATGGAACATATAATTGCTAGTTCCCTAATGAGTTTTCTCGAAACGTCCAATTTTATAGCTAGGCACCAACATGGTTTTCGTAAGACTCGATCATGCGAGACTCAGCTGGCATTATTAGTCCACGATGTCCTGAAATCTGCGGAAAATAAAAAGCAAGTCGATGCGATATTTTTAGATTTTCGGAAAGCATTCGACAAGGTCCCCCATCAAAAATTATTGTACAAATTAAAACTTGCGGGCATCAATGCAGAAGTAATAGAGTGGATAAAAGACTTCCTCTCCGACAGAGAGCAACGCGTAGTACTTGATGGAATTAGCTCCAACCTAGTTAAGGTAACCTCAGGCGTCCCGCAGGGAAGCGTAATCGGGCCGATACTGTTTTTAATATATATCAACGATCTTAGCAAAATAATCGATAGTAAAGTTAGGATATTTGCGGACGATACGGTAATTTACAGAGAGATTGAGAGAGAAGAGGATAGATTGATCCTTTCGAATGACTTAAATAAAATTGCAAAATGGTGCGATGATTGGCAATTGGAGCTAAATGTAGATAAATGTTCAGTAATTAACTTCTTTGAAAGAAAATCGATAACTAAAGATTACTCGTATAGCCTCCAAGGGAAAAACTTAATAACGGAAGAATCGGTGAAATATCTAGGAGTGACCCTTACTAATAACTTATCATGGAGTGCCCACATCCATAACATATGTGGAAAGGCTTTTAAGAAACTCGGTTTTGTTAAGAGAATAGTCGGAAGAAGCGAAGAAAAAGTCCGCGAGCGTTGTTACTTCGCGTTAGTCAGGCCTCACCTTGAGTATGCATGTAGTATATGGGACCCAGCCGACAAGTGCTGTATTCGAGAAATAGAAAAGGTGCAACGAAAAGCGATACGTTTCGTGAAGAATTGCTATGATAAATCAGTAAGCGTTACTGAGATGCTCAAGAACGCGGGATGGGAATCATTAGAAAAAAGAAGATTAACACTAAGGATAAATTTATTAAATAAGTTCAGAGAAACCACGTTCTCGGAAGACGTCGCGGACATAATGCGCCCTCCCTGCTATATAGGCCGCTCCGATACAGCGAGGAAAATAAGAGAAATAGATGCGAAAACGAACCGATTCAAGAATTCGTTTTTTCCGCGAACGATACGCGAAAGTAATCGACTAGGTAAATAGAGTCTTGGTGCATGCACCCCCTGCCACACGCCGAAAGGTGGCTAGCAGGGTATACACATAGACATAGACATAGACATATAAATGACTGATGACTGGTTTAAGCAAAATCAACTCCTTAAAAATTCTAGACATTAAATAAGCTATCAAATCCTCTCTTGTCAGATACGCAGTAAATACAAATCAAGAAATAGTAAACTACCTGGGGTTATCATGGACCAATGTCTCAACTGGGTAGATCATATTAGATATCTAGGATCAAAAATAAGCAGCATACATTGCCGCCTTCCTCTCAACCATGACTCATGGCATCGTGATATGAAAAAACTCCCTCCATTGGAAAAAATGTTCATAACGCAAAAGAAGGTGATTATAACCATGGTAAAGATAGCAGGAAACATGTCATCATCATCGTCATCCTTTCCCCTTTCATCCCGACTCTGTCAGGGTAGGGTGTTTGTGGACCAGTGACCGCCATCTCGTTCTATCCTCCCACCACATCTCATCCCACACTTTGTCTACATCTTCCACTCTTTTACATATGTCTTTCATAATCATGTCCTTCCACCTTCCTCTTGGTTCCCCCTTGGTCTTTTTCCTTTAATCTTCTCTTCCATTATCCTTCTTGGAAGTTACCATTCATCCATTCTCTTCATATAGCCAAACCATTTCAATCTCATTCTCTCAATCTGGAGCCTTTCTATACCCAAGATTTCTCTGATTCTTTCGTTCCCAAACTTGTCTCTCCTTTTTTTCCCAGACTGCTCCTTAAGAATTTCATTTCCATTACTTGGATTCTACTCTCTTCTCGGCCTCTCATTGTACACGTACTAGAAGCATATGCCAAGATAGGCACCAGATATGTACTAATCATTAGCATCTTGCATTTGATTGGGACTTATTTTCTCCAAAGCATGCCTCGTACGCTTTGATAAAATCCATTGGCTTCTAATCTGTGTCCAATCGCTGTGTCTATTCTCCCATCCTCTGACAACTCACTTTCCAAGTATCTGAAATTCCTTAGAACCTCCAGCTGCTGCCCATTCAATTCAATTTTTCGCTTTTTTCTCTCAGGATCTCTTGCCACCACCAATACCATACTCTTTTCTATATTTATCTTCATTCCGTATTTTTCAATTGTTTCATTCCAGATATTGATTTTTGTCTGCAGCTCACCAATATCATTTCCCCAAAACCACCAAATCATCAGCAAACAAGGCAGAGTTCAAATCACCTCGTACTTTCTCCTTAACGTCATCCATTACCAATATAAATAAGAACGGAGAGAGAAAACTACCAACCCTGCCTCAATTCTGATTCGACGGGAAACCAATCGGACCTTCCCAAACAAGTTTTTACACAACTTTGGAAATCCTTGTACATAGCTTTAATCACACGGATTATTTTATTTTCTAACTTTTTCTTTCGTAGAATCTCCCAAACTATTTTCATCGGAATGCTATCATACGCCTTCTCTATGTCTATAAACACTGCTACCAAATCTTCTTTCCACTCCCAGTTTATTTCCATTTTTTGCCTGATTGAAAATACGAGGCCAATGGTTGATCTCCCTCTCCAGAATCCATGTTGTTCTTCACATAGACCATCCTCCAGTTGGCTTCTCAATCTTTCTTCTATCACTCTCTCAAATATACGTGACATAAGTGTTATATCCCTATAATTAACGCTCTGTTTCCTCTCTCCTTTCTTGTATATTGGTACAATCACACCGTTTCCCCAATCCTCTGGCAACTTGTACTCACTCCATACAGTCTCAAATATTATGTGCAGCCAGGGGATGGTTAGCTGTCCTCCTGCTCTAATCATATCTACAGTTACTTCATCAACTCCTGCAGCTTTTCCAGCCCTCATCTTCCTTACAGCTCTATCAACTTCCGCCAATAACAGATCTTCTCCAGCCACTCCTCTCACTTCTTCCTCCATTTCCTCTTCTTCACTAACCACCAAATATTTTGGATTTAAAAGTTCACCAAAATATTCTCCCCATCTTTGCATTATCTTCTGGATGTCAGTCAGTATATCTCCATTTTCCCTTTGATAAAACCGTTTTCTACTCTCTCCCTCCTTTTGTTATTCACCATTTTGTATATTATTTTCTTTCATCTTCCTCCAGGAGTTTTGTAAACTTCTCCCAGCTTTTCTTCTTTCCTACCTCCATAACTTTTTTATTCTTCCGTTTCTTAGTATCGTAAAGTATCTTAGCTTCTAGCCCTCTTCCCTTCGTCCATTTCTTCCATGCCACTTTATTTCCTCTTTCTTTCATCTTACAGCCTCTACTCTATCTCTACCTCTGTCCTATCACTCCACCAGTGCGTTTCTTTTACTTTCTTCGTGCCTGATGTCCTACCACACACCTCTTCTGCAGTTCTTATTACAGCCTCATCGAATCTCTTCCATTCTTCTTCTACATTCTCCTTCACTTCCTACGGGATGTGTTACTTTATATTTTCCAAAAACTCTTCTTTCTTTCTCCCTAAGTTTCCATCCTTTAATTCTTCTTAATACATAAATAAATTTATAAATTGTAAATTCATAAAATGTCAATACATTTATCACCATCATCATTATAACACATGCAGTGCCCAAGTGTGATGAGGAAAAGAAAGCTAAGTTAACAGAAGATGGCTGGAGTAATTTGTGTTATCACTTTCCTAACGATCGAACTACAAATAAATTATAAAAAATGATTTTCATTTTAGACATGCAGTCAGCCGCGGTCTTTCTGATGCCAAATCGCAATTGATCTCTAAATTCGCTCTAACCAAAGTCTAACACAGTTTTTTTTTATATTTTGAGTTTGGAGACTTTCAAATGACACAGCAAAAGATACAGGCATTATTTGCTATGGAAAAATTGCTAGCAAATGAAATTTGAACAGTTCAGTTTATACGTGGAAAATGTAATCAGTTCAAAACTGCATTAATGAAATAAGTAATCACAAGTATTCGTTTTCGAGCTGGAAAGCATGCTTGGCACATCATATTCCGATGTTAGCCTATAATTCAAGCAAAACCTGCCTTTAAATGCACCAACCCAGCTCTGATCCACTTATGTTATTACGTTTAATTCTCCCTATTTGGCATGGATTTCCGTGATTTAGAATGTATGACTTTTAATTGGTTTATGATTGATCCAGTCTTTTCATAATTTGTGAGTAATTTATCGCCAATTAGAACACTTGTTATTGCAATCTACTTAGTTATAAATTACGAGAATTTATATGGATGGCAAAATATTCCTTCTCGATAGATAATTGAGGTCTAACACCACATATGTGATCTCCTAGGTTTCAGAACCAAATAAAAATTCAAATGATAAACAAATCACAAAATAAGGCATAAACAGGCCCAGGTTTCCATGCACCCGCTTTGTTTCTGAGCTGCCGATTTTTCGAGTTCCGTCGGGAATAAATGGAAAGCGTTTCATTAAATGCGGGAGCCGAAACTTCCAGTATTTGCGGTAAGCTAACCGAAAGCCCATGCGATATTAAGTCGTGCGGCTTATCTGCTGCATAATGAGTACTCCCCTCATCCAGCTACGTATTATTCCACTTGAATATTAATTAAAGTTCTCCACAGATTTAAAACTCACCTATCGGTCAATGTATCTCATGAATAGAGAATGAAATTTGATTTGGCCAACGCCCGACTTCCCAGATACCTTTAATGTACTAACATTGTAGTACGTCTTTGAGTCAAAGCAGTGGAAAGTTTTAATTCCGCAACAAATATTACCCATTTTATTAGATAATTTCTCGAGAAGGTTGCATATTTATACTTATTTTTGGGACTATAAACTTTGCTATCCGTATCATAATAACCTTTGTTAAAATGTTTGGTGATATCGAAATACCTAATTATTTTAAGCACATTTTATATATACATATATCACATTAGAGAAAATACTGATATTCCTTTTAATACCATTCATTTCAAAAAGATTTAATACTTTAGTGATTCTCCTGATTAGATGGAATTAAAGATTTTTATTTCGTTCACTGAATTGCAATGAATTATTTCGGTGAAAGAGTTTTTCTTACTTATCTTTTCTTTTCCAGCGTTATAGGATGGTCAATCGATAATATGCCCTGAAGCCGGTATGTTTTGCAGAAAATCTTATTTTTCTGTTATATATTCTTTCTTGAAATCATTTTGATGTATTTCTATGTTTCCACTTAATCTCTTAAACCGGTGATGAACGACTACTATCTCCACTTTAAGGAATCATCATTTGTGGCTTTCGCTCAGTACAAAATGATCTTTTGTTTTACCATAACGTTATTTTTATTCCATTATTTTTCACAAATAACATGTTTTTACAGAATAACATGCTTTACTCATTAATTTATTTTGATGCTTTATTTATCCTTAGTCAGTGGTATTTTAAATCTTAAAAATTATTTTGTATTGCATTTTTTTTCGACAAATTTGTTATGAAAATAAGCTCTTCGTACATAGCAAGACTATTATGAATTTTTTTCATGATAACTGCAGAAAGTGAGAAAATAATATAGACAATGCGTAAATTGCAATAAATGATAACTACGACCGTATTATGTTAAAAATGCTGACATTTATAACAAATGTTCATCAAATATACTTTTAGAACTTCAAATTCATATTCAATAAATGGATAATTTAAATTTACTTATTTTAACGGAAATTTAATTTGACTACTTTTAGCGATATTTTCATAGCAAACAAACATCTTTGCAGATTGAAGAAGTACCAATAATTTATTGTTTAGTAAATTATGATTATTTTCATAAGAATATTCAAAAATTATGAACCAAATTTCATGTCTAAATCAAGAATGTGAGCAAAAATAGTTGAAAGTTCAACCTATTATGATATATTCATCGGATTTTAGAATTCAAAACAATCTCTAAAGTTTATTTCCAGTAAATGACTATGATGGATTTTTTTTTGTATTTATGATGCAATAATATATTTCACAATTATTGAAAAAACTGAGATAGAAAGGTGTTTTTTGTATTCTCTCAATACATTCCTTGCCGTCTTTAGTATTTTATACTTCCGAGTTATTTATCTTGGAAAATAAACACTCGTTACTTTACTCCCTATCTCAATAACTCAACTAATATCGTTATACCATTCAAACACTTTAGGAATGCGCCTACATTCACTTGTGTTTCATAAAATAGTTTCTTTACTCGCTGAAAACGTCGAAAAGTCAATTCGAACACTTGATTTAAAAATCAGCGTTTGACATGTTATGCAATGAAACATGAGAAATATCTTTTTTGACGGAGAAAAGACGGACTCTTTAATTATAAAGTAAAAGTTCCAATCTTTTTTTTTCTTCTCGTGTTCTCACATTACCACTGTATATACACATTTAAATTGCTAGTTTCATGTATCCGTCAGTCATATCTTCCGTATAAGGGTCAAATCGAAATAACGTAAATTTTCTCATCCATTTTAATGTCTACACAAGTATATTTTAATACCTTAGAATATCATGGAATATTATTAGGCTCGGATAAGTTGGCCACTTCCATTCCATATCACTGAGATCCATTAGCTTATAGAGGCTAGTAAAGTAAGAGAGGACAGACACTGAATACCAGGTTTTTCGGAATGAATTACCTGCGGTAATTTTGAATGAACTCTTAAGTTTCGGAAATGTATGAGTGAGAGAGATTTATATCCATTAGCTTTGATCCATGGACGGAAATATAGCTAATGAATATGCAATCATCCCAATCACGACTTCAGCTTCAAATGACAGAATGGCAATCATTTTCAATTTTTCGCATGTTGAATTTCCGAAAATGCACTTCAAGAGCATGTTTCGATTATGAATCGCTATCAAACTAAATGTAGTAGAACGGAAGCTCTCAAATATTCAGCTAGTTTTGGCTCTTACTACTTATCATACTACTCTGACTACATCTCATTATTAATATGCGAAACCCTGATTTGATGGAGCGGCAGTTACCTTCATTCACTGAAATGTTAGCATTATGACTATATTATTTGACATCTTTCTTAAATTAATTAAAATGGAATATTTAAGACATTGTATCTGATATCCTACTCTCGTTATTCTCCTCATCCTACACTCAGTTGAAACAGTATTGCTTTTTCTAAAGGCGATGTTGATAATGAGGGTATTAATTGTAAAAACATAAAACTGCACTGTAAAGTAGCTCAGATGCGTGTAATACAAATCTGATATTTTATAAGAATTATCATACGCATATCTTAATAAATCACAGAAACACAATTATCATATATATGCATTTATGAAAGCAGAGTAGAATCAGATTCGCTCCCTGAAGTAGAGCATCATGGCAGTCCACCCGACTTACTTCTTCAATGCATAGTCGATTCATATCCACAGCATTTAGACGCTGCACCTCGTCCTTAATCATGTGGTTTAAAATGTCCCTGCGGTAGGATTAGATTTATAGATGCTATACAAATAAATTTTTCATGAAAAGTTATGTCAGGATACATAAGTAAGTGGTTTCAATATTATTATATATACAACTAACTTATTAACGGGTATAGTTAAAATTGTTCATTGATCCTTGTTTAATAGAGTTAGTTATTTCCATCTTCAAAACGATGTTGCGCGTAATTTTCACGAAAACTTTTCGTGTTTGAATAAAAATTTTATGTCGCATTTAATTTAATTACATTAAATACCACATAATATTATTAATTTTATTTTAAAATGTTTACTTTTCATTAATTTATCTTTAGGGAATTTTGGTTTTCTTTGTAAATGTATAAACTTGTATTTAAATTCATTGTTATGCACTTATTTTGCTAAATCTGTTGCTGAAAGTTACGGCAGTAGCCGAGCCGGGGTGGTCCAGAGAAATACGATCTTGAATGTGCTCTGCTTATTATGTTCTACTTTATACTCGTAAAATGAATACATACATATTCCGATCTGCCTGTTTACTCACATTCCATTATCACATCCGCAACCCACTTTAACAACATTTCCCACCTTATAAGCGACTTTTCATTAACGGGAACTCGAGACGCAGTGGGATCTACGCCTTTTATCCGAAATCTCTAATAAAGCAAACGATGGTTCGCTGATATAAGCGCGGGCGACGACGTTCTTCTTATGAGATTCGGCTCCATACGTTCCGCAGCATCCATTTTTCGCGATACAAAGCGCGAATCGAGTAAGATGAGAATAATCTCAGATAAACCCATCGCCGAGACATTCCGATCTCCTCGCGCAAGTTTCCTCCGCGAATTTATCGTGCGAAATAGGTGCCGCGCCTATCTTCGCACCAATCTTACATCCGCCGAACGCTTATCCGCTCCCTGCCAGCCGCGCCTTCGCAACATTTTCCAATCTCTTCCTCACCCTCTCTTGCCCACCCTCTCTCTCTCTCCATCCATTTCTCGCACGTTCACATTCTCAAGTCGCTGATTCCAACGACGCTCACGCCCCACGACGCTTAGTGTGCCATCTTAGGCGATTCGATGCAACGTTTTCTAGGATTCGAAAATGACTTCGGAAGCCCTCGGGGAGGGCCTTATCTAGATAATCTCCCGTAATTGCTTCCGTCCCATTTCCGTTATATTTTTGGCCCTAAAATTTTAACGACGAATGAGGATCACGTAAGGCAACTGGAGATTGAGGTGGATTTCCCCCGCAGTTATTTTTCCAGGATAATTTTCCTTTCATGAGGTCGTTCCCGAATGTGTTCCTTCGAGAAAATTGATTAAGTTCATTTCGAGTTGGGATTTCGTGGCCAGAGAGTTTGAATATCCAAAACTGTTTGTCTGCGTGCGTTAGAAAACCTAAGGAAGGAAATCACACTATCAAATTTTGTATTTACTGAGCTTTTGAACAGATTCAAATCTCACTCCCTGCTGGAGATGTCCCCGATGATTTCAAATGAACTCCGCTCTAAAGAACTTAAGAAATTAATGAACCAAAATGTTATCGAAGCAAGAAATTATGGTAATTTATATGTTCGAAAAGGAAATATTGTAATGGGCCATTAGAATGCAAAGCATAGTGGAAGGAGTTTTTGTCTGAATATTTAACGAATATTTAAGGACAATGTCCTATGAATACCACTTCAAATGAATAAGGCAACCTGGTGGAAAACTTCTCCCTGATAAATGTTTGTAATAAAAAGCAAGTGGCAGTGGAATGTGAAAGGAAACTTAAACAAACACCTGTTCTTTGATGAATATCAAATAAGAGCAGCAGAGTCTAAAAAATTCAATATTTTTGAGAAAGATATTTTTCGTCACAGATAAAATTATCAAGAGATAACAAATAGCAGAATTTATTGCATGCATTGGGAAATTATATTCTCAGTGGATTATGTTATATTTATGAAGCTCTTAATCTGCAAAGGTGAACTTTACCACACTGTTGGTAATAACTGGGACAAAATACTTCTATGGAATTCAAAACATTACGCCTCTACTATCGTTAAAAGACAACATTTCCTACGCTACTATAGTTTACTTTTCATCTCATTTTTTAATATTTATTTAGCTGAAGTTGCACGTTTGCGGTCATACATTGATCGATGGATATTACTGTGAACGTATTTTGTAAATTCCGAATCCTGTAGCTCCATTTATATCATGTGTCTGACAACGCATCAATTTCTTTCAGTGCCTTTTTTCTATTACTTTTTTATTCACATTTGATTTCTTTATCACTCACCCAGTAAACATCAGTAAATAGGGATTTCTAAAACATTATTTTCCCATATATAAATATACATTTTTACACCAGCAGCTCAAATAAAGATAACTGAAAAACTCATGGGAGGCCTACAATTTGGATTGAAAATGGCTGATGATGATGTACATAAGGTGCATAATCTTCCAATGCGGTATCATAGTTAGCATACTCTCCATATATTCCTATTCAGAGTGAATCTACACTATATTACTACATGATATGTGGAAAAAACAAACTATTCCACTTGAATAACTAGTAATAGTGCTATTCCTCTTTGTAAATTATTGGAAAATAAGTATGTTAGAGAGTGAATGCCGTTAAATGGTCTTTAGTTGTATTTTTAAAAATAAGGTATTGTAACTGATATTTTACAGTCGACTCAATGATATTAAACCATTGCAGTTTGAATGTTTGATGAACATAATGCCAATCTCTTGCTTAAACTGGTTTCCATATAATACATGATCATTATTATTTTCATCTTTAAATGTATTAAATATCTGTTTGATTTTCAGCGAATTCATTTCTATTTTTTAATGAATAGTTTTCCCCGAGGAAAGCCATAAACTTCTATGCAAGGAACAGACGCCGCCTATCGATTACATATTAAGGAATTCAAGTGACTGAAAGATACTCAGCTACAGGAAAACGTTTTCCGATTCGGATTGCGATGTGCCAATAAAAGGCAAGGATTACTTTGAGTCATTTGGCAGTCGAGAGTGGAGAGCGATTTAGCAGGAGAGGAAATGGTGGAGATGGAAATGGAATAGGAAGGTGGATACTCATGGATAGGAAGAGAAGGATAAGCCTCTTCTTGGTAAAACGAAACGGTTCAAGTGTTTGGAAAAAGACGGATTGAGGTCCGATGTGAAACGTTTCCGCCTTCGGAACCCTCTATTCCTCATGTGTCGACTTTTTTTCCGTGATGAGCGTGAAAACGTAAGGCCACATTAAAAAAATTTAATAAGAGAATTGCGGAAATCCCGAATAAATACGCAGACAGGGTTGCGAATAAAAATGAGTGGTTGCTGAAAGTTGGTCTAATAGACTGCGTGTTTATCAATTTACGCATTGCCTTTTCCTTACTTTTCCGTCCACCTGTAAGCTAACCACACTTTTAGCGAGGAAAAAAATTTACGAACAATACGGAGGGGTTTTCATAGCAAATACGTGCGTATTACTCATCAAATTCACTTTCTGAAAAAAAATTTTACTATCATGAAAAGTAAATCAAATTATTGGTTTCAAAGTGGATCACAAAAGAATAAGCATGGGCCCTTGATATCGTGGGATATAAATGTGGGAACAGCAATAAATGAAACTTTAAGAAAAACTACCCCCGTGAGACAAACTAGAAATACGAGTATTATGCAGTAGTAGTATTGTTAAAAGTGCTTCGACAGCTAAGGTCATTTCGCACGTAGACCCCCACAGGGAATCGAACCCGGGACCGCTTTCATTGAAGTCGAACACGTTGCCCACTTGGCTATCCGGGAACCCAATATTATGCAGTAAAGATTAAATTGAAACCCTTTCCGTTTGGTATTCATATCGGAAGTGAAGACACCTATCAATCTCACCTACAGTTGTAAATCAAGAATAAGTTTTGTAAAACGCTTACAAGTGGTACAACTAAAAGAGAGAGAATGAGCAAACTGCCTTACGTTAAACGACAGTCATTTATACCTTACTTAAGATCAAATTTAAACTCATCGTGGCACGTCGGCCATGTATCAAGGGTCAGTGAAACCTTCACTCGACAAGGATAATTCTTAACCTTTACGAGTTGCTGAGAGAGAGAGAGAGAGAGGCTTCTTGAGAAAATAAATTCCCCATTATACTACTAAAAATATACTTTTTTAGCAAGCGTAACTGACACCACGTATTTTTCTTTACTGACCTTTAGGATTCGTTTGTTTTACGTGTATTCGCAGGCGTCCGTCTAATCATTCGTAAGCTGATTCATAATCATGGCGGAAAGAAAATATTTGTAGGCCAAAAAAACCATTTACAAGGTTACTAGATGGTCTAGGGAAGGTTATATTCAGATAATATTCCGAGTATATAACTGGTGGCTATGGAAGATATTCATAATACATTCTGATATCTATTTCAAGACTTCTGGATTGTGTCTTTTGCGATGACGACCTGATTCTATGGTATCTAATTACATTAATAGAAATCATGTAAGAGGAAATTGTGCTCTAATTAGGCATTCGTGGAATTTTCCTTAGTCTACACAAACCGTAAGAAGGAATTTGCAGAAAATTTGAAACCATGGTCAATGCGTTTGCCACGAGGGATCACGTGGAAGCAATCACGGTGACCTACTTTCTGCGCTGTTCTTCCTTTTCTCATCAGTTTATACGTGAGCGATGAAAGAAGTGACGTCAGAGCGAACGGATCTCCCAAGATGGGCGTAAAAGGAGTCGCAACCCACTGCTCAAATAACAAAATTTTCTCTTTCTTTGACTCACGTTTGAAAACTTGATGATTCTGATAACCAAAGTTATTTAACGTATGAACGCTTATATCTTGAAGTATAAATATTCAGTGAATTTAGGTACCTTGTACCTTAAAAAGTAAGCTGTCATCACAAAATAGCTATGACATGACGTAACAATACCACTCCGATTTACGAATTTGCTGCTCGCAAAATACTTCAAATAGTGCAAGAGATATGAATACTGGATTCAACATCATATCAGTTCTAGTTTTACCTGCAATTTTAGGATCGGTATCAAATATGCGAATAGATTTCATCATTGCGTAATTCACGGTTTAATTACCTATAGCTTTATAGATTAAGCACCTGCTCGCTATTCTTAATATAAAACTAGTAAACGCCCCCGTCAAGCATGGCGGAACTTAATTTAGTTTAAAAATATATCTATTATCGTATATACCTGGTCTTCCTAAGCCAAAAAAAAATGTTGTCGTAAGATCATAATAACTCGATATATTTCTTACCATTATTTATAATGTTTATTCTACTGTTTTCAATTCATGAAAGACTACTTTACGTAAATTTCTTGTAAACATTATAAGAACTGATCATTCCCGTTCAATTATATGGAATAATTCATGAAATCAACATTCAACAATGGCCTTATTCGTCAAAGGGATAAGTTATTTATTTCACAAACATTTTACAAATTTCCGTGTGTTTTATCAAAATCCTCGAAAGTTCGGATATATATCAATATTTCACGACTAAAATAAGAATTTATGATCTATGATTTATGATTCTCTAGACACTCGTCTCAATTTCGCAGGACCATTGTTTCTAATTTTATTTATAACAACCTCTGCAAGTAAAGGAAACCTTTTTCACATACATTTCTTATGGAAAAGTACACTAACTGATTATCCTCGTGTATTTGTATCACGAAATCAATTTCTCATATATATATATATATATA
>KZ308792.1:470496-485751 GCA_000376725.2 Ladona fulva
ATTTAGCAATATAAACATTTTAAAACATAGGAATAACCACAAAACATGTCTATCAGCACCCCTATGTGTACACTGCATTAGCAGATTATCAAGTAGAATAAATGAACAAATCATTATTATACATATTTATCAATAAAATGCATTAATTTTTGTGTCAAAGGTACTATATAAATTCCACTACAGTAAGTCAGCAACCAATATTCCTTACAAATTAATGCCAATCATTAGTTAATTTAATGGTACATGATTTCTTCTATCCTGTATTATCTTCTCTGCATTGATTTTACGATATATTTCCTTCATTAAATGTTGCTATATTGGCAGACGTGACACTAATTTTACTAGTTGATAGAACAAGCATCTCATTTCACATTCACTTGTCTCCTATGCATTTGAACCATCCTCAGCACAGTACGAAACGTATATGAGTGAAACGTTGTTTGGCGTTCTTCAAACAATTGTATTTCTTCAATGCCCCTATCGTATCCTCTATTTACTCATAACCTGTAACAATGTTGAATCGGCAGTTTAATTATCTCAACCACCGGGCAATCAAATGGATTTCTCATGCTATTGCAGAATTTTAAATCGAAGGGGCGCTAAAATCTATTCTTCTCAAATGTCATTATTGAAACTCGGAAATGAATCCTATAAAGCTATTTGTAAACGTGTGTTCAGAATCGATAAATGTTTTTAGCGAGTCATTCTAGATTCTCTCCAAACCCGTGTCCATTCGTAATCGGAATTTCCAATCATCACTTGAAATCTTTTCATTTCCGTTAATGAGATGCGACGTGAAAGATTGGATGGACGCAATCTGACGAATTCGTTATTTTGATTTCACTGAAGGAGATGAAGAAAATATATAACGTCGACAATGAGGTCACAGTTCGATATTTTATCGAAAATAATTAATTTTCCTTCATCATTAACTCTAATTCAACAACAGAAATATGATATTTGCTGAGTATAATTTGATTATTGTATATTATAAACTTTTACATTATTTATTTTATTGATTAAATCTTTCATAGATTTTATTTTTCTCCGAGATCATAAAATGAGTATGTCAGTTTTGTTGCTTAGTCATTCGACGTACTGCCTTTGGAAGGCTTTAGAGGGGTTCCCTTCTCTAGAATGGTGAATACTAGGCAGGAAGGAAGATTGAATACTAGTCTTCTATATCTTTTATTAAAATAAGAGATATGATAGAGATGGATGGAAGGTCATAAAGCAATGTGTTATCGAATTATAAAAATATGTTCACTCCGATCATGGTAGTTCTTGATAATATATAATTTCAGCCAGAATTACTGATACTTCAAGATCTATCTTGTCAGTTTAATATTTCAATGCTGAAAGTTGCTCATTAATTTGAGGAATACTGACTAGCTTCAGTTGAGTATTCTTCGAAGTGACGCTTTACTACCTATTATCTTTCTTTAACCATTACAAACATGCAATTCCTATGTTCAGTCTAGATATGATAGCTCAAGAGGTAGCAATATAATTACGTATATTATGATTATAGCATTACGAGATTTAAAATTCTTCAGGTAAACTCTGAACTCCCTTCCTTGATGGTGAGAATCCGAGTACAAACTCCTAGCTACTTCCATTAGGAATGAATTGCGACGCATGTCAATTAATTTTTTTCCCTCATCCCTACACAGTCACGAAATTTATTCCAAGATATCCTATAGAGAGATAATATACAGAAGGAAACGGCTATGAATTGTCCCTAATAAGGTCCCCGGTCCAACTTCAGGTGGTAAGGAATTTCTCATAAGGAATGATTTCTCCCTTAAGTTCCGCATTACAAGTACATATATATTTTGTAAATAAAGATGTAAGTGAATTATATTATAGTAAGTATTGATTAATTGAAGTAATTGAATGCGATAAAACATCCAGTAGCGTGATTTTGAACCTGATTTATTTCTCCACGCTTAAAAAACGATTTTATATACGTAGCAGTTCACAATGGACTAGAATAAGGAAAATGTGGCCTGAAGGCCAAGATTGATTCTTTTGCGAGTGGATATTGATCAAAAAATCGAGGCTAGATGAAAAAGAGGAGGGGAAACGAGAAAGATGGATTAAGAAGGCGGAAGTGTGTAATGGTGCGTGAGAAAGGATGGACTCAGAACTACTACGTCTGAATGAAAAATGGAGGGAAAAAACTCCTCCAAGGCATAGTAAAGGTTCGCCATTGGAATCTTAGCCTTATCTCTTCCTTCGGTTCGGAAAAGCAAAACCCTTACGTGGCATAGCTCTTAAAATGGCCAAGGTTTATTTTTCTTCCTTCATAGGCAACTAGAAGGGTTTGCAGAGTTAGCTGGTTCATTAGACTGGTTGTTCGTCTTCCGTTTCCACAGGATAGTGTTTTCTGAGCCATCAAAGGTTGGGAGGGAAGCGTTGACGCATTAGCGATGAAACCAATCATGAGTTTCTAAGTGGATGACAAAAAGTGAGGTAGGAGCTGGAGCTGGAGTAATGCAACCTCGAAGAAGGGATTAGAAGCGGAAAATGGAAATTATGGAAGTGTGTTCCGTTTCTACTTCTATGTGAATGGCATCATTAAATTAACGCACGGTAGATTTGTAATCAATTTGACTTTATGTGTCTTGCGACAGAAACGAGAATTGCTACATTTAGAATACAATGCTATCCACCATATTGAGTGTTAGAGAATCTTAGAATAACATTGGAATCTTTGCAATGAATGAAATGAGTGTGTGCAAATCATGGTAGAGGGGTCTGAGTCTGTAACCAAAGACTTATAAAATGAAATAATATAAACGCGTTACCCACCTGAAAGGGGGTTATATAAGGCCTTTTTTTCCTCATAGATAGGTAAAGAAAGCAACGAAATGAAAGAATATATTAGGTATGTGTGTATGATCTAAAATAGAGAGGAGAACCATTGTTTCAATGTGTTGAATTCTCGGAAGGAAAGGAACTTGACAGTCTTTATATAGATAAGAATTGGCCTCTCTCCTAAATAATAATAATAATTTCTCTATCACATCGTACAAAAAATATTTAGAAAAGGCAAGATTGGGTTTATTGAAAAACATTTCTTAGAGTCATACTAGAAAAGAAAAATCTATTCTGCGGAAAATTTCTCATAGAGGTATGTACGAAGGATTTGCATTAAATCATACCAATAATACATTTTAAGGGACGTCAGTCACTGTTTTAGTTACAGTTTATGTAAATAATTTCTGTGAGTCTCATTAATTTAGTATATTTTGTAACAGGAAATGGATTTATTTCATGTTTCTCTCTCATGTAATAGCTGTGAATATCTAAAAATCGATCAATGTTAATATTTCTTTTGAAGTGCCGCTCTAATGATATAAAAATTCATTGCTTGACTATTGGCAATTCCAACTGATTCTATGGATTTGCTAAGAGTAGAATTTCAGGAATGCTTAGCTGGATCGTTAAACAATCCAGTAATGAATTGCCCTTTTGGTTATGAAATTTTCTATGTAACTCATTTAATTAAATCCGTCGTTAGTCAAATATACTCTTACTTTACTCATTACGCAACTTTAAAATATCAATTTTGCTCTGAATGTGGCATTTCTTCCATGGACCTACAGGCTTTTTCGCTTGATAATTAGAATTTGATACCGAAGTTTACGAGCGAGTGTTGAGACCTCGGTTTTATCTTTGCAGCCCATGGGGTCTTCGGTTTATTTGAAAATCCTTTATATTGAGATACTGCAGCTTTAGGTTCTTTTTAGCAAAAGAACGATTCGCTAAAAATCTCTTACATATATTCTTGAGACAACCATAAAAGCATCTGCTTTTGATGAATATTATTATTACTATACGTAGGTGAAATCCAGGTGGCAACTTGTCATATTATTTACAAACATCAGATTCTTCTCAAACAGCTACAGCACTCATGTACGTTAAAGTACTCACTATTTAGCAATATAAACACTTTAAAACATAGGAATAACCACAAAAAATGTCTATCAGCACCCCTATGTGTACACTGCATTAGCAGATTATCAAGTAGAATAAATGAACAAATCATTATTATACATATTTATCAACAAAATGCATTAATTTTTGTGTCAAAGGTACTACATAAATTCCACTACAGTAAGTCAGCAACCAATATTCCTTACAAATTAATGCCAATCATTAGTTAATTTAATGGTACATGATTTCTTCTATCCTGTATTATCTTCTCTGCATTGATTTTACGATATATTTCCTTCATTAAATGTTGATATATTGGCAGACGTGAGACTCTAATTTTACTAGTTGATAGAACAAGCATCTCATTTCACATTCACTTGTCTCCTATGCATTTCAACCATCCTCAGCACAGTACGAAACGTATATGAGTGAAACGTTGTTTGGCGTTCTTCAAACAATTGTATTTCTTCAATGCCTCTATCGTATCCAGACAGAAACTTACACAGCTTGATTTACTCATAACCTGTAACAATGTTGAATCGGCAGTTTAATTATCTCAACCACGGGGCAATCAAATGGATTTCTCATGCTATTGCAGAATTTTAAATCGAAGGGGCGCTAAAATCTATTCTTCTCAAATGTCATTATTGAAACTCGGAAATGAATCCTATAAAGCTATTTGTAAACGTGTGTTCAGAATCGATAAATGTTTTTAGCGAGTCATTCTAGATTCTCTCCAAACCCGTGTCCATTCGTAATCGGAATTTCCAATCATCACTTGAAATCTTTTCATTTCCGTTAATGAGATGCGACGTGAAAGATTGGATGGACGCAATCTGACGAATTCGTTATTTTGATTTCACTGAAGGAGATGAAGAAATTATATAACGTCGACAATGAGGTCACAGCTCGATATTTTATCGAAAATAATTAATTTTCCTTCATCATTAACTCTAATTCAACAACAGAAATATGATATTTGCTGAGTATAATTTGATTATTGTATATTATAAACTTTTACATTATTTATTTTATTGATTAAATCTTTCATAGATTTTATTTTTCTCCGAGATCATAAAATGAGTATGTCAGTTTTGTTGCTTAGTCATTCGACGTACTGCCTTTGGAAGGCTTTAGAGGGGTTCCCTTCTCTAGAATGGTGAATACTAGGCAGGAAGGAAGATTGAATACTAGTCTTCTATATCTTTTATTAAAATAAGAGATATGATAGAGATGGATGGAAGGTCATAAAGCAATGTGTTATCGAATTATAAAAATATGTTCACTCCGATCATGGTAGTTCTTGATAATATATAATTTCAGCCAGAATTACTGATACTTCAAGATCTATCTTGTCAGTTTAATATTTCAATGCTGAAAGTTGCTCATTAATTTGAGGAATACTGACTAGCTTCAGTTGAGTATTCTTCGAAGTGACCCTTTACTACCTATTGTCTTTCTTTAACCATTACAAACATGCAATTCCTATGTTCAGTCTAGATATGATGGCTCAAGAGGTAGCAATATAATTACGTATATTATGATTATAGCATTACGAGATTAAAAATTCTTCAGGTAAACTCTGAACTGCCTTCCTTGATGGTGAGAATCCGAGCCCAAACTCCTAGCTACTTCCATTAGGAATGAATTGCGACGCATGTCAATGCATTTTTTTCCCTCATCCCTACACAGTCACGAAATTTATTCCCAGATATCCTATAGAGAGATAATATACAGAAGGAAACGGCTATGAATTGTCCCTAATAAGGTCCCCGGTCCAACTTCAGGTGGTAAGGAATTTCTCATAAGGAATGATTTCTCCCTTAAGTTCCGCATTACAAGTACAAATATATTTTGTAAATAAAGATGTAAGTGAATTACATTATAGTAAGTATTGATTAATTGAAGTAATTGAATGCGATAAAACATCCAGTAGCGTGATTTTGAACCTGATTTATTTCTCCACGCTTAAAAAACGATTTTATATACGTAGCAGTTCACAATGGACTAGAATAAGGAAAATGTGGCCTGAAGGCCAAGATTGATTCTTTTGCGAGTGGATATTGATAATTTGACATTAATTCGTTGCAGTCTAGTTTATGTGATGCATTGTGTCATCTTCCTTTACGTATTAATAAGAAATAGGGAGTCTTAACTCGAATGAAATTTAATGAAAACAATGATCACCGATTCCTCGATGAAACATTCAAATTGACTGACACACTCCAAAAAGATAATTGTGCCCTTAGGCCTGCTTTTTCATTCCAGTCCACTGTGCGGTGCCCAAAAGTTTTATTTTTCGATAAATTAAATCGGAGGCTCATTTAAACGCCTAAACCAAACACATGAAGTGCGACTTTAATATAACTGAACGAGCATAGGGTCTTGTTTTAGTTTCTCGAAACTTTAATTGGACCTCTGTTGTAATAGTTCTCCTTCTGTAATAATGACAGCAGATTATCAAGCATAGAACTGAAATATTTCATAAATCATTTACAGTCACAGGCAGTAACCGTTTCAATCACTACCTCCAGATATAAAAATCTTATCCTCAATTTATAGCTATCAGGATAAATACCACAATCATCTCTTAAAACAATGCAGAACTTAAATGATCAGAAACTGTGATAGTGGGCCACCCACTACAATTGCACCACAAAATGCTGACCGCTTTCAGCTACAGAAAACCTTTCTGTCATATACCCTTTTGTTAAGTTTTTGTCTACCTTCCTATGTAAAATCTATACGTGTACACTTTATTGTAACAGTATTTACCTGTACATAATTTTAATGCAGTTAATATTGTAGCTGCTGAGTTGTTATTTATATTGTACTCATTAAAGAGCCTTTACTTAGGTAGTTGAAACTATATTTATATTCATATCAATTGGTTTTTTCTAATATCTTTCACGTTTTTACCTTAGCATTACGAAAAACTAAACGACATTCACTTAAATTGAAACTTCTAGTGCACTTTTTAATATCCGTTATTTTCTTTTCACATTTGTATTTTTTTAATTTTTATTTTTATACTGACCGTTCTTGTAACCCAATTACTTGAATTTCGTAACGTTCTTTTTCTAATTATTTTTATGCATTTTATGCGATTAAAGAATTTTAAAGACATAGTTATCACACCTAGGAAATAAGATTTTTAACATTGTACGGTAGAGAATATTCCAAAATGAGGTTGTTCCCCACGCAATTCCATAAATTAAAGAGAGTTCCTTCATTATATCAAGAAGGATTTAGGGAGCATTTTGCCATGATATTTTTCTTTCAAATGAATGCAAGAAACACCATTAGGCTATTAAATAAAATTAATCCCAGAGTGCTCATTTGGGCGTTGTATGTATCGACCTTCTTTGAATATCAAGTAATTTGGAAACTGGCAGTTTTCAAAGAGTATGTAGGATGATCTATCAGTTCAGCAATTTAATCCAACTCTTTACCACATTAACTCCTACTCTATTTATTATGAGACTTCATCAATGTCATAAGAAGGTCTTCCTCTATGCAAATTGCTATCAACCAAAGTCAAAGTTTTCAGATGTTTATCGAACCTATTCAAGGTTTGGATTTTCGGCAGGAGTCTAAGGAATTATTAAAATCTCTCTTGAATTCATCACTTGAAGGAGAATAAAAATGTAATATCACCACCTGCGGCGAAGTTAGTTAACCGAGTTTTCCGAAAACCCAGATTTAATGCCGAGAACTTCTCAGTGAGAGTAAAGAGAGAAGCCGATTTTGTTGACAGACTTATCGCGGCACCATTTGGGCGCGAAAGAGGGGGAATTTTTCCTCAGGCATTTCGGTTTTCGAAATGAAACGGGGGGTTGACGGAAACTAGAAAAATAAAACACTGAGCCGAAGAGATGAGACCACAGAAACTTATTTTCCGTGGGAAATTAATAACTCCAATTCATTTACCAAAGGGAAATTTTGGTATTTAAGCCCATTTATTTTTGTAATTATTCAATCTTAGAAACAAAAATACCCGTGATATTTAGTAATCTTACCGTTACTTAGGTGTACCTTGTTAAAAGTATGATATACTTGAACTCTTTTCTATTCAGTGCTGAAATATCGGTCATGATTTTTCATGCTAAAAATATGGAGAAAGTTGAATTATTTTCCTCGTATTATGAAATCGATCGTTTACTCTTTCAATCTTTAGCTTAATATTAGAAACTATGAGAACTCCCAGTAAAATCTTCTACTTAAGATATGTTTCTACGTATAAACTTACTACATCCAACATAACGTACAGGTAATAACCTAGTTACCTTGTATTAATTACATTTACCATAAAAGGTTCTGCAGAAAGGTGCAAAACCTGGTGGCGGTGGATACATAAGTACAATACATACATGATGATATAATGGAATAAAAATAAAAGAATTATCAATATTGTTCCATAAGAGATATGTGCAATGTTTTCTTATACAATTTATGCTAATGAAAGATACAGTGATAGAAAGCTCGCGTAAGTTATTTTTTTTTTAAAGGCATCAGAGCAAATTAAATTCGCGATTATAACTTTTTCTAACTTTTGCTGCATTATTTTCTCACTACAAGGCTAGTCTTTTCGACCTCGTTTGACCGAAGCATTCGAAGCACTTTTAACAATACCATAACTAGGTTCGTCTTTTCAGAAAAATATATTTAGGAGCTTAGATCATAGAATTATTTCCTTGAGTAAAATTTTACCTGGAAAGAATAGCGAAAATCCTATATGAGTTTGTTTTCGATTTAGCCAAAGTTAAATTCGGGTAAATTAATTACTAAGTAAAAAAGTAAAATTAAGTTAGTTTCGTGCATGGTCATGCAGTTATAAGGGAATAGCTCAAATCTAACATTCTTGATCAAACGACATTTTCAAAATGTAGAAAAGATTGTCATAGAAACCAAATCACAAGACATTTTAAGATTAAGTTAAGCTTCTTATTAGCAAATACTTGTTAATAGTCTTCCCATCAGAAAGATAAGGCAATAGAGGAGTTCGCTTCTTTCGATAACTATTTGTAACTATTCTCGTATTACTTAACTACTGGCTCTTCCAAGGAATGTGTTAGTGTTATCAAAGTATGAGAGGATGTTTTGCACCAATGTAAAAGGAATGTTTCTGGTCAAAGTGGGAATAATTAATGATGCGTCACCATCATTCTCAGACATCCATGTATTGTTTATCGCGGATTAGACGCATATACTATACGTCTTAGTGGACTGAAGATCTTTAAGTGGAAAGGAATAGTAAAGAGAAAATGAAGATTACACAATCCCTTCGCGTAGCTAAAAACAGCATGGGACAATATCTTAGATCATGGATTTGTGGATAATTTATCTAAGAGTAAATGAAGTTAGGATGGAATTTTCCAGGATATTAATTATTTGCGGAGGTTTGAATTGCTTGCAAGAAAAACTTCAACATTTTAGATCATGAAAAAGTTGTGATAACATGAGAGTATAATTAGAGTTAGCCATCGGTAGGTAAAACTGCCCACAAAACCGATTATCCATGAAAATTTAGATTAACTAAAAGTTAGATTGAATCAGTTTTGTTATCAAAGTCACCAAAATACTAGTAGACTGGGAGGTACGAATGAATCAAATCATCTACTCTCCGAAATATGATAACGGAAATGGTGTAAACATAAGTTTTTAAGAAAAGATTTCAAAATTTGTTTGGAAAGACAAACACTATCATACAGGAAAAATAGTAAAATCTTCAGCTTGCTTCGTTTACTAATATAGTTTCGTCTTCGCCTAATCCTTAAAAGAGCCTCTTACACTTGTTATTTCTCAGATCATTACTCTATCTATCGTTGGTTTGATGGCATATCCTCATCTCGAGGCTTAATAAAAATCACCTGCAGCGTTGGCGAAATTAAAAAAGTGTTTTCCTTGTGGAAAGGGAGCTCGGATTAATCCATCAACCGTATCCGCGCTGTGTCAGCCTGAATGACCAACTTTTTTAATTAGTTTCCCCGGTTCCGTAAACCCGAAAATATCCAATGTCCAACTAGAAGTTAAATTGGTAGACAAGGGATCCTTGCTATTACAAATTTTGTATCGCTTATCTTATTTCGTATGTGATTCTACTCATCTGAAATTCGCGTGCGTTAATACTCTGAAGCAATCACTTTAGAAAATAAATGTAGCATCCCTTTGTTTCGTCGATTCAATTAAAAGCCGACGGTAGTGAGAGAAGCACTGAATTAAGTACAATACTTAACTTGACGGTGAAAAGAATTCAGTTGAAATCATTAATTAGGACTATGGAAATTGGTTGGTTAAGAATTTATATTTTTAAGGAAGTTATTCATGTTAGATTGACCATTCTTCTTACCCCACGCAATTCCATAAATTAAAGAAAGTTCCTTCATTACATCAAGCAGGATTTAGGGAGCATTTTGCAATGATATTTTTCTTTTAAGTGAATGCAAGAAACATCATTAGGCTATTAAAAAAAATTAATCCCAGAGTGCTCATTTGGGCGTTATATGTATCGACTTCCTTTGAATCTCAAGTAATTTGGAAACTGGCAGTTTTCAAAGAGTATGTAGGATGATCTATCAGTTCAGCAATTTAATCCAACTCTTTACCACATTAACTCCTACTCTATTTATTATGAGACTTCATCAATGTCATAAGAAGGTCTTCCTCTATGCAAATTGCTATCAACCAAAGTCAAAGTTTTCAGATGTTTATCGAACCTATTCAAGGTTTGGATTTTCGGCAGGAGTCTAAGGAATTATTAAAATCTCTCTTGAATTCATCACTTGAAGGAGAATAAAAATGTAATATCACCACCTGCGGCGAAGTTAGTTAACCGAGTTTTCCGAAAACCCAGATTTAATGCCGAGAACTTCTCAGTGAGAGTAAAGAGAGAAGCCGATTTTGTTGACAGACTTATCGCGGCACCATTTGGGCGCGAAAGAGGGGGAATTTTTCCTCAGGCATTTCGGTTTTCGAAATGAAACGGGGGGTTGACGGAAACTAGAAAAATAAAACACTGAGCCGAAGAGATGAGACCACAGAAACTTATTTTCCGTGGGAAATTAATAACTCCAATTCATTTACCAAAGGGAAATTTTGGTATTTAAGCCCATTTATTTTTGTAATTATTCAATCTTAGAAACAAAAATACCCGTGATATTTAGTAATCTTACCGTTACTTAGGTGTACCTTGTTAAAAGTATGATATACTTGAACTCTTTTCTATTCAGTGCTGAAATATCGGTCATGATTTTTCATGCTAAAAATATGGAGAAAATTGAATTATTTTCCTCGTATTATGAAATCGATCGTTTACTCTTTCATTCTTTAGCTTAATATTAGAAACTATGAGAACTCCCAGTAAAATCTTCTACTTAACATATGTTTCTATGTATAAACTTACTATATCCAACATAACGTATTGGTAATAACCTAGTTACCTTGTATTTATTACATTTACCATAAAAGGTTCTGCAGAAAGGTGCAAAACCTGGTGGCGGTGGATACATAAGTACAATACATACATGATGATATAATGGAATAAAAATAAAAGNTACAAAACCATCTCTAACAGCTTCTTTCCTTATCTTCTTTGGGATTACTTACATTACTTACTCTGGATTAAAAATGAATATACGATGATGTATCGATCAGACTATCATAATTTTTATCTATTCCAGAAAAATTGAAAAGGGCGAATGTAAAAGCTCCTGTAAGGTTGTTTAAGGCTACGATTGAGAACCAAATGAGTCTGAAGGTAAACCCACCAGTGCTACGCAGAAATTATTTCGTATATATCGCCTATCTTCATGTAGTTCAAGTAAAATATTTAAGAATTGATGTATAGTGGAATAAATTCACGGAACATACTGATTCACCTTAAGAAAATATGGCTACAATAAATGTTCTACGTGACTATGAATCTCGGTACGATAAAATATATGTGTGCATAAGAGAAGAGTCACAAGTAGACAAAACTCGGCACGTCTCAGTGATCACTTGTCATATTGAATATTCTTCAAGCCTCCCTGAAGCCATGCATTGGGTTAAAGAAACGGAATGTGAACGCTATCCGTGATTCACTTGTTCCTCGAACGTCTCTGAATATTAATTCCCCCTTGCTCTTCCCTGCATCTTCCTGCATCAAATTCTAAGCTCAAGCATTTTCTAACCTCACCTCGCCCAGTATTTTTCTTAGCCCCTCTAGCTCAACCACTCAGTACTTCCCATTTCCAACTTTCTTCGAAGAATGCTCCCCTCCCATTTTTCGTGTCTCAAATTTTAAAAATTCACTCGCATTAACTCAAACCGTCATGCATCTGAGAGCTTGTCCAGTGATCCTAAGTAAATCAGTCGCACATCTCCAGTCTTCCTATATATATTTCTGCTCAAATGTTTGAATAGGTTTCATAGAAGCAAAACAATTCCTAATATGGTATATCTGGCGAATGCGAAGAGAATACCGACAGATAATTGGCCCGCAAAGGGAAAGAAGTACTGATATGGTAAATACAAAAGTTAAACTTAAAATCGCTTACTTAGAAATATATTTAAAGTTTGAAGGCTTAAGGGTTTGCAACTAATGTTGTAAATGCAAGCATACTAATTTCAAGATGAGGAAAGTAGGGAATTATGAGAATTATATAGGGAATGTCGTTACTTGAATGAAATCTGGGAAATATTTTGAAAAAGGTACTAGCGAAAGAAAACGTCAGAGTGTGAGGAAGGTATTTCCAGAGAGATTATATGCCAAAGAGGGCGACTATGTATGCATTACGAGTATTTAAAGTGTGATTCACTAATTATTTCACTCACGTTCCTTATACTTAATTAAATGGGAGCGATATTTAAATTTTACGTAAAACACGGGTTTTAATTGATATTAATTGTATTTTTACTAGAATTTATATATCATGTGAAATTCATATTTAGCGAAATTGTATGGTGCCATAAAAATATTCCGTAATGGTCTGATTCGAATCACTAATACTCCGTAAATAAGGATCAAAATTTCTTTTCCGTAATGGAATGATTTTTCGCTGTATGCAAATTCCGTTCTACACAGTATTAAGTGTAATTAGATCAATGTGATTCCTTAATATTTATTGGTTTAGATACAATAATACAATAGTACCCTACGATTATTATCCCTCGCAATACAATCGAGCTATTTCTGCAATCTGCGATGAAGTAGGTAACTAAGGGAGTAGTGCCAGAGTTTAGGATTGTTTTACCCATATTATAATGCTTAATGTGGCTGCTTAACTGAGGAAGTTACATTTTTACATACATTTCTCTGAACTCACATTCAAGAGGATAGGTTCCATGTCCATTAAACGTCATCTAACATTTAAAATATGTGTTTCCTTTCAGCAATAGCAATTGGTATGGATGTATAACAAAGGACTGATAATTGTATTAGCAGGAGAAAAATCTGCAACTAAGTACTTGAAGAATAAACCCTCGTTTTACCCACAGGCTCCGTTAGAGCTTACTCTAGTCTAATACAAATAATAAACTAGTAAAGTACGTCTGCATAATCTGAAAAATAGAGAGAAAAAGAGCAGAAGGATACAGCAAAATATCCACCGGCGTAGGAAAAGTTATCTTCACAAATATAAAAAATGAGTAAATAAATTCTACACATGAGCAACCAAAATCAAACTCAAAAAGGGTATTAAAAATTGAATATTGAAAACCAACTCAAAATTGCCGATGGGTTTCCTTCAATAGTTAATTATTTCTACCGAAATTGTTCTTTTATTGGTTAAAAATAGGGAGTGGTCCATTTTGGTGCGTTAATGTGCATAAATTAAGAAATAAACATAACTATATATAAATATGTTTACAGACGCATATTTTGTACGCATATGTAACCATCCTAATGCCATTTTACAATTTATGTTGCGATATTAAGCAAAGTAGCAGAGGATATTATGTGAAAGTGTGAGTTTGTATAGGAATTGTTTTCACATGAAAATGTATACATTGCTTGGCGACCGAACACGGTACCGAAAACTGTAGACGACAAAATTCCATTAATTGTTTAAAACGGTCATAAAGTCCTTCTAATATCCTCCATATCTCTCTTCAGTTGTTTCTACCCTATCCCGTTTCTTTATGTAACATACACTTATTAATAAATCAAACTCTTTCATTTCTTTCTAGATATTCAGTGGGTAGCATGTCTCTTTTAGTCTACAGTCCATTTCCCTTTATGAGTTTTCTTATTTATCTTCTATTTCTGCACTATATATATCTCTACACTCTATATCTTTTTCACTAATCTCTTCTTAATATTCACTCCTTTCTTTTAAATTTTTGGCATCACTCATTCCTCATTTGATCATTCTTTGGGTACTTCTTTTCTTGTTCTTTTTACTCGCAATTTTTCCTTTGTCATTATCATTCCTTGCTTACATTCCCTTTTTTGTGTTCTGTGGAGTATTTAACTGCATCTACACATTCCAATAACTAAAGCTTTAAGCATTGCATTCCTTCGCTACATATCTCAACTTATATTTACAAAACCATCTCTAACAGCTTCTTTCCTTATCAACGCATTGATATTGCACTTTCCCTCTCTAGTATTTCCATCATCATTTGATTGAGTGCGCCGTCTCACCATCTCTCGGTCCAATCGTTATGCATACGTTCACGAGCCTCGGTATTTTATTCTGTAAATCTTAACGGTCTTCTATCCACATAGCTTTCGTCCTCCTCAACGCTTCTCTTTTTTCATTTAGTGGTGTCTAAAATGCACCAAAATTGTATGCAGTCCGTCGAATCTGTTGTTTCATTTCATGCATTTTCAATTCCTCGACTTTAAACATATTGCAACAGCCTATTTTATGAACATAATTATACAAACTATCGCTCTTCCTTAACATTTTTGACTCTCTCTCTCTTAAATCACCTGCCACCTTAATTTGTTTGGTTATCTACATTTTCATTCACTTTACTTTGAACTTTGTTAGAAATAACTCGAAATGAAAATACAAATGTTAAACTATGTACATAAATATTGCTTCATGTCTCTTAATGTACTTTTTGATAGAAATTTAAGTCGCTATATTTTTTAGATAAATTCATCTTAACTATTTCTTTAGGAGCCAAGTATTTTCTTGATTCGTCGTTTATGTATACATTTTTATATGAACGGTATGTTATTTAAAAACTATTATAATGAAATCAAGAATTTCCACATTTTTTGAGTGAATATTTTTACTATAAAACAAAATATTAAAAGATTTGTACATTTCATACGTGACAAATGTCCAGATCTGTGGCGGAAATTCACTACTACTTATGAAA
>KZ308793.1:63883-76360 GCA_000376725.2 Ladona fulva
AAAAAATTCTGAAAACAAACTTAAAGCACAGAAGTAACAAATTAATCAATTTACAAAGACAAGGAAAGAAGTGAACATGATAGGAAAATAATTGGATAGAAAAAATAAAACAGTATAACTCAGAAAAAACTTACAATTCCCTCATTAGTCAAAAGCCATGACTGTGTAAGACTGAATAATTTTTTTATAACATTTGATACTTGAAATATGTCGAGGTAATATATTAAAGAATTAATTAGCTCCAGAAATGGTTTCAGAAAGGGCACCCAGCTGTATAAAGGAGTTCTGAAACCGTATTATGCCACCATCAACAATATGAATATATGGGAAAATAATTACGTCATTAATTCTACCAAAGAATTCTTTCAAAACTTTTCTTTCACACGTATTCTCTTTGCAGTGCGTGATTTGTGTAAACGCTCGAGCCACGATGCAGACGTATCCTTGCGGTCATCGAGTGGTATGCAGAAAATGCTTCGTGAAAACTATTCAAATGGCAGTCTCTCAACGTCTGCTGCCATTGAGATGTGTGATATGCAGGTACAGTCATTTGCCGATTTTAATTTCAATTCCAGTGTAGGTTCAAGTCTTTTATTTCTACAAGTACATTTTTATATCTACACATGTAAACATTTTTATTTTCCAACATCATTCAAACAACTGAGATGGATCTCAGCTAGACAAATGATCCACTGAAATTTGCCAATGTAAACCTGTATTTTTACAAATATATTTATAGTATCGTCATCAACATACTTATGGGCTTAGTTAATAGGATTTAAAACAACTAAATACCTCATAGTTATGAAATGCTTTGCATTCACCAAATACACGATTTTGTGAACAGCGAGTGGCAGCAGTTAACAGCTTCAACATTGATTATTTCCTATCTCAAAAATAAATATCTCAATCCATCTCCAATTTTTTATTAGACCAATTAGTCGCGTACACGAATCCTGAAATTTAAATATAATTAGATTTTTTAACCTAAAAGTTTCTTCGTCGCTAAGATAAGTCCACTATGATCTTACTAAATGCTGGTTTGACTTTCATCAGTCTGAAAAGTGACTTAGTTGATCAGTGATTTATCACCGAATTGCACTTTTGCCGATGCGACCCTGAACCCTTTCAATAATTCTATGTAAGTTAAGGGAAAGGAAAAGATGTAAGACTTTCTAAATAGAAGTTAGCGTCTTAAAACCCGATGATAAACAGGTGTGAAACATCTAAACGCTGGAAGTGTTCTTAGAATGAAAGATAATACATACCTTCCAATAAATTCTCTAGATAAATTTGGTGCATCTTTTCAATTGCTCTTATTTGTTGAATTCCATTACATTGAAATTCCATTTCAATTGTGTTTCTAGATCAAAGATACTGAGATTAAAACAGTCAAGCAATGGCCGCAGTGGAAGTGGAGTTTCAGCCTCGGGAAGTATTCTTATGCCAACATCAGCTTCACAGTACTCAATGATGTCTCCAGGAAGTTCTCATCCAAATCAATGGGCGGTACCAAATTCTGCATCACTATTCTCAATGACATCAGGCTCATCATCACTTTCAGGTAGGCATTGAATCTTTAAATGTGAATCACTGTAAATCAATAGAATTGAATTGAATTGACATTCAATAATTGAATTTTGCATGCAGTTCACGAGGTTGAATATCATGAAAAGATATTTATCTCTAATTAACCAAGCTAAATCTTTCAATTACATCTTCTGGATGCAAAAGATCAACATTTTACTTCACAACTTATGCTTTTATTCCTTATATTTTCAGCACCACTAGCAGTAGACACCAAATTTAAGCATGAGATTTTATCATATCAATTTAAATTTGTTTTTAGTATAAGAGCTTTAACAATTTGGTAAGTCATTAACAACTTGATGATATATTCTAAGTAATTTCCCATTTAATAAATAGTACAGCATGAATAAGCAATGACTTTTGTCTTACCCAGCTTGCCTTACACTGTCATCCAAAAATGTTGCTTAACTTATAAATATTGTGTAAAAATAACAACATGAAGAGAAATGTGAGGAACCTTAAAATTTATTGGAAGAGAGAATCATTTGGTAATTTCATTTGAAGGTAGTGGTAACTATACATAGATGAAGTATCTCTAATAACCTTTAACCTAGTAATAAAATTTATCCAATGTAAATCAACAAATGATTCACTGTAGCACACCATAGATTTGAGTGAACTATATTATCTCAGCTTAATAGCAGCCAGTTTTGCTGGCAGAAGACTACATTTTCTTTCAATAAAAATTTGCTTTCCTGGAAAGCTTTTGGGTTTCTCTTGACATGCCTATCTATAAATGATAGGTATGTAATCACTCATTTAATGTAGATAGAGAAGCTAGAATTTTTCACAATCATTGGGAGAAATGTCACCAGTTCTTTGATTAAAACAACAGGCTTCCTAATTAATTTCATCCTCTAAAAATTACTTTAAAAAATAGGAATGTCATCAGTCAGCTCTGCTACAACAAGCAGTCAAGGATCAGGAAAATCACTTCTGTCCACAAGTTCAGTTGGAACAAAGAGTGGAACTGGCAAACCTGGATATCGTCAACCAACTGGAGCTCTTAAAAAATCTCAAGCTCAATCTATGAAGGTATAATAAATTATGTTCTACCAATATTATCATCATCATCATTGGAACTCTGTCCTAGGACAGGTCTCAACGGCACTGCTGTCTCCATGCATCTCTATCCTGTGCATCACATTTCACATTTTGATATTTCCTTCCTTTCTTCAAATCACTTAGCATTCCATACATCCTTCTTCCTTTTCCTCTTTTCCCATTTATCTTTCCTTCAAAGATTTTCTTCTGTAGGCAGTCTGCTCTTAATATGCGGCCTATCCAGCTTGCTTTCCTTTTCCATATACTTTTCATGATGTCTCGTTCTTCTCCAACCCTCCTCGGTACCTCTTCATTTCCAATCTTGTCTGTCCATCTTATCTTCTCCATCTTTCGCCATAGCCACATCTCAAAACTTTCTAAATATTTCTCTTTCTTCTCTCTCAATGTCCATGTTTCAGATCCATATAAATATAAATCACTTTGCAAATCTTTTTCTTAACTCCATCTTGATGTTCTTAACTGTCAACAGTTCCTGGATCTTTTGGAACGTTGCCTTTCCCTGAGCAATTCTACTTCTTATTTCCTGTACACAACACCCATTAGATGTGATGGTGCTTCCTAGATATTTAAAGGCTTGTACTTGCTCAAATTCCTTCCCGTTCAACTTAATTTTTACTGGCCCATCCTTTCTTCAAACCTTCATCACCTTTGATATTGCGATGTTTATATTCATTCCATATTCTTCTCCTTTCTTACTGATTTGCTCTGTCATTTCTTGTAACATTTCTTCACTCTCTACTATTACAGCCTGGTCGTCTGCACATTTAATAGTTTTTACTCTTTCTCCTTCTACCACTATCCCTCCAATCCCTTCTAAGGCTTTTTCTATCAGTTTGTCACCATATATGTTGTATAAAATTGGTGACAGGCAACACCCTTGTCTCACACCTCTTCCTATAGATGTCTCATTTGTCTCATCTACTTCTATCTTCACCACAACTCTTTGACCTATGTACAGTTGTTTTATTGCCCTTCTATCTTTCCAATCCACTCCGATTTCCTTTAGAATCTACAGTAGTTTATCCCATTTCACCCTATCAAATGCCTTCTCATAATCAATAAAGCATATGAATATCTCTCTGTTACTACCAATATTATTGGGATTTATTTAAGGTCTTCATGATTTTATATAGAAATACAAGTATGTCAAGAATGAAAATAAGTGATTGAAGACAAAAAAATCATCCATGTGAACTTTTTCAGCCACTTTAAGTAAATACAGTACCCTCATGGATTAAAATTTTTCCAATAACTTTCCACATACTTGATATTTTCATAAATTTTCCATATATTCCAAATTATTTCCACATACTTTTGTATTTAGTGTTACTATACATAAACTTGTCCTTCTATAATCTTAGTTTGTACTATCATAGCATTAAAAACTATCAAATGAATCTAAAGGTTAAAGTGGATATTTTCTAAAGAATGGTAGTTTATCACAGGGTCACAGAAGGAAGATAAATTTAAGAAATACTATTTACTCTGGAATTTAGAGGACATTAGTTGTGCTAAATTAACCTTTTATTTAGATTATATTAACAAATAATTTTGATCTTGTATCCATGAAGTTTTCCATTTTATAATATTTTCTCCATTGATTTGTAATATCAAGCAAGTTGTTTCTCCCATAAAGCTATGTGTTGCCTTCAGATGAATGATTAGTATGCTCAAATGATATATTGAAGCATATTAATATGTTTGAAATTGTTTTGATCACTCTGTCTACAAGCTTTGTTACAGATAATCAGATTATAAATTATGAAAAACATTTCTGCCTGTTTTTCTTGGTTTACATCCAGAGAATTTTCCCTCATTGCATTTCTTCCTAGATGTTTTAGGTTTACCTTTTTATAAATAGGCAATTACTTGTTTTTATCCCAGAGAAGTATGTCTGCATTCTTGATTTTGTGGTTCAAGGACTATTTTTGAAATTAAATTACTAAATTAATGTTCCCAGCTCAGAGTTCAAGAAATTAAGGAACCACGGCTGCATTCTGCTGTCTCTAGCGGACCTTCAACTTCTCAAAGCACAGCTAATAAAGATAGAGCCACATCTCCATCTTCATCAAATGGTAAAGGGAGAACTGGAAATCAATCAAACACAGCATCAGCTCCTCCTCGTCTGCCACCAATCAAAGAATTTCAGCGAGATTTCCGAGCTAGCAAGGAAAGAGCATCTCGAGACAAAGCTACTTCAGCTTCCACACGCATAAGGTATATTAATTGCTTTCAGTTTTTCAGTTCAGTTCAGGTAACATTGGATGGATAATCATCCAAAGTAAATATTTGAAATTATGATAGCAATACATATACTAAAAATTTACTAATCATGGATAGTAATAATTTCCAAGTGGTCAGTTTACATTTCTTAAAGATTAATTTTAAAATTTAAGATTTTTACACTGTGAAAAAAAAGCAAAATTGCATGCATCTGAATTGCATAATAGTATTTCATTTGGAAAAAGGCACATTGCATCAAAAATACCAAGCTTTAAAATAAACCTGTTTGATAAGATCAAACAAAAAGTACAGTGAGATGCAGGAACTCTCCAGTCTCCAGAAAAACCAAAAAATTATTGCTTTTTTTAAATTCAAGTATTTCATTGAATTAATGACCATCATTTATAAAGAATCATTTAAGTGAGTAGGAGATATCATTACTGACTGTGGAATATTTGGTAATTTTTGCATTCCATTTTAAGGTGGTAAATACAGTTTCATACCCATTAAATTATGTTTATCAGAATTTCCTTATTATCAAGGCTTTATAGGCAAGAAGTCATCTGCAGTCCTCTCTATTCCTCTTTCAATTTGTTTCATAGGTGTGCACAGAAAATTGTGACTCAGCTGGAAGCTTCACCATCCATACAATCTTGTCCTACTGCACATAGCTCAAAGAAGGTAGTTGCCTCTGCTTCCACCTCATATTTCAGACCTCATTCACCAGTAAAACTTGGAAAGAAAGAGAAAAGAAAAGAGAAAAAAAGACTAAAGGAAGAGAAAAAGAGAGCTGAAGCTGAAGCAGCTGCAGCTGCATCAGCTGCTGCTGCTGCTGCAGCTCGTGAAAAAGAAAAGGAGAAAGAGAAAGAGAAAGAAAAGAAAGCAGAGGCTAAAGCAAAGAAAGAAGAAGCTAGCGAAAATGCTAAGGCTAAAAAAAAAGAGGAAAAGCAGGGTAAGAAGGATAAGGAGAAAAAAGATGCAAAGAAAGATTAAATAAATGTGGTGTGATTGGGCTTTTCATTGGCTCAAATGTTTCAAATATATGTTGTATGTTCATAATTAAGTTGATGTGTCACAAACAAACGCATGATTTCCATAAATAACTTCTTGTTTGGTTGTTTATGTGCAGGGGCTTATATGTTTCTGTAATGCTCCAGTATTCTCTATGCTTAATGCAACATTTTTGGTTTTCTACTCCTAAATTATTCCTAAATCAAACATTATTATTATTCCTAAATCAAACATTCTGAGCTCTCTTTCCAATGTTATAAGTTAGGATTATATTTTTCTGAGAACGAAAACATAATTTTAGATCATCTCTTGTGGTGCTAGTTAATGAAAAGAGAATTTCTGATTTGGTGTTTCTTCTGCATTCATTTTAATATTTCTCACTTCCAAGATACTGGCATTACTTTAAAAATTTTTTAAATATATATCATTAACAATTGTTTCAAGAAAACTACAATTTCAAAGTATTTTGAGAAATGAAAAATAGTTATTTTGAGAAATGCTATTCATGGAAAGAAAAATCCTACTGGAGATAAATATCAAGAGTTCATCCCCATAGAAAAATGGGGTAAATTATCATTCTAACCCCAAATAAGAAATGACATTGAATTTTCAGTCAACTATATGAATCTACTCCGGAATTTTCTTTCTGGTGNTACACTTAAATTAGAGGGAGAGTTATAAAAGACAAGCACAGAAGAATTAGTATAACACAGAAACCAGTAAATGCACACTAGTTCTCCAGTTGGTTTATCTTAAAAAATTCTAAACTAGCAAAATATGTTATATATTGCCATATAAGACACACCATAACTTCAAGAAGGAAATTTTGGTGAAAATTTTAAGTTAATACAAAACACTGGAACTCTGAACTTATTCAGATAACTCAATCTGAAAAGTTATAAATGCTTGAGGCATTCACACAGCTTCTAAAAAGTAGGGAAAGTTAGTAATTTAAGTTCATATTTCATCATTAATCAAATCACATCAGATACAAAACGTTTATCTCCTTAAAGAAATTTTGTTTAGATTCCATTTTTTTTATAAATGGCAATGGACTTGAGGCCTTAGATAAACTGTAAAACAAATGAAGGAATAGACTGCTCATCAGGCTTATATAGCATATAATAATTATGACAAGTTGGTATTTTAAGATATAATTTTAAGAAGAAAAGAATATGTGTGATGGATGTATTAAATGGTATCATAGATAATTAATGTGAAAAAGATGTTCAATAGCTGTTGACTTTAATTTATGGTCATCAATGTCAATATCTTAAATATCCACTTAATAATTATTTCATATTTCTTTAATGGAAAATGTGGATGTATATGTTCCTTCAATATCAGTTTCAAAGCTATATGAAAAATTCATATGCCCAATATTAGTATAAAATGCATGCCAAAGTCAATATGAAAATTTCATAGGATATTCTAGAAAAGATGTATAAAAGATACTTATGTAATAAGTATCATCATAATTAACAGTCAATGTACGCTGTAAAATATAAGTTAGGAAGGTGCATTACATCCTCGGAGGTTTCTCAATTGAAGGAGAACTCATACATTGATAGACATTGTGAAAATACTGAGTAAAAAGAATGGTATGAAATTTGAGCACTCCAAAAATAGATAGTCCATTTTTATATAAATGGGAATTTTTTCTATCACAAGGAGAATTGATTCTTATCAGCTTGCTTTCATACTGCTCAAACTGAGGCAATTTTAAGAAAGAAGAAAGGGAGCTGAGCTAATCTCAGAATAATTTAATTGAATAAGGTATATTTCAAACAGGTAAATGAATTCCAATAACCAAGGCAGGGTTAATCCTTGAAAAGATAAATTATGCATTTCCTATAATCTGTAAAACTATGGCACCTAGACATCAATTTCTAATATGTTGGTCATCTTTGGCTGTTTCAGCTTTTGTGTGTATGTGTGTTTGTTTGTCCCATAAAATAGAATTAAAGTATATGAATACATGTTTCCTTTTTCGCTTGCAGCTACTATGCTTCAGATTTTTGAAGCAAAGAAAAAGTATTTCATACAATGTTTCTCACCAATATGCCAATTAGGAAAGTTAAAAAGACGTCCAGCCTATACAGACTAGGCAAACTGACACTAACTCAAGAGAAATTGGCAATAACATAGACAGCCGATAGAATTTAATAACAAGCTGACTACTTATATCATCAGCTATTAGATCTCTGTTTCCTGCAAACAGCGTACACGAATCCTGAAATTTAAATATAATTAGATTTTTTAACCTAAAAGTTTCTTCGTCGCTAAGATAAGTCCACTATGATCTTACTAAATGCTGGTTTGACTTTCATCAGTCTGAAAAGTGACTTAGTTGATCAGTGATTTATCACCGAATTGCACTTTTGCCGATGCGACCCTGAACCCTTTCAATAATTCTATGTAAGTTAAGGGAAAGGAAAAGATGTAAGACTTTCTAAATAGAAGTTAGCGTCTTAAAACCCGATGATAAACAGGTGTGAAACATCTAAACGCTGGAAGTGTTCTTAGAATGAAAGATAATACATACCTTCCAATAAATTCTCTAGATAAATTTGGTGCATCTTTTCAATTGCTCTTATTTGTTGAATTCCATTACATTGAAATTCCATTTCAATTGTGTTTCTAGATCAAAGATACTGAGATTAAAACAGTCAAGCAATGGCCGCAGTGGAAGTGGAGTTTCAGCCTCGGGAAGTATTCTTATGCCAACATCAGCTTCACAGTACTCAATGATGTCTCCAGGAAGTTCTCATCCAAATCAATGGGCGGTACCAAATTCTGCATCACTATTCTCAATGACATCAGGCTCATCATCACTTTCAGGTAGGCATTGAATCTTTAAATGTGAATCACTGTAAATCAATAGAATTGAATTGAATTGACATTCAATAATTGAATTTTGCATGCAGTTCACGAGGTTGAATATCATGAAAAGATATTTATCTCTAATTAACCAAGCTAAATCTTTCAATTACATCTTCTGGATGCAAAAGATCAACATTTTACTTCACAACTTATGCTTTTATTCCTTATATTTTCAGCACCACTAGCAGTAGACACCAAATTTAAGCATGAGATTTTATCATATCAATTTAAATTTGTTTTTAGTATAAGAGCTTTAACAATTTGGTAAGTCATTAACAACTTGATGATATATTCTAAGTAATTTCCCATTTAATAAATAGTACAGCATGAATAAGCAATGACTTTTGTCTTACCCAGCTTGCCTTACACTGTCATCCAAAAATGTTGCTTAACTTATAAATATTGTGTAAAAATAACAACATGAAGAGAAATGTGAGGAACCTTAAAATTTATTGGAAGAGAGAATCATTTGGTAATTTCATTTGAAGGTAGTGGTAACTATACATAGATGAAGTATCTCTAATAACCTTTAACCTAGTAATAAAATTTATCCAATGTAAATCAACAAATGATTCACTGTAGCACACCATAGATTTGAGTGAACTATATTATCTCAGCTTAATAGCAGCCAGTTTTGCTGGCAGAAGACTACATTTTCTTTCAATAAAAATTTGCTTTCCTGGAAAGCTTTTGGGTTTCTCTTGACATGCCTATCTATAAATGATAGGTATGTAATCACTCATTTAATGTAGATAGAGAAGCTAGAATTTTTCACAATCATTGGGAGAAATGTCACCAGTTCTTTGATTAAAACAACAGGCTTCCTAATTAATTTCATCCTCTAAAAATTACTTTAAAAAATAGGAATGTCATCAGTCNCTTGTATGAAAATATCATAATTTACAAATAAAAAACCTCCCACAGAAGTAAAATGATGACTTTGTATAGCTAATAGATGATTTCAAACATTTTCAGCAACTAATAGGACATAGTAACTCATTTGTGAGATAGTGTTAAAGTGATTTTCCTTCTCACATAACCATGAATATCTCTCAGGATATGGATACCCCCTATACTAAGGGGCAATGGTTTTATTAGAGGGGAGTTAAGTGAGTATAGGGGTTGGGCAACCACCTCCAAAGGCAGAAGAATCAGATCAACAGCATAGGATGCGGAAGGCAACTGAAAACCACCCCATTAAAGATACTCTGGACAATCATAGAGTTAGCAGTTCAATTATGGATTACCCTTTAGTAAAATCTTTTTCCAGAGATAAAATACATCTGAAATCAGATCTCTGGGCATCTAAAGAGAAACCCATCAACAATGAGGGAGCTAAAAATCGGGAATTGTAACGTTTATTCGATGTTACACTGAAAAACTGGAGAAAATGAAGGTAAAAATGAAAAGTATGGGGATTAATGTACTGAGTCCATCAGAAGTATGATTGCCTGAAGATTGAGACTTCTGGAATAGTGATTACATAGTCATTAACATTGGAAAATTTGAGCATAGGCCATGCTTAGCATAAGTAGCTATTATGAAGAAGGAAGTTGGTTTAAGAATTAAAGGACATGTCCAAGTCAATGAAAGAATAATATAAATCAAAATAGCTACTGCACCAAAAGATGCAGTATAAAGTGCAATTTTATGAACCAACATCTAGTCAGAAGAAAGAGGAATTAGAAAGGATGTGTGAGGAAATGGAAGAGGTGATATAAGGTTTAAAGGTAGATAAAAACTTAATTATCATTGGATATATGACTGCTGATGTCGTGAAGGTGAGGATGGGAATATGGTCAGTGACATTGGACATGGAAGCAGAAATGAAAGAGGAAATGCTGGTGGAGTTTAGTGAGAGAAATGGGTTATGTATAGTAAATGCCTCCTTATGTCAAAATGTTGGAAATGCTAAGAGATAAGAAAATATTCTAAATTACCTACAAAATAAACACAGATACAGAAATCAGTGCAAATATTGCAGAAGTTATCCAGGTGCTAATGTAAATAGCAATCACAACTTGGTGATGGTAAGACGTTTTTTTAATTTTAAAATGCTACAAAGCAAGAAAGAAAAAATTTCAAGTTGATAAACTGGAGACTGAAAATATCTGCAGTTTTCACAAACATACACTCTACAAAGAGTAGAAAAGAGAAAGAAAATAAAAGAAAGGGTAAGGAAGAGAATGAAAGGGAACATACTTTAAACAGCAGAGGAAGTACTGGGGAAAAGGAATCAGATGAATAGCAATGATTGGATTAAAGAAACTATCCTAAAAATTATTGAAAAGAGAAGAAACCTAAAAAACTCACCAAAAGATGAAGATAAACTGCAGTACTGCATTTTAAATATTTNATAATTCAAATTAACTATAATTACTGATACTTTGATTGATCACAAGTAGAATAACAAACTTGCAAACAAGAAATAAAATTGCTCTGATTTACATACAGAACATTTTATCAAATGAAAATCAACTTCCTCATTCAGGAAATGTATATCAAATATTTAGAAATCATATCAGAAATTTTATCCTTTTCATGATAAAATACCAAGATCCAAGCAATCATGCATAAAATTCCCAAAAAATAGATTGTCACATCAGAATGTAGGACCTTTTGGATATCAGTATATGTTGAGATAAACTTGTAGCATGATGAATATTTAACTGCTCCCTCTTCCTCATTCCATTATAATTGTCTCCCCACCAAAATTTAACAATTCAGAATTAAGATACATATTGCCATACAGAAAACATTAAAATGGTAAAATTAGTGAATTTCATAGTTACAATAGTTAACTAAGTACTTCTAAATTCTACCTAAAGCTTCAAAAGGTTTGCTTTACCTTTTTTAAAGGAACTTCCATTATACACAAAGAAGATATACTTACAAGAATTAAATCAATCAAAGAAATAAAGAAGGAATAAGCAGTTTTATTTAGAAAATAACATGATAAGAAAAGGAGAGGAAATCAAGGTTTTGAATTACAACAAACAGAAATTTAATTCCTAAACAACGTTAGTAAAGAGAAAATCATTTTATACTCCAGGCAAAATATAATTTAGCAAATTATGAATCCTTAACTCTGGATTTCATTTAGTTAAAGGAAATAATTACTGGAAAATATTATCATCAGGATTATTTATCCTTTTCTGCAGTAAGAAGGCAAAAGCTGCTAAGAACATAAAATTAGGAGGTGCAAACTCTTTAATCCTCTATTAAAAAAGGAGTTTCTCTGATTTATTCCTGTATTTGAGATGGTTATGTTCCGTGCCATGTATTAGACAATGAACAAATCATGGCTGAAATGAGTGTGATATGTCATCATTGAAATGAAATGTTTGAGTTGAAACTCAAGAAATCAAGTGATTTTGTAATGTTCAAAAATGATTTTGAATAAATTATGGTTGTGTGATGGACAGGAAGTTGTTGTTGGCTGTACAAATCCTATAGACAACAATGAAATAAAAATATCTATAACTAAGACTTTTTTTCATTGATTTATAATTAGGCTTTCCAATCCTACTATTTATACATACCTCCATCAAATTTATTTCTTATAATTAAAATATTTTATTCCTTTAGAATATAAGCTAATAATTAGCCTCCATGAGTAACTTTCATAATAAAATATCACTACTATATAATAAGAAACCCTACAAAAAAACTATACACAACTTTAAAATATTACATTAATTCATT
>KZ308793.1:84386-98740 GCA_000376725.2 Ladona fulva
TTCACACAGCTTCTAAAAAGTAGGTATTTAAAACATGGAAAGAAAATATGAAAATATAAGTGAAATGAATTTTAATAAATCAAGTTTAAACAAAAAAGCATAGTTTTAACAAGTCAATTTTCAGCCATCAATTGTCTGTAAAAAAGGGAGTACTACATGCCAATGATTAAGATAGTTTAAAAAGGTATCCGAAAAGTTATAACCATTTTTAATTTGCCACTAATTAATTTTTCTTTACACAGAAAATCTGCACAAAAATAAACACACAGAAATCCCTTCTAAAGAATAAAGTTTTATTCAGATTATCATTCCTTAACAAAACTTCTCTTTCCAAAGAAAATGCCTCATTTCTCTATAAAACATTTTTTTCCTCAAAAATACCACCTAAAATGTAATAGGAGAATATATAAACTGATCTGAGTAGGTATCCAGGTATTATCATTAAATAAACTTTCTTATTTTGCCAATTTTTGTAAATCTGCTACTTTCTGATAAAAGTACTTACAACTACATTACAACAATGACTTTGAAGAACTACTTACACTCAACACAATTCTTAAGCTCTTCTAATAATGTTGATTTGTACCGTGTTATTTTCAATTCCTGTTTATTGTCAAGGAAGGAATGGAGCTGCACTAATACTATTGCCAAAAATTAAGTATAACAGTAGTAAGTAATTTGGGCCATGAGTGAAAGGTGAAACAACTGAATTTAAATCAGAATAATAATAGCCTTCAACACAGAATATTGTTAAATTCAATTTAATAGAAAGAAGCACTCAAGAATTCCAAAACTTCACAGGAAAGAAATATTACTATAAAAAATATTGAAAATACTATCCTGGGAATTAGCTTACTAAAAATGATTTAGGAATTGTATTATAAAATTGTCATTTTAGGAAAATTTAATAGTTATACAAACATAACAGTTGTAACATGAAGTTGATATTTCAAATTATTTATCAACAACATCAAACAAATGCTTAAACACACACAGAGCCATTCCCTACACTGATTAAATGTCTTGGCATGCAGTTCAATTTAAATTTTGAAAAGTGCCTGAAAAGAGAGGTGAATTCATTAAAGATAAATGATGAATGAAACATATTCAAGTACATATATAAAGTTTGTCAGTATCAAAATTTATCTTAATCCACAGTAAGAAACAATCCATATACCTTTAAAAAGTTATGCATTAATCATGAATAATTTTCAATTCTTTAGCAAATTAACCTCCACCATACACAAATATAGGATTGTCTGAAATTTGAATTTAAAAATATTACACAAAAAAGACTACAGAAAAGCAAAAAAAGAATGAATGTTGTAACAGATATGCTAAATAAGCCGTAAACAAAGAAGAAATTGAACACTTAATCAAATAGGCTTCAAAGGATAATGTTCACTGATATTTGTTTTAAAGCATTGTCTTATGAGTTCATACAGCACCTAGCTAGTCTTCCAACAGAAATGTTTTTTTCCATTTACCAAACCATATTAAAGGAAACATGAAAAAATCATACAAAAGCATAAAGCGAGAATATAAAGCTCTACAGCCAGATATAGTTGTTGGAAAGAGTAAAAGGTACAACTGTTTTTAATTTAAAAAATTCTTAGGCATACGAAATTCTAATCTTTTTAATGTCAGGATATAAAATGAAAATGCCAAAAAATGAAAGATGAGGTGGATTATAGTAAATTGTACACGAAATAGAGAAATATATTTAAATGATACTATTAATGAGTTGAAGAAATCATTCTAATTTTTTTGTTTCTAATACCAAAAGGAATCTCATTCCATTTAAGGACTGAAGACAATGTTTAAATTGTCATGAGCAAAAACAGCATTTTGAAACTGTTTATTATAGGTATTATCATATGGTTCAGCAAGGTGATAGATTTTAATGGAATGCAGGAAATGTCAAACACTATTTTGCTCAATGTGAGCTTGCCAACTTGCAGAGGTCGGAGACAAGATTTCTACCAGAGTGATCACTTAGATAAGGCCTGGACTAAAATTTAACAAGATCAAGATTTTGGCATGATAGTTTGTCCAGTTAACAATGACTGGTCAAACTGTTTCTAAACAACTCTGATTTTTTTCTTCTACTGCTGTAATAGGTAAAGACCCATTTTGATTGATCAGAATGTTATGAAATTTTTATAATAATTCAAAAATCAAACAATAGCATTAATTTTCCAACATTTCAGTATTGATGAATCAGAGACAATAGCAGTAAAAAGCTACAAACAAAAACGATAGTGATAGAAATTATGTTGGCCACCTCAGCCTTAAAGCAATTTCATGGCATAGACATCTGATATTATGATGCTTGAAAGCAAAACAACTATTTCTTAATCTTAAGGGCCTGTTATCATACATTTATTCTTTTTAATTAACATAAATTCAATGCCATCTACAATCTTAGCAAAAAAATTTGTGCATAAAATATCTTTGCTTTTAAGATAAAATAGAAGTCCTAAATTCTTCTAAAACTATGATGCCCATGCCTTTCATCCAAACAAAATTCAATAACCAAACTCTTACTACACTAAACAAGATTCAGAATATCAAAAGAGAGACTATTTTTAAATAAACAGATAACGTGGGCTAATGTAACAATGAAAATGTGACCCACCTTCCGCCACAACAAGCATGTCTTATCACATCAATTAAAGTTGAGGAAGATTCACCATGGAACATAGTTCTAGGATCTTCATCAACTCCACTATAAATGAACTGTTGAAGATCACTCTTGGGAAAGCCATCGCTATAGTACATCTACAAGGATTAAGAGCAATGAATGACCAGAAATAATTATGCCAAGCTTATGAGGTATTAGCACATGAATTTCCAAGTTCACCAACTAATCTTACCTTGATTGTTTCATAAGCGTCCATTATAACCGAGATAAATAAACTAAGCACTACATAAATAAATAAGCTGATGAAGGAATACAGATATAAGCGGCTGTACCACCAAAGCATTGAAGACTTTTTGGACATAACAAAAAAAGTGGCAAACATATCATCTCCGTTTATCAAAGAGAAGAGACATTCTGATGTACTTGAGAGTGAGCGGAACTAAAAGAAAAAATACAATTTCAGATTAAATTTAATTCTCATTCACATGATCTAACAAATAATATCTTACCTTCAAATGATACGGTCCTAAGACCAACCAGCCACAGAAAGTGTACCCTGAATAAAGTAATAACGTACACAACAAAAATCTAGCCACTTTGGGAGCAGCTTTTTTTAGAGTCAAAATGAGAACCTAAAAATGAAGAAATATTTACCGTTTGAGAACAAAATATACAGAAACGATGGAAACATGAGAAGTATGCGTTTACTTACATTATATGTTTTGAAAAAACCGAGATACCTAAGAAGACCAAACCAAACTAATAAATTTCCAGTTCCGAGGAGAACACTACATGCATTCCACTGGTCACCAACAAATTGCTAATAAAGAAACATGTAATGAATGGATTAATTTAATTAATAATTAATTGATTATGTGAACCAACATCTANCACAAGTTTGTGCACATTTGTAAAAAAATTTCCATATTAAAATTTATTTTGATCTGGTACATATTTACCATTATTTTCCACTACATCTTTCCATGTTAAAAGTATTTTTCTCCCACCTTCATAAAATATTTCACATCTACGGTATATTTAAAATGTCCACAAACTAATGCAATGAAGTAATGAAATAATCCAAGATACTATAAACATAAAAGGTTGCTGAGGAGTGATAATTAACCAGTTTTAAAGACTACTATCTCCTTTTATATAGTTTTATCTCACAAAAGATATGATTCTGAGAATTCACCCCATCTTATTTGAAATGCCCTACCATTAATTAGTAACATAACATATAAAAAGTCTCATAAAATAATGAATCATATTTTAACCTAGACTGTATTCAGCTTATACTGAAATCAATACAAACAATATTACCTTTTTTTCAATCTTTTCCTTTATAGCTGAGCCAATGATGATCATTATGTCATTTGTAATAATCATAATGTACCATAAATTAAGGAATTCTAAGCGTCCTTTCATGCTTAAGTTTTGCTTTAATGCCCTCTTGAAGAACTGCATTGTCTCCTACGAGGAAGAATTTTCACTTGAGTGACTTATCACCAAAAAAGACCACATTCCAAAGAAATGGATGGAAATGAAAATTACCCATTTCAGCTGCTGAGCTCTGTATATAGCACGAGAGCATAGAACTAATGACACCATACAGATTATCATGACTAGGTAATTCAGCAAGCTTCTTAATATTGAATCCAACTTATAGTCATCTGTAAAAGAAGATTATGAAAGGACCAAACTTTTACTGTTGCAATAAGAAGTCATATAATTGGTTAAAATATTATATTTATACTGAACATGCAAGTTTTTTATAGCAACATGTATATCTACTCTATTAACCCTTTTACTGCGGACTTTCTTTGCCCTCTTTTGATTATCATGAAGCCCAAGGACCAAAACATGTTCCACTCTATTTTTACCACCGCTCTCCTAAATTCAATAGTCACAGAAATGAATAAGTATGCCAAAGAGCTTCTTTTGACGAAGAAAAATTTGTCACCAAAATCACGGGCGAGAGATTGGAAAAATATAAATGTTTCTGAGTTCAAAGGTTTCATAGCTTGCTTGCTGAATATGGGTATTCATAGGCGGCCTACTATTGAGTCATATTGGCACACAAAACATTCCCAGTACATAGGTTGGTTACATGATATGTTCTCCAGAGACCGGTTTTATCTGATTCTAAAATTCTTTCATTTAGCTGACACGAGAGGCCTACCAAAACCCAGTGAACCTGGATATGACCCATGCGCTAAGATTCAATCTTTGATAGACCATGCCAATTTGGTATTTAGGCATCACTACGTACCACATGAACAGCTGAGTGTGATGAGAGCTTGGTAGGCACTAAAAATAGATCACAGATTCTGCAATACATACCTAGCAAGCGTCACCATCGCTGGGGAATAAAGTTTTGGATACTGTGCGATTCCATTGCAAACTATTGCTTGGGATTTTTTATTTACAAAGGAGCTAAAAATATTGAAGATAAAACAAATACAAAAACATGGGTTAGCATACACTGTTGTCATGCGGTTGCTGAAGATGGGGAACTATCTCTCAAAGGGCTACCATATCTTTATGGATAATTATTTCATGTCAATACCTTTGGCCAAAAGACTGTATGAACTTGGGACGTATGTCACTGGAACTATTCGTAGGAACAGAAAATTCATACCCGAAGCTTTCAACAGAAAATTTGAGGTAGGCGAGCAAAAATATTATCGACGTGGCCTAATCCTTATCGCGGGAATAAGAGAGAAGAAATCTCAGCGTTTTCCTGTTTTATTGCTTTCAACAAAATGCAAAGCAGAAAGTTGTAAACGTTCACGAGTTCGTCATGGACAGACAAAAGAAATAGAGAAACCCTCAATCATAGCGTCTTATAATAAATACATGGGCAGAGTTGACACTTTGGATATGATGGTATATATGTATCTCGATGAGCGGCGTACAGTCAAATACTGGAAAAAAGTGTGCTTTAACATTTTCTCCCGCATGGTGTTGAATAGTTATGTTCTTTATAAAGAAAATCTACCCGCAGGCATAAAACCAATGACACGCTTATCGTTTGTAATTAGTATTATTGAAGACCTTTCCAAGGAGTGGATTCAAGAAAAAAAAGTCTCTCCTGGAACATCAAAAGAATCCCTTGTTAGAGAGGGTAAAGCTTTAAAAAAATTACCCGAAAGAAAGGAGAAAGACTGTTGCGTGTGTAGTGTGCGAGGTGATGGTAAAGGAGGAAAGAGGAAAAGAGCACGCACCATTTGTGCAAAATGTGAGAAAGGACTTCATGGTGTATGCTTCCCGCAACACAAGTGTGAGCTCTGAGGGTAGTTATTTCCTAAAGTTCAACTTATGAATAAGCTATCGTAGTTTTTTAATTAAAATTTTATATTTCAATAGAAAAGTGTCCATATTATTGACTTAATGTAATATAACAAATATTTCTTTTGATATTGAATGTGTTAACTATCGTTAAAATGCATATTTTGTATTATAATTTATTAGTTTCCGGAAATATAAATTAAACATAAAAACATTGTAACATTAAAAAAAAGTGGTAAACACTGAAATTTTCTTTTATTTCAAACCTTATAATATGATATATCAATGGTTAAAAGTATAAGGATGAATAGCTGTATTTATAATTAATAGAATTTATTAAGCAAAAACCTGTATTTTTGCAGAAAATGCCTCCGCAATTTTGGTATACACCTCGAAAATTAGGTCCGCAGTAAAAGGGTTAAGTACTATAGTATAACATTTACAAAAACAGCATGATCATCCTCAAGATTTCATTGCAACAAATTTAATAATTTATGAATATGAACCAACTTATGTACTTGCATAATAATACATACATAACATTCTACACATACAGGAAAAGCAATTTTATGAAACATTCAAAGAAGGTATCAATACTTACTTAAATATTGTACATTTCCCTTGCAAAACAACCGAACTGCATCAGCCTCAAGGGCAACAAACATTTGTCCATCATGGTCCCTGTTGTCAAAAGTAACCTGTGAATAGAATTTAAGTTCTGGTGAATGTGTAATCGATAAAAATTTATCCTTATTCCAATGAAACTCCAACCAAAAATTGAAAAAAACCTCAGCAAAAGTATATACTTGCAAATTAATCACATTATATTAAGCCTGAGGTAACAGCCAAAGATTAAATTAGCACAGGAACAAAACATTAATAAAATACGACAAACAGATACTCTCCGATCTATAAAATTAAAACTCCACAATTCAGTTGATATAACATGTATCTAACAAAATGTTAATGTAAGTAATGCAAAGAAATACTATTTTATTAAGAAATAAATATTATTAACCCAAATTACTTCTAGATAAATACTATTAGAGAAGAACAACAAACTAGACCCACTTAAGTTACTAGATCAACATTATATTTGAAAAAATTTCAATCATTAAAATGATCACATCAATGTTTTCATAGAGCATGAACATTAAACATTACACACTATCAGCGCATACAAAATTTCTCGCCTAGTTTGAGTGACGAAAAGAGAGAGAGAAGCAGGCTGGTGGCCCTGCTCAGTCACCCTTTCTAAGTCGCATACAAAAACATTGCTGCGACTCACTGCGCAGAGAAGATACCCAACTTACATAGTGTGATGCAGATGGACACACTGATTTACTAAGTGATCAAAGTGGTGGGAGACTATTTGATTGGGACAAGACCCACCAGTTCTATTTTGCCTTGAGTCATGTTATCACCGTGACCCCCTTCATCTGTTTTCCCCTCCTTTGTCTCTGAACAAGGCAAGTCAGTGATGTGTAAGGGGAGTTTGGAGGTGGTTGTCAAGAAGACAGAATCTGAACTTATTAGTGCTCTCTCATCCTTGTGATGGACTAATAAAAAGACATTTGAAAGTGAATGAAACTCCATTCAGCCATTACTAGAGCAGTTCCTATCAGTATTACTTTGAGTTATCCAGTGTCTCATGATTTATTTAACTTTATTTCTACTGCTGTTTCCTGTTTGTCATTACCTTGACATTCAATTATGTTAATTTCATCACTATTTTTCCTACATTGCTCTATTCTCCTCGTCTATTCTCAACTGCAATTCCTCGATTTCTCACAAGTGTTTGAATGCGAAACCTGCGATGGTGTTTTGAGGTGTTCAGTAAATACTATCATCGGTTAGCGGCACAACACTGAACCTCAGATAAGTAAGTATTGAAATGATAACCAACATTATACTTGGACCAAAATTTCACTGAGCAACCTTCCCAGTCTTTTATCTGAGCTACTGTATTTCTTGATGCACAATGCTCAGGCATGTAGTCAATTATTATACCAAGAGTTAAGCCAAAAATAGATAGTGGATGTCATAGAAAATATTCACTTTCTCTATTTTGGACATTGAGAGACTTGAACATAAAGGCATTTTATAAAGAGACAAAAATACAAAAAGAAATTATATTATTCTTCTTTAAATGATAAAAGACTATTTAATTTAGCTTTAAAAATCATGGTGCTGTTTGACAATCACTAAAATACTTCCTTCAAATTTTTTTAAAGAGACATTCCCATCTTTTCTTTGGTGCATTCGTTTAATGAGCATTTTTGTACGATTATCAATATTTACTCCATATTCTGAGGAACAGTCTAGAAAAGTCACAACAACAACAACAAATTCTTCATAAATTAAGAGAAGGGGCCAACATTATACTAAAAATTTAAAAAAAAACCTGTTCACCATAACACAGCATTATAAAAATATTCTGAGTACTTATGTACTGAGTAACATTGCATACAGAATTCAATTTACACTATATTAACAAGCAAATAGGTAGTAAGTAGGTTCGACACAAGCTATTTTCAAATTTAAATTAACTACTTTAGTTACAAAATTAAGTACATTCTATAAGGCTATGTCAGTAAGCTATTAGTATAATTGCTCTTCTATGATTTTGTATTTGCTATTCTAGATCCACGCTTACTTGCAAAAATGGCACAACACAAAGGAACTTTTAAAATGACTTAAAACTGAATTGAACTGACACTGGTCTCACTATCATTAACATCTGACTATAAGGTAAAATCAAAACACCCATTGATTGCAAGAAAACAGGTGCTTATTAATAAATAGGGAGTCATACAGAGATTCCAATTTAGTTATGTCGCTAGATGCACCATAAAAATAGCTAATAAGTAGCTTAAATGGCGCTTACCTAAAACAAATTAGTACTAGATAAGAGATTAAGTAGATCAAATTAGAGATTAGAATAGAACTAGAGACAAATTTAATTTGCAATGTGGTGCCGAACTGCACTAGAATTAGTCTTTCTTGTACTATTTGTTCAGGGTGCATCATTTTTTTGTAGAACGATACAAGAAAATTTTTCAAATAACCTATTCGAGAAGTTACTCACAATGCATAACTCACCTCAATATCAAATCTGTAACAGTCTGGAGCAGTCAGAGGGCCTGCAGCTTTAAAGTTCACTGTTTTCAGCGAAAAATTTATGGAGGTCCTTACAAGGGCTGAGAAGTTGATCTCTCCCAAAAATTTCACACTGGAGAAGTTCGAGTCTTTTGATACACTAAGGCTACTGCAATCTGCAAAAGTAATTTTAAATGCGTGAAATATTCAAATAATGCAGTTAAATTTTTTTTCTTACTTACTTTGCACGATTTCACTATTGAAGATGTAACTTTCGTTGAAGCCATATATAATGCCTTCTTTATATTCATAATTGCATAGAGTGGGTGGCTCCATTGCATTGTCTTCACCGGTGTAAAAATATGGGCCGATAGCATTCTCCAAGTGGACGTACTAAAAACAGAAATTTTCCCAATAATAAAGATATTTTTCGTCAAATACTCGACCCCAGTAACAGATTTACTGCCGAACATTTAACAAAATGGCATTAATAACATATGTGAGATTGACGAGAACACTCACCCCGTTGACAGCAAAATCTATAGATTTATAGTACTCTCCAATTTCATACAACGCAAGGGGTCCCGTTGCAGGAGGATATGCATCTACTTCCCTTGTCGAATCCCATCCCAATAGAAACAGGTGGGAAAATGATATTCTGTTATCCCATGTGTAATTCACATGGTTATAGCGACTTGAAGCAAACAAGCAAAGCTATAAAAATATGAAACATAAGTTGATAAAATATTTTACAATTATATACTCGTCTTAAGTAAAATAGTAGATGGTAAATCCAATACTACTCACCTGTACAGTAACCAAAGCAATCTTAATAACCTGTACAATTAATTTGTACGGAAATCTTCGTTTTGCTTCCCACTTTTCAATAGGGTTCATAAAAAAGAACTTCAGCTTTCTCCTTATGCTGTCCTCCATCATCTCTCGGTTTGTAGATCCATAACTCCTTGTAGATTCTGTATCTTCTTCCACTGGATACATGTTGTCTGCAAGTTTAATCACACGTTATAATGTAAATGAAAAGACAAAAGCAGTACGCTGAAACATCACCAATGAAATTCATCTAAAATATACCTGAGTTCCTATTACTTATTGTTGACCAGGTAGGCTTGTAATCCTGCTGTACGTCGTCAAATGAGAAACCACAAGCAGACGATCGCTCATTAAAATTACCAACATTTACCATAGAATCATAATTCTGAGTGGTAATCATTTAGCTGCGTTATACTTTCAGGGAACCACAATACAAAATATTTACCTTGGACCTAAAAAATTAACGACCAAATAACATTTCTAGCAACAGAGGTTAATATCGAAAGTACCAAAGTCCTAGAAACATGAGCACTGTCTCTGGATTACTCACGCGACCTTGACTCAAGTAATTTGAGGCATGCAATTGAGCCGTTACATTCTCCCTTCTAACGAATGACAAGATTATTTCAACTGATTTCAATTTCAACGGTCTTCTTCGATTTAAAAGACTATCGATCTGATTTAAAAGGCAATCGATATATCGAAAACATTGAACTGTTTCATTTTAAATTAATAATTGAGTCGTGGTTTCAGTTCAGGAACTGTTACCGCTCAAAAATTGTAATTTAGAACACTTTTCTAGGAAAAACTAGAAACCTGTGTCAACTGCGATAGCTTTAAATTAATCCTACGTTCCTGAGTGTGAGGATACCCCAACTCCTTCCACATTATAAGAAATGACAAAGGCACTTAACAAACGAGTCATGGAGAATCAAAGGAGATTTAACTTAAAATAACAAAACGCTAAATGTTTAGGTTTCCTGGTGTGCTGAACTTTCAGAGACGTATTAAAATGTTTATTTGACCGTACAATTTCAGTAATATTCGTAAATTTTCATTATTTCAAGATTTTATTTACACATTATAAATTAGCTACTACTAGTAATTACATCTACGTAGAATTTTGGATGAAGCAGTGCAGAATTATAGCTAAAATGCTTCTTTATATTTTAAATATTATTAGTTAATAATGGTATTCACCCGAAAATTTCCGTAGAACAGAGATAAAGCTTGAAGATACGAGTATACGTCTGACAGAGATGCGCGTATATTATAGCACGGTGTACTCCGCGAACAAAAGTATAGAATATGCATAAATTTCTACCCACCCATTGAAACCCAGCAGATAGATTTCAGCTTGTAGCTCCCCAAAAACCGCCAGTGGGGTATAGCAGAGGGTGTATTAATAACTTACCCAATCTACAAGCCTCTCCCATGCTATAGTTGCTGGAGGAGATTCTGTAACGCAATTCGAGGAGATATCTTCTACATTACTCTGGGTTCGATGCTAGGACTGTTCAAATTTCGTCTATTTAACTTATACGAGGCAGCTTTTTAATAATTACTTGGGTCACCTTCCGAATAGCCAGATCCCTAGTAGCACAAATCGGTTGGCCCAACGTTGGCTGACCGTTGTGGCCAACGGTTGGCAGACCATCTGGAATGGCGGCCAGCCTAACAGTTGGCCAACTAACAATCTCCCAATGTTGGCCCAACGAGTAACTCCAACCGAGGCATCGTTGTAATTATGTTGGCCCTTCATTAGGCCAACAAATATCTTACTCTTTGCCAACACTAATCGAACTCTTTGCTAACATTAACAGAACTAATTATTTATAATTGAAATGGATAGGATTTAAATGATGAACATCAACAGATATGTTAAGATAGCACATTGATTTATTTTCTATTTCTATTACATCAAAAAAAGACATAAATCAATACATTCAAGTAAAGAAGTATTTGATAATTGGTGCAAACTAATGGGCTATGAAGTAGTTGATAAAACACAAACTAAAAAAACAAAATAAATATAGATACAAATAAACAGAATTGGGTTGTGGGGAAAAACTCCTCAACTTAAGGTTTATGGAGAAAACGCACAATGCAGGAAAATACCCACACAAGAAGGGGGGCAAAAAAACCTGTGAAAACACATAGATAATAAATAGAACCATCACTTCCAAAGTGATGTAATAATGTGAAATAATAAACATATCAGATANACAATAATGGCAGATGGCATTCACGAGTGGGCAATCATGCTTTTCGGGGGCACCGCATCGGAAACAGGCAACTTCGGGTAACACTCCGCGATTTGCGCTTTGAGAGACATTCACTTCAGCGCCATCTTGTGCATCCCTAATTCCATGGTGTGGTTTGGAAAACCGATGGGGACTATGAAAGGCATTTATGGCGGAAAAGGAAGAGTTTTGAGGCAAATGAGGTTGTCTCAATTGCGATACATAACTGCGTGCCTGTTCGGCAGCCATGGCACGGTCTATGGCAACTTGAAGAGTTAAATCCTCATAACGCATTGATAGCAATTGTTCTTTTAGCCCTAGATTCGCCATGCCGCGAAGAATTTGTCGTGATTGAAAGTGTTTTGAAGAAGTGATTGCTCCAAATTTTCGAATTTGCAATTATCTACAAGATGCCTCAGATCGGCCACGAAATCTTTGAAAAGTTCTCCCGTACGCTGAATTCGCGAGTCGAATTTTTCTCAGGGATTCTTTACGCCAGTGGAAAAAAGTCGTTAACCAGCTGTTTTTGAGTAACGATACAGGCCCAATCAGACTTGGGAATTATAACACTTTATTATTCGTTTATGGGAATTGCACGACCGCTTCAAAGTCTCTTGCTGGATCAAGTCCAATGAAAACACTTTTTGATTTTACTCTGTTTAAATAGTACACACACTGAGGCAGAAGATTGGAGTAGGTCCTGAGAAAACAGCCAGCAGGTCTCTTCCTTTTGATGGGTGGAGACTCCTCTTTCTTCTCCAGCATGACTACTGTTGAGATGGAATCAAGCTATGCTTTCCATGTTTTGAATTTCCGTGGGTTTGCACACCAGTGCCACCTTGTTTGTTCTTTTGTAGTTCTGTTTTGTTAGTTTTGTACTTCCGCCAATAAACGTCTATGTGTGTAGCTTGATGCCATGCGGTTGAAGTAGTATGAGCACGTGTTTTCATTTTGATCCTGCGTTAATCATTGGCGATGTGAAATACTAGCGTATTTCACAACAACTACTACTGACGAGCGATCAGGATGCTCATTGGTTTAAGAGGAAATTGACAGCATAGGGGAAGGGCTGCAGTCATGTAATTGATAGGGTTCAATTTCGGTCTTAAGGCGATTGTATTGGAATCATTTAGCAAGGGCGTGGGCGTTACGTAATGCACATTCACTATTATGTAGTTTGTGGCATGGGTTGAGGCATGAGAAGGTGGGGAAGGAGCATTTCTTGGGAGGTGGGCAGTGTAGCTCCTCTTCCAAGGAGATGAACGTGCGACTGGTGAGATCACTGAGGAAATCGCAGGCCTCTTTGCTAAAGGCGTAGAGAGCTGTCGATCCTTCGATTATGGCTTCTAAGACCGGAAGTAGCTCGACGTAAGAGATGAATCCTTTCTCAAACGATGGCTCATCGCAGTGCAGAGGGTCGCAAAGTTGAAGCTTTTTTTCCTCCACCGGTGAGCTTTCCATGGCGATGAAAACTACCCCAGAATATGCGGTTCGATTCAAGGTCGATTGCAGCCAGCTCCGTCACTGCCCCCCCCCCCACCTTGGAAAAAGTAACATCCACAACGTTCTGCATTTCACCGAGTCTTCTTCTCTAAAGCCCTGTTTACACGGTGCATTAATTTGTACAAGTTAATGTACGAATGCATGAACCACCAAAAATGTACCGTGTAAACACACCAAAATGTACAAATGCATGAACGGAAAAATGAACGTGTTCTAATTTGGTTCATGCATTTGTGCATTTTCCACTCGTGTTTCAGAGGCACCTGGTGGTAGAAAATGGAAAACGAATTGTCTTACGATTCCTACTGATTCCTACTCCTCTGAAACTCCTGTCTCAAGTTTTAAAGATACCTATTCTCTTCAGCAGCAAAATATCCACTTATAAATTGAATACTTATTCATAGACAGTGATTTCTAAGTCCAAAGTCAGATTTTCATTATTATTTTAAATCAATTTAACTTGATCCACATCACAAACATATGTGAACTAATAGTAATTGACCATATAAATTTCTATCGTATCTTCAGCATTTTACGTATTTTTCATAAACAAAATGAATATTGAGAATTTCTCATTGCAATCAAATAATTAACTTTCAATTTCACTAATCTCTCTGATTGTCCGAAGGACCTTCCATTAATTTTAGTTACATTTTCCTACATGTGGATCACATAACTGCATTTCCATTATCATTTCACACCAGAAATAGCAAACCACAATAAAGCTACAGAATGGTCGATCA
>KZ308793.1:132582-146321 GCA_000376725.2 Ladona fulva
GTATAAATAAAATATAAATTTAGCTGACAACAAAGGCATATAAAATAGCACTGACATTCAAAGGAATAAAAGAATAACTACCACCAAAACCACATATTGGGATGAGTTCTGATTATTTTCATCAAAGCATGAATGAAAAATATTTTTCTTGAGTTTTTTCCCAAGAATCCTACTCTGACAATAGATAAGATATTTCAACAAAATAAATCACAAATAGAATAATAAAATAGAAGTCCTAAATGTTATGAGATACTAACCCCATTATCTCTAACTTTGATGTAAACATTCCCTTGTACCACCCCCTCACAGTGGACACTTCCGTTCAGGCATTCAAATATCATTGACTCACAATAAACATTCTTGCATTTTATGCTTCCATTTTTAACCTTGATGGACATCGTAGGTGACTTAATATTTTGAATGGAGACATTGCCTTGCTCATTAGACACTTCCACATCTATGAAAAAAAATTATTTCAATTAATATCATTTTCCTGGACAATGATGTTTTCGGCTCTTAGAGTTGGTAGTTACCATAAATGTTCAAAGAATTAAAGTAACCAGATGCTAATTATAAATAAATGCTTATAAAAATATCTTGGTCTTCCAATTATACTACACAAATACCTTGAAATATTTTTTATATCAAATCCACATACACACATGAGATGTAAGATGGCCATAAAGTGCCATGATGCTTAGTGTAGCATAAAAATATAATAAATTAAGCAAAATGTTCAACCAGCTGAAATATTCAATAATACAATGATAATTTCAACCTAATCATTCAAACTACTTTATAGATAATTTAATCCCTTCCCTTTTATTTTAAGTCAAAAATTGGAAAATTTTCTGTAACTCTTAATTATACCAACCCAAAAATCAACATTACTTTTGAATAAAGTGGCATGCTTATAGAAAAACAGGTCTTGAAAATAAAAAAACAGAAGAAGCATCTCTGCTATAGGACTGTTAAAAGTCCTTTGACAGCTTAGGTCATTTCGCACATAAGCACTCACTGCTTTCACTGAAGTCAAATGCGTTGCCCACTTGGCTATTGGGAATCTTAAAGCATCTCTGTTACTGAATCACACTCACACAAAAGCAAGAAAGTGAGAGAATGAGTGCATCACCTAGAAAATGCAACCCATTGTATGCATTTTGAAATGCCACATACAAGATTTCTATTTTCCTGGAAGGGGTCATGTTTGTGCTAGTGTACAAAGACAAATTACTTTTCAAATGATCTGATCACTGACGGAGGTAAGTGTCCTCTGGATGTCTAAACAAAAAATTAAGGAACTTTTGTTGATAACATTAAAATTACGAGTGCTTTTGAGGGTGGAAAGTCACAAAAAGAGATATTAAATGACTTTGGCTTGTTGGAGTCCAGCTTTTATAATATCATAAAAGGTAAAGATTCCATAGAGTCACAGTATTTTGAGGAACACAGAAGTAGTAAAAGGAACCAAGTTTCTGAATTTTCTGGAAGTGCCTAGTAAAATGGATTAAAACCAACTCTCACTAAAACATTACTATAGATTAGACCTGAATTAATGGTAACCCCTATAGCTGACAGAAACTACTCCTGAAACTCCAAAATGAGGAACTGGAAAAGTAAGAAATCTCTATAAGGGAAGAAAAATTTCCAGTCCATGAACTCAATGAACAGTTCTTCTCCAGGTTCAACTATATGAGACATAATTCAAGCTGATTTTCTAACCTTCAATCCAAATCTTAAGCAAGCTTATTCACTAGTTCAACAAGACTGACATTAACTAGAAGATACGAGAATATTTTAAGGGACTATAGAAATTGGCACACACACACTAACTTTTACGCTTCAAATTTAAACAGAATCACAGAATTTTTGATGTATGAAGTAAAACACTAAAAATTAATACCAACAGAAAAAATCAACAAAACTTTCCTTTGATAGCTTATGCTTACAATGTCTCATCCTTCTCTCCACAATAGCTTAAACTTACATAAAATTTTAAGGAAAGTGAAATTACAAAGAGCAATATTAGGAATTTTTGTTTTGTGTGGTATAATTCAGGAAAAAATATAGCACCCAGCACTTGACTTACACCTTTGCAGACTAATCTTTTATAGTTCCTAAATTACCCTCAACTTCGACAATGCCCAAACATTTAATTCCTTTCATATTGAGGAGCAAAGCAGGTCTGTCAATTCAAAACTAAATCTCAATAAAATGATATTGAAAAGAATTAATAAATGAAACGTTTTCCTAATACAAAAATATGTAAGTATATCACGTAAAATGATTACTCTTTCTCAGGAACTTTAAAAAAATACGAAATAAAAACTGGAACAAAATATAATTAACATATGGTAAAGCATTGCAGAGAACTGAAGAGAGATTTTACTTAAAGAATGATAAATAATAAAAAGTCCTACTTTCAATTCTGTTCTAAAATTTTGATTTCCAGAAGCTGGATCACGAACGAGGAAAACATCGCAACATATTGAACGATGAAAAGCAATTTTAAGTGTGCCACTTGCGAAATACCATAGTTGTCTCAGTTGACAGGAACTGAATGACACACGAGGGGTGTAAGGCCATGGGCGGATCTGGGTAAAGGCGATAGACCCTTTCCCCCTACCAGACCTGAGCGAGTTAGAAATATACCGAATTTACAGATTAAAGATAGAAATGGGTAGGTTGATAAAGCCAATAAACATATATTAGTTTAACTAAGAATTGAATTGAGTATTGCATTTGTGGGACGCCGTTCCCTTGACAGAGAAATCCACAGAATTAACGGGTAGCTAGTTCATGGGAGCAAGGGTATAGCCCCCCACCCCTCCCCCCTTGCAGGACTGCCAGGATCCGCCCGAATGTAGCTCGCGAAAATGGTGCTGGCTACCCTGTTTCCAGATTTCATTAATTTATTTAAAATAAACTACTGGCGCTGATAATCTTACTTAGCCTGCGTGAAAATCGCTGGTAACTAAAAGATAAACATAACATACCACGGTGAAAAGGAACCTGTATTTCCAATGGCGTTTTCTTTTCTTCCGAAGCAGCTTTCGGTTCAAAGCGACCGATGATTGAGACGAGATCTCCAGCTTCTGCACTTTCGATGTTGAAGTTGCAGGTTTCAGGGCCTAACGCTCGTACACTTATTTGATCTTGATTTGTCGATTCAGGATCGACGGGCTTTAAAACCAAATCACATGCAGTATCAACCCTAATTTTCTTTGATGGAGCCAGGGGAATTCTGTATTCTTTACACAAGGCTGGAAATGAAGAGGTCGGCCTGATTATTTGGAAATACTTTCCCCCGTCACGCAAAGGAAGAACATGCGATACAGTCGGAACCGAGAGCACACTGTGTGCCTTCCAACACACCCTATTAATTACTCGTTGACCACCAACAAACATCACTGACTTCGGGAAGGTGCTGAGCGCAGTAAAGTACACGAGGTACACGACATCTATATTGAAACGGTGGAAAATATGCACTTAAAAGGAACACTCCACTGCATTTTGAGCGCGAAATGTAAAACTTGATGCCTTGCAGCACTATCATCTCAGATATCCTATTATGCCCCCATCATGCCTTCACAAACTATAATAGTATTTCAAAAATTACATGTTTTCGTTAAAACTTCAAAAACCATTCTCAATGAATTAAAAACATTGGGGAAATCAAACAGAACTAGAATGCGCTATGTGTAGTAAAGATTATTGTAAACGTCGCGAACTTGATCACCAAAGGAAAGGAATGCATATGTCGAAATTCTGCCTTTTAAACCTTATATTTTGTTCTGTTTCATATAATCAAATATTCAAATAATGAATAATAAGCCAATAATTCAAGCCACATGCAATTCTTCCACTCCGAATCTTATACATTATCAGTAATTAAGATAAAGGAAAAAAATCTACGTTTCGACTCTCTTTAGAAGACTTTCGTTTAGAATAAAACAGAGCATGAGCTAACGTACATTTTCTTTAGAAGAATTCGGACCATTTGTCACATTTTTTTTGATACACATACAATCTGTTACGGTGATAAGCAGAGACAAACAGGAAAATTCATACGAAAAATTATGTACGCAATAACTTTGCTTAAAAAATTAACATATAATCATCAAAATGTACTAAAAATTTAGATTTTCTACCAAAATCCAAACGATTAATATTTATCACCCGAGTTAAGTTAGTATTGACAGTGACATCTTACCGCAATAGTTATAACTATGAAACAACCAACAACTTTTAGCGGGATATTTGAAAGTGAAACAAAGCTTTAGATATATATGGGCAATTAATAATCAATACCAGGATATTTTATGCAGAAAGAATAATTAACTGGGAGGTTCTAAAGTAGAATATAAGAGCACTGGATAGAAAGAAAACAGACTTAACAGTCAAAGGTTCAAATATAGATTCACCATTATTAAGAGCCACTGCATCATAGAAAGGATAGTAGCAATATAAACAGATGTTTGCAAGAATACCGTTGGGCTGATCAATAGGGATATATACTCAGGGTGTAAATAAAAGTTATGATTAACCAAAATTGGAACTTCCAGTAATTTTCTTATCTTTGGTGTTCTAACAAATGTTAAAATGTAGATTTAGAATTTACTCTATTTAGAGTAAAACAATTAGTCAACAAAATTCTCTCATTGAGATTTGAGGACAGATAAGGCATGTAGGATCTATGATGGAAGAGAAATATAAAAATGGATTATGTATGATTATTCTTCTTTATAATTATCAGTCATTAAAGTGTCAGTATCAGTCATTAAGCTGTCAAGAGTTTAAATAATGAATTTCTTTCCACATTGGACCGATCTCCAGAAAATTTGACATTTTGTTCTGATAATTTTAAAGCTTTTGCAAAATAAATCTCCTCTCACTTGACTAACAATCTTTCAGACAACATACTAGGAAGTTTTCTCCTAAAGTCCTTTGTTTCCAAATTAAAAGAGACTCAGAGCTGCTGTAAATGTTGCAACATCCCATTCTCCTGAGTTTTTCCTAATGGACAGCCAACAACCATCTTTTCGGTTCCTCCCCGATCTCGCAAGCTGTCTTTGCCTTATCCCTCAGACTCTTAGGTTTTGGTACCATAAGCCTATCTTCCTACACCACCTACCCATGACTCATACAAATTGTTTGGTGATTTTTGAAATGTTTCAACCTGATGATAACAGTGAAACTAAAAAACCTGTAATAGATAGAAAAGTATAAATCTTTCCTTCCTTTATAAGATTTCTTAGAAAAAGTTACAATGCAATATTCATGATCCCCTTTGGTGAGCTTACAGGACACTAAATGAAAAATGGGAAACTTCAATAAGCTTCTGAGGTCTTACTTTACTTTTAAAGGAAGTTACTTTCAAATTATGTACAACTGAATCACAGATATTGAGGCATTTTAATAACGCGTTAATCTGATAATGAAGTGCAGCATTTTAACGATTTCTTTGTCCAAAGAATTACTTATAACTATCGATAGTTGATTTTCTAGTTACCTGAATTCTGTATTACAATCTTTCCCAAAAACTGATACACCTTTCCATGATATTACGGAGAAGTTTGGAAACAAAAAAATCTTTTTTAATTGAAAGAAATGAAAGAAACAAAATTTTAAAATAGAGAAAACTTTTTCTATTAAGGTACCTATAACTTGTGCCCTCTAACCTAACAATTGGTACAATATTTCTGTATTGTATGTACCATTGCCCTACTGTTACAAACATAACTTTTGGATCAGAATATTAACATCTACGGATTTCAGGAAATCAAATACAAAACAAGCAATTCATTTCATTTCTTACGTTATACTAAATTCATTTCCTGTACAGTAATTTCTAAAATGTTAACAAAGTTATAGAAAATGCAGCCACATAAATATAAATAATTTCTAATGACCAAATTTTCTACATTTTTGCTGATATATACGCTCATGTGAAAATTTAAATTTACTACCGTACTCCTACGACTGACTAAATCCTAGAAAACTCCCTCATCCTATCTCTCTTCGGAGTTAACCATCTGAGCGAAGATCTGAGTGGCGGATACAACCGAAGCGAATCAATTCGCGTTAGGCAACATTACTAGTTTTTCCTTTATTCTTGTATGTAATTTTGTTTCACGATTAATTTTATAGGAGATTCCTTCTTCAGAATATTAAGAGATTGATTTATTTTCAACCTTAAAATGAGATATAACGACGACAATGAGATGAATTATCTTAAGCATTTCAAACTTAGATACCGTAGCACAAGTATGTCTGTGTTGGCAATATTTGTTTCGGGCATCGTGTCTTACGAGTTTGGCAGAATATTTTAGTTCGACACACCCACTCAACAGGGTTTTGATTTTTTGTATCGTAAATTATCCCAGTATTTAGAATCAACGTAGAATAGTCATGAAAAGTAGGCCAAGAATCGTGTGTGTCTGGTTCATCTTTGTTTGGTTACCTAGTGGAAGTAAGTATTTAAGATGAAATAGAAGATTCATATATTCTACATGTCACTTTTCATTTTAATTTAGTACTACTTCAAACACTGAACTGTAGGTAAATGAATTATAAACGCTGAACGTTGAAAATGAGTATCATTTTATCAAGTTGCGTCTTTCGTTTCGTTTTAGAATGAACTTAGGCGTTTTGTGTTTAGAAGTACATGGTAGAGTTGCCCTTAGAATGTGATTTTCATTATAACTATATTATGAGTTCCTACATTTTCATTTCGATTCAAGGATGGGTTTAAGATGAAAAAGGAAGAATGTTTGCGGAAAAGAACCTTTGCGCTAATTCATTAAAGATTTTTGTTATCGATCGAATACGTGAATCATTAGTTTATTTAAAATTATTAATCGTCGTTAATTTTATCTTTTGCTGAATATCTATTGTCGAAGTTACCACCTTAGAGGTTCCTGCTGATACTAATTTCTTGTCGGTTATTTTTCATTGATTGTAATGTAAACGTTTTCTGTTTCAAGTGTGTAAGTTGTGTGAAAGATCAACAAAAGTTTATAATGTTGATAATTTCAATGAAACGGACGTTGATAGTGACTCCACGACTACTATGCAAGCAAATTTAGCGACAGCCTTCACCTGCCCTCAACCTCATGATCCTCAAGACTTCACCGAATGTTGTTGGAACTCAGTTGTACAATGCTGCCCTGCACAGCCAGTAATCCATCAAATAAATGACCAGTTAGTATATTCTCCATAGAATTCAAATGCATGATTATTCAAATAGAAAATTATTGCAATTACCTATTAGAAGTCAGCATAATTTAATTTAGTATTAAGTAGAAATCCGAATATTATTAGTTCAAGATACTTTTAATTATTATGCCATTTAAGTATCTAAATAATCTGTTAATTTTAAAAAGTTAGAGATTGCTCTGGTAATAATCAGATCAGTTAAGAGTTAAGTAAATTGTCAGTGCAAGATTGCCATCTTATGAATGTTGTACCTCACTATAGTAAATGATATTTCTTTTTATGTCATACTTAGTGAACTAATGTTATTTATTTATATTTTTATATTGCTCTTGTGGTTAAGATTATGGTGTTTACGCCTCGTCAACCTCTCCTCAAAGTCCATCGAATCCTAAACGTTTTTGGTCAGTGATGAATTCTCATTATGGTAACCCCAATATTCCTGTTGTGGTGTTTTATAACAATCAGTCTGCTTCCAAATTACATTTATACTAGTTATTCACAGAGTCCTCAAGTAAATTAACCCCCCATTCTAATAACCATTTACATGGTATGACTTGTAATTCAGTTACATCTCACTCCCTAAGTTCTATTGTCACCACCCCAAATAAATGTTTAAATCTTTTGAAATCTCTTTCCCCATATAGAGCTACTGTTATTGAGCAAGTGAGTGCTATAATCTTTCAGACAACATACTAGGAAGTTTTCTCCTAAAGTCCTTTGTTTCCAAATTAAAAGAGACTCAGAGCTGCTGTAAATGTTGCAACATCCCATTCTCCTGAGTTTTTCCTAATGGACAGCCAACAACCATCTTTTCGGTTCCTCCCCGATCTCGCAAGCTGTCTTTGCCTTATCCCTCAGACTCTTAGGTTTTGGTACCATAAGCCTATCTTCCTACACCACCTACCCATGACTCATACAAATTGTTTGGTGATTTTTGAAATGTTTCAACCTGATGATAACAGTGAAACTAAAAAACCTGTAATAGATAGAAAAGTATAAATCTTTCCTTCCTTTATAAGATTTCTTAGAAAAAGTTACAATGCAATATTCATGATCCCCTTTGGTGAGCTTACAGGACACTAAATGAAAAATGGGAAACTTCAATAAGCTTCTGAGGTCTTACTTTACTTTTAAAGGAAGTTACTTTCAAATTATGTACAACTGAATCACAGATATTGAGGCATTTTAATAACGCGTTAATCTGATAATGAAGTGCAGCATTTTAACGATTTCTTTGTCCAAAGAATTACTTATAACTATCGATAGTTGATTTTCTAGTTACCTGAATTCTGTATTACAATCTTTCCCAAAAACTGATACACCTTTCCATGATATTACGGAGAAGTTTGGAAACAAAAAAATCTTTTTTAATTGAAAGAAATGAAAGAAACAAANATATATTCACCTTTTGTTTTCCTTACCTTACATATCTCAACAATAGCACATCTTCCCTGGTTCATCAACCCTTACAAATCTGGGGGTAATGCATAAGTGCATACCTGAATCCATCAAACATACTTCAGGGTTAGATATTTGTTGCATAGGTTTTATTCCATGATCCACTTCAACTTGCCTTTTCCTTAAAACTTAGTTAACCATCAGAAGGTTTTGAATGTTTTTCACGCCCTCTTCTTGAGGTTGTTTTCCTACTGTGATGTATTTTCCAAAGTGCAAACTTAGGTTTTTAACCTGCTAGCATTTTTCTGCTTTGCACTTTTTTAAAGCTATTTCTGTTGAATTTCATTTAATGAAAGGTTAGGTGAGAATAAAAAGATTTTGTAGTCTCAATTTCACCCTGATAAAGTTGTATTATAATTATTATGGTTGAAATGTCTTTGATGCTGTTGACCATGGGTGTCTTATGTACAAGTAGGAAAACTGTTACAATATCCATATTAATTACCTTTGCTTCTCTCTTCCTTCCTCAAAGACAGATGTCAGAGAGAGTTCCTAGATGATCACTCACGTAACAATGTTCCAGTTACATCTGCCATACCTTAAGGCAGCATTCTATGTCATCAGCTATGTACTCTTTTTATTGACGATTTGGTTGGTATTCAGACTTCCTTCCATATTTAGCTCTATGCCAATGACTGCAAGATTTTTAAACAGATTGATTCTCTTGATGATTGTTCTTCCTTACAAACGTCCTTAAATTAATGTTCTACTTGGTCTGAAAAATATCAATTAAGTGTGAACCCCCCCAAAGTTTGCAACGTGTTTTCTACATTGAAATATTCCCCAATCAGATACTCATCCTGTCTTTCTGACAAATTGATACCTTTTGTAATCACACAAAAGGACTGGGGAGTTATTTTTTATTACAAAATTCAGTTTGCTGAATGCATAAGAATTGTTTCATACCGTACATTGAGATTAATTGGCTTATTGTATTGATTTATCTGACCTCTCAGCTCTTGGAACATTTCTTTCTTTAGCTGTATCCTTCCCATCCCTAGTAGTTTGATTATTGTTTCCACATCTAGACAACTGCTGCCGATAGTTATATTCATCAGTTGCAAAAACTATGTAACTTTTTCTGTTGGTTCTCTGCTATTTTAATGCCCGATTCCATATCCTAAAACTTGATACTATCTGCCGTTCCCTAAGAGTTCCTTCCCTCTTCATTTATCCAGCTATAATTTGAAATTTTTTCTGAATATTCTCAATGGTAGATACTGGTTCAAAGATTCAATTTCATTATTCTCTTTTTCTGTGTCATCCTCCTATACAAGATTAAAAACCTTATTCCTGTATGCTACTTCATGCCTTGCTATCAGAAACCATTGATTTATGTATCACCTTCCTGGTATGTATAACGATCATCTGTCCTTGTTATTCATAACCTTATCACTAACCATTACCTAGCTCTCATAATCTAACCCAAATCTTCCTCTGTAATTCAACCCTTTTACCACCTCTTTCATCACCAGAATGTTATCCTTGTAAGGGTGCCCCTTCAATTACCCTTTTCTTCTCATCCAAGTGTTTGTTAGAACTCTCTTTGTTTGCTCATTGTAGGCCTTCTTGATTTGTTACTCAGTGAATCAATTTTTTTCTTAATTCTTCTCTAGCACCTCATTTCCATTGTCTCAAAACTGTTTTCTCTTGCTTTTATGGTTCATAGCTTGTCAGCTCCTACTTTTTTGACTAGTATCATCATCCTAGAATTGTATATATAAGCATACTTATATATGTATGTATCCAAAACACAGTATCACGAAGAAAAGTGAGGTTGAATTGATTATTGTACACCCAGTTACACATAAATCTTACCACTGCATAACTAGTGTGAAGCTCAAAGAAAGCAAGTAAAGTTTTCTTCACATTCTATTGGCTCTTAGAAGAATGGAGCTGAGTGAAACACTTAGTTGGTGCCTCTTTAAATTGTTGTGAAACACATTGAAAGCTTTTTTTATCGTTATTATTAATGTAAAATCTTGTTTAAATTTATTGTTGTTTTTACTGTTAGCAGTATAGTACTAAAAAAGAATGAAAGTCAGATTTCCTTATTTTGGGCTGAATCTTACAACTCTTCTCTAGATGTTTTTTGTAAAACACTTGAACATATTTAGGCTAGTTCAATTATGTGTTTGCTAGGTGATAAGGGAGCAAGTAGTCAATGCCAACTTGGTTTCCATTAAGGTAGGTCATGTGAAACTCAGTTAGCCCTTTTTCTCAGTGACATAGTTAAAATGACCGATAGGGTATTAGAACTGATGCCATATTTTTAGATTTCAAGAAAGCTTTCAGTAGAGCATCCCACGAAAAACTAATGCATAAGTTGATGGCTTACAGGGTTTACAGAAAAGTTGTTGGGTGGATAAATCATTTCTTGGAAACAGATCACAGTGTGTCGTGTTGAATGGAATTTTATCTGATAAGGTTTGCATCACATCTGGTGTTCTGCAGGGAAGTGCAATAGGGCCAATTTTGTTCCTAATCTACATTAACGATTTTGTGGATAATGTTAAGTGTAAGGTTAGGCTATCCATAGGACATCCTATGGAGTTCATGAGACATCATAAATACCTAGGAATTATGCTCAGCAGTAGGTTTTCCTTCAAAGAACATGTTCAAAACGTAGTAGGAAAGGCAAACAGGATGCAAAGATTAGCCGGTGGGAATCTGAGGGGATGTTCATCAAGAGTAAAGGAAATAGCATACTTTTCCCTAACTCAACCTCTCCTTGAGTATTGCTGTACTATTTGGGATCCTCACGAAGTAGGATTAGTCTCCAGTTTTGAGATAGTTCAACATAGAGTGGCTAGGTTTGTCAAGGGAGATTTTAGATTCAACAGTAGTATTTTGACTGTAACCAGATAGAATCCCTTGGGTGGACTTCGATTAGAAATAGTAGACTTGGTTACTGATGTAAGCTTTTCAAAATGTTTATCACTACAGATGTCATAGACGAGATAGCTGGTGTTGTTATTCCAGTTAGCAACGTGCACAAGCTCCAAGAGAAAACTTAGAAGCGATTCAGGGAAGTGATTGCCAGGACGGATGGTTACTTTTGGTCATTTTTCTCTCATAGTATTAGAGAAGCTAATAGCAGGTAATGTGTAATAGGATTATCAGTGTTTTTACACCCCCTGCAACAGACATTAATTTACAATGAAAATAATGCCAACACTAGTAACACGTATCTGAAAATATTGAGCCAATTCCAGAACAACTGTCCATGTAATTAAATAAAGTTAATTTTTCTAGCAAAATGATGCTGTCCAAATCTTTATCTGGTGCTAAATCTCTTGCTTTATTTAACTCCCACAAGACATTTCATTTGGAAATTTTGAATTATAATGTAATGTTTACAATGTTTAGGTGCATCTTATCAGACTTGGTATCACTATCTTTGTTTTTTAAATGAATTACATAAACTGCATTAGGTAATACTTAATAAATCAATCAACAACAAAAATGAGAAAAATAAGAAATTTTGACTTTTGTAACACTAATATTCATCAAATTCCTCTACAACAGTGATGGGAAAAGTACTGAGAAAATGTAATCGGGCCCAATTACACTGTCAAATTTGTAATTAATTACAATTACAAATTACTCTTTGAAAAATTATTCAGTAGGATTACAATTACTTTTTATTTTGTTTTGTAAATGACGCAATCGCAGTTAATATTTTCTCAAACAAGGAGTACTAACATGCAAATCAACATTTGAGTTATTCTTTACTGCCATAGTATTTAAGAACAATTAAAATGTTGGATTTAGGCACTTTAGGCATAAATATTTAGGCACTATGATTACTACAGTAATTATAGTGCCTAAATATTTATGTTCTACCAAAATTTACACCTGTGGATGAGGATGTATTCTAAAATCAACATCATGCAAATAAATAGAAAACACTCACAATATAATGAATATACTTAACGTAAAAACATCAATTTTTAGATATTTGAATTTGCTTTGTACAGTGTCCATGGCTTATGTCTTGATTTGATTCTTCTCCTCGTACACACAGTGATTGCTTCCTCTCTTCACCAAGTCTGCCTGTGACATGAGAAGGTTTACGTACAAGCCGATTGTATTTGTATTGCCAAACTTATATCGCGTAACCCACGCAATGTAGCTACATTGTAGCATTTATATTTTCACCCACATTCACGTATCATTTGACCCTTATCTAGTGAAATCCCCTCCGTGAAATAGGGAATGGAAACTCCACTCAGCAAGCCGAGGACGTAGAAACAGAATTGCATAATCAGCGCCATGTAGCTACACTGTAGCATTTACATTTTTACCCGTATTCACGTATCGTCTGGCCCTTCTCAGGTTCTCCGAAGCAATTCCGCTCCTACGGGGAGTCGCCCCACCCCACCCAAGAGAAGAGAAATTTGGCTCAAGGGTGAACAATGTAGTTAGAACTGCCTCTCGATGCGTTCAGTGCACCAGGAATTCAAATTTTCAATTTTGATTACTCAAATGTAATGATTACTCACACGAGCATTGAAGTAGATTACCAGTAAAAATTACATTTAAAAAAAATGTATCGATTACAAGTAAAAAATAACAAAAATGTAATCGTTACAAGTAATTTGATTACTTTTACTTCGTTACATCATATCACTGCATATAACCTATTGTTTTATCACTCCTTTTATTCCTCCTTCATCGTTCATGTATTGAGATCTAAAAAACTTTGATGTCTCTAGGTTTCTGGCTGAACTTAACACTCTTGATTGAACCAAAGTTTTTAAGTCAAGCAACTTAAATCGTAAACTTGATTGTTTTAATTCTAATTTATTAAGTTGTATTAATCATCTAGCTCCCTTTAAACTATGTACCCCTAAACAGTCACATGCCCCATGGATTAATGATGAAATTACAGAGCTGATAAGGCAAAGAAATCTTTTCTGCTGTGTTTTTGTGCGGACAAAGACTCCTTACTCTCTAACTGAATTTATTAAAATTCGTAATCGTGTTGAATCACATATATCTGAGGCTAAAATACTTTATTATTCCGGGAAATTGTCTTCTTCCCAAGACTCAAGATCTAC
>KZ308793.1:154151-195309 GCA_000376725.2 Ladona fulva
GTATGAAGTCTTGATCTTTTTATTTAGAGTGGTAAGATGCCCTGAAACATCCTCTGCATTTTTGAGATCTAATCTTGATTCTATTTGATAAGCAATCAGTGCCAGAGATATCAGGATCCAGTAGGAAACAAGAACTAATTAAATAAACAAGAAGTTATTGGCAAAGTATTTTCAGTTAAGTTGTTAGATATTCTAACCTTTTGTTAATTGAACATATCGCATATTGTCATATTAATCTGTGTAATTATCAGGACCAGTCCAAATTGTCTATATTATAATTCTAATGTTATTTGATGGAATTACTTTTGTTATTTATGGCATAATATTATTTTTTAATTACAATGGTGACTTATTCTCGATGTTTTTGGCTATCTACCTCTAGTCATATCCAACTGATAGACCACAAAAATAATCTAATGCACTGTTTTGGTGGATTTTCTGGAATTCTAATTCCATCAGAATTTTCCTGATCCACCCAGACCGGTGCAATCACATCACTGCTCATCAATAATTGTTTTCTTTGTTTATACATATAGTATTCTAAGCTTTATTTTGTTCCTTGATGCAGTCATTAATTTCATACATTGAAATAACTGGAGAAATGGACATCAGAAAAACCATGGAACATTTAATTCTTTGCACTTAGGTAATCAAATTGTTTATCTGATCTTGCCCAGTCAAGGGCAGTACTTGTTTCCCTCATTCCTTATAGCGTGTATTACAATATGCCTCTTTTGTTGAAAACTCAAATTGCCAACACATCGAATTAACAAAAGGCAGAGATTTTGGTAGGCTGTTTAGCAATCATTGTATGTGATTCACTGCAGTTAAGGAATTCGTTATTCATCCCCAATTGTCAACCTGGTAAAAAATAGCTTCATCACAAGAGTAACCTAATGAAAGGCACTCTCCTCTGAAATGCTGACAAAAATACAATGAGAAGGCACCCAATCATAAGAAGCATCCCATCTCCAGCAAAAAGATCGTGGGCTGTGCCATGAGATGCATTAACCCTATAATAAAATACATTTTTCATACGTTTTTTATAAAATTGGTGGTTTTGTATTTGCACAAAATAAATTCACCATTTTCTCAGAAACATGCCCACTTGAAATATCCTCCAGAGCAAATAAGACAAAAAATAGCTGGCAACTACTTTTTTCAATGCGTTTTATTTGAAAATTCTCAACCTCTCATATAATTTCTATTGAATATTTGCCTCAATAACATTTGTCTGCCAATTTAATATCACAAATGGAAAGAAAATGATTTGAAGCAGAATTTGATGTTAAAAATTTTGTTTTCTAAATTAGAGAAGTAAAGGCACCCTTTCAAACAAAACCAGATTGAAATCATGAATTTCTCTGAATAGTATTATTTTTGTTTTTTTCCTGTGATTATTTTATTAACGCTAGGAGGATGGGAGTTTCGCCCTACCTAGAAGGACAGGAAGGGGTCATTTGACCCCCTAGAATTCTTAATTCCTTTTTAAATACTTATTTGCCTTTCATAAGCCAAATTTTTAGCAGTTCTTCAAGAATGGACATTTAGCTAAACAATTATGAGGTTTTTACCTTATCATTTGTTTACATTTTTATTTATTAAACAAAGCGCGGACTGATGTCTTAAATTTACAGTCTATCATATTCGAGAAAACTTTTCATGGCAAAACTAGACTGATGAACCTAATACTTTAGAAATATGTAGTAGAAGGTCCGATGTATTGATAACAGTCCATAATGTTTTAATTAAAAATGTTATTGCATCTGAGGATAAACATAGAAAAGCACTCATTCACTCTCAGAAACAAATCTCATGCAAAAACGAGGGCGGAAAAACTTTTCGAATCTTGCAATGAAAATTTCTAACATGCGGCTTTTGTCCACGCCAAATCGGTATATGACATTTGTTAATTTATAAAATCCACTTCTCAGCAGGGTTACCAACTTATTAATGTTGATAATTATAAAATTATCATATTAATCATAATGTATGAATCTTACGCACATGAGTAATATTTTAATTCAAGGGTAAAGGCTACAACTATGAGGCAAACGAAATATTAACTGTCTATCGCATCTTACAGCCAAGAAGCACTTTAGCGAAAAGGGTGAATATTTTGATGTTTCCTAATTTTCTTAACTAATGTGGTTGATAACATGAATACAAAAAATCATTTGCATCATAGCTACATCTTTTAAGCATCGAATGGTAAAAATAAAGCTCATTAATCTCTCAGTAAGCCATGATGGAGATGAAAAACCCTACGCTATGAAAACTGCTTTTTCTATGCACTAAAGAGCGCCCTTAAGATGGTATAGTACAAATTCAAACTGCATAGATAATCAAATTTGTAAATTTTAATCAATTTTTAATTCTGTTGCTTATCAAGTGAATCAAAATAATATCTCAAAAATGCAGAGCATGCTGCAAGACTTCATGCCTCACATTTACTTGAAAGTTGTAATTCCTGTGACACAGATAGAGATGGACGAGTCATGAAATTGCATTACTTTACAGTGTTTGGAATGGATTCACACAGACTGTGATAAAGCAGGGGTCTCCATCTGTATATGATTTAAAGGCAAATAATTGTTCTTTTGATTTATGTTCCATTACTTCAGATCTTTATAAGGGAACGCATAAAATTTGAGGTCTAAACATTTTTGGTCTGACAGTGACTCAAAGTATGTAGAAATTTTCTTTCTCCTCTTCTAGTCTTGAAAAGAAGCCGGCTCAGAGGTAGGCTTTCTAGACATTTCTCTCAAAATGCTGTTCTAGCCGTCACCTAAACTGAAATTTTTCAAGCGAAAGTCACTTGCATTGATCTTTGGAAATAATGGGATCTCAAGGGTGACGGTCCCCTCTTTGTGAGAAGGAAAGCTAGACATAATACTGAATCGTAACAACCGATTTTGAACCCCTGAATTCATGCATTCCAACATCTATTTTGTTATGATACTATTCTGCCACATTATTACCACCAAACAGTGGATACTAATAAATGATTGTTATATTAATAATATAAAAAAATCCATGTATATACTGTAAGTGTAGCTAGGACACAGACTATCTGCTGTGTTCCTCAAGGCTCACTAGCATGAAACACTGCCTGTTATTCGCATTGTAAATTGGTGGTAAAATTTATGTGTAACTGGGTGTATATCATTGATGATATAATACAAATGTTTAGTCTAAAATGAACGAGCTTTCTTGAATTTGAAATGACTTATACACGTCTTTTCATCAAAATTTTCTTTTATAGTATTTTACAGTTAAGCATTTTTGTATTCTCTTTGATCTATTTACTTCTTTTTGTTGATGGATTAATATTATTCCCATTAACTCTGAAAGTATGCAGTATTGCCAAGCTTACCAGTACATACCTGTCTTTTAGGGATTACCTCAGCTCTAATAATACTATAAGACAAAAAGGGACATGTGGACACATCATCATCGCAAGCATTCTGGCTCCAAGTTTCCCAAACTTTCTGCCCTGTAAATATATTATTATTAAATAATTGTTATGCTGTAGTTTATGTAAGTTAAAAATTATGAAAATTTCCGCCAAGAGATTCATATCAAGACCAAATGTGCATTTTACATCTATCCTTGCAAAGAAAAAGTTGCTTTAAAAATCGATTGCAACTTTATAATGTGTTAGTAGTTTAAAACTTTTTGTTTCAGCTTAGAATGAGCATTCAAATGTCATATCAAAGTTTGTTTCAATGATACAAATAATGTTTGAGAAATAAAATTTCAGAGCAAGTTCTCTTAAGGAGTGCAAAAAATGGGCAATTGTTTAGTTTCACCAATTATAAAATACCAGACAGATAAAAAATGCACTATATGGTTTAATGCAGGATGAAATACAGTAAAAATATGGAAACCTTTTTTTTTTTCTTTAGGATTGGTAGTTTAGCTTTTATTCAGTTCCACACTCAAGAATCCATAATAAAAGTCCAACAATAGTCTTTTATGAACCCTTACTTATGAAGTAGAACTTGAGTTATCTTGCAGTCGAATTTCAAAGATGCTTTATCTAGAAAATGCTTTCAAATTACACACTTAAACTGGCATTATCATTTTAGTTCTCAGTTCTTATTTCATTGGCTTGAAGACTTTTTTATATGTATCATATTTACAAACCATTTACATTTTGTTATAGTATAATAAGCTTTATACGTAGAAAGTACTATAGTAGTTCTATTGTTAAAAGTGCTTTGACAGCTCAGATCATTTTGCATGTAGGCCCCAATGTGGAAATGAACCTGGGAACACCTTCACTAAAGTTAAACACTTTCCCAGTTGGCTATCTGGGGGCCCAAAGAGTAATATATAATGGTATATTTAAATATATATTTAGATATTATAAATCAGATGAGATAAATTGTATTGATTGAAAAGTGACAGTTTATAATATCATAAACCTTTGCAGCTTATAAATGTCAAGAAAAACTTGTTTATATATGATTAAGTGTAACTTCCTACCTATGTAGTCAATTAAATTTTTATTTCTGTTTATTACCTCTCTTGCATGAAATGATTTTGTGTACATGTCTCTAGGTTAATCAGTGTATTCTCATTTGCTATGTTACTATGGAGTTATTTGAATGGAACGCATGTATTTAAGAATGCATGTAGTATATACTCAGTTCACTAATGATGCATGATTGCATGTTTGCTTTGAATTGTAGAGTGTTTCTATCATCCTCAAATCATCAAACTTGAGGCGAAGCTTTGAAAAGGAGCATCAACTGTTCTGAAATGGTAAGTATTTATATTGCACTAGAATAGTGGAATGTCTATGAAAGAGAGACTTGATACCTTAGCACCAATTATTCACTATAGTTAACTCATCTGATAGTGTTGCTGTACAGTTTCAATGGTTGTGTTACCCAGGCATTGTGTTTACCAAATTACAGTTTTTCAATTACTTTTGATTAAATATTAATGACATTGAAAACTTAATAGAATTTCTTATTTTATGTATTGATAAAATAAGTAGCACTGTTGGACTTAAAATCAGTAGCTTAGTGATTAAAATATATATCTGTAGAATAAATAACTTCTTATTCTAATGTGTGACATGTAAATTGATTTTAGGTTGGTTATGGTGGTGGGACTGATTGTGATAAACACCTGCCTTTTCCTGACAATTCTGATAGTAGTGTGCTGCTTCTGGAGCCATTGCCCATTATACAATACCTGCCGGGTCAATTATACACAAGGGGACATCATTGCTTATTGTAAGTATTGAGTATGCTAGCCTTTTGTACTTGCAAAAGGGTTTAATAGTATACTCATAGATTAATCCACAAAATGATCAATTTATTATCAAAACTTAAGAGCCTTCTGAGAAATTATATACTTAATGTAATCTATTACAAAAATGTTATGCAGCTAATGCTTAGTCTAATTGCTGGTAAATAGTTACATGTTTGGTGACTAACATTTTTTACAAAAATGCTCAGAATATGGAACATTTATGTGATTACTTTGTAGAGTGTCATAGAGATAATCTCTCAGATCTCTTAAAACTCTCACAACACCCACTTTTGATTAAAAGAGTGAAATATTTTCCACTGAAGTTGAATACTTCTGATAACTTCAATTTCTGCACGGGGTGGTTTGATTAATTTAAAGCTCACCTCAATATAGCAAATTTGAGGCTCAGTGAAGAAGAGGCCAAAGATAGTGGAGATACAAGAATGAATGGCTTATATTAAATTACCCCAAAATTTCCAACTGTTATCCTGACTGTGTATAATATCTTGGTGAAGCTGGACTCTTCCATAAGGCATAACCAGTCTCAAATTCTGCTCAAAAGGACTAAAAATGCAATGATGGTTCAGAAATTTATAGAGAACAATACGGTAATGTGATGGCTGGCGGCTGTGCAGAAGCAGCAGAGGCCATCAAGGGGTAACAGTATAATATCTATATTTGCATTGTTATTCTAATGATTCTCTAGAATCAACTAGAATAATTGACTAGACTACAGCTTGCGATGGATGAACTCTTATAGATTGAGTTTGGAATGTATTAATTCCTATGTGTTAATTAGGTATAATTTGAAGATACACCTGATTCCCACCACTGCCACCAAATTGTCTCAATGTCATGACACACGAGGACAGCACAGTTTCCGTTGGTAGTTTGGATGCTGCCACCAGCTTGTAGGTGTCGAGGAATGGGTTCTTGCCCTGGAAACTGAATCGAAATATCCAAATTCCTCAAAACTCATTTATTCACATAGAGAGAAAAAAACAACTTTGTTCTTATAATCTTTGCTTACTGATCCATCACTCCTTAAATTCTCCCTAAGACTGCTGAGGGACACTGCTCCTCTGCCCTTGCACCCTGTTCCGTTATAGCTGCACCTGTCTGAAATATCCTTTGGAAAAACCCCAGCCTCAGAATTCTTCCCCAAGCACACATGTTGGTATTTCAGGGGCACTATTACCCATTGATGGCCCCTGCTGCTTCTGCACAACTGCTGGCAATCACAGTAGTTCTGATTTGCAGCCAAAGTATAGAAGGCATAAGCTCAATCCAGAGATAATTGATAGATTTGAAAAACTTAGGTATTAAAAGAAAAACTTAAGTATTGAAAGAATTTGGTGCTAATTTACCCCCAGTTAAGAATCCAGAGTTGTCCTAAATTATTCCATTAAAACACAAAGACAAAAAGATGTAACAGACTACTTAAAAATTGTGTAAAGATCCACAAATTTGTGATAATGAGTTGTAAGCTTGTTCTTATTTTCTCTTAACAAAAAGTATGTAGTACCAAACTAGCCTGATGAAGCTTAAGTATTTAAAGTGTAGGACAAGTATTGTGTCATGTAGGTAGATTTCTTCCATATATGTAATGAAAGACTAACTTAAATGAGTTGTTCCTCATGAAACAGCTGGAGGAAATCGACCTTCATGAAACAATACTTGTCCTACACATTAAATATATAGAGATAAACAAAGAATACCCTAGGTACACATTCATTTGAAATCCTCCTTACCTTTCAATGGCCAGACTCTATCGTTTTTATGTATCAAAATGCCATATACACAAACTACAAAGCATGAGAACCATGCCATCCTTCTCGGATCATCTACTGTCAGATTTTTTATTATGGATACTCATGTTTGGACTTTAATAAAATCTAAACCAGGAATCCCACAAAGAAACGGGTTACACCAAATTTTAGCTCGTTTCACAGTGTAAAGCAAATTTTTCTGTGGGATTCCTGGTTTAGATTTTATTCGAGTCCAAACTCGAGTATCCATAATAAAAAATCCGACACTAAATGTCATGATGTTCCTCAGAGTAACCTATATTGACAGGTATAATTCAGTTCATTGGTGACTTAACACAGAGCACCTCAACATCCTGGAATATTGTGATGCAATAGAGGCTTTAATAACACATTTAGTAGGTCCACTCAATGAGAGTGATGACATATTGCACTGGTGGAATGCTCTAAAGTTAGAAGTGCAACATAAGATGCATTAGGCTAGATATAATCACTGATTGTGTCTTTCTAAATAACCCAAATTTGAGGATCAGGGAAATATGCAAGACAAAAGTAAATTGCCTTTGTAAATTCTTGATTTTCACTCTAAGTCTGAATGGCTTGATATTTTTTTCTTGATCATCTGCTGTTTGAAAATAAAGAAGATAAATTTCCCACATTTTGGGCATCAACTATTTTTTGGTGCATGTAATTATTCTTCTAAGCATAAGTCTATTTGCAATTTCATTTTTTTTATCTCTACATTGAAAAGGTAAATTTTATACTGATGAGTAGAAATTTGATATAAATCATGTAATACAAACTAAATATGATTCTAAAAAGTGATTGTAACTAAACTTTGATTATAGATATTGAATCAGGCATATCTTCAAATTATGCCTAATTAAACACATACGACTGAATCTATTCCAAACATATTCTATAAGAGCTTGTCCATTGTAAGCTGTAGTCTAGTCATTCAATCTTTCATAGTTATTTGAGAATCATTAGAATAACAACACAGACATAGATATTTCTAGCTAAATTAATTTTTATTCAAATCGTATTTATAAAGTTTAAGTCAAATTATGCAATGAGTAAGCTTGATCTTTTCTCTACTATCAGTCAAAACTAGCAATATTTACATTTATCTGACATTTTTATATCTATTATATTAAAATTAAATTTTCACTTGAATGAATAATACCCAGTTTTTAATTTGTTAAGTAATTTGGAATGCATGTACTTTATGACATTAAGCTGTGTACATGGACATAGAGTGTTGCAATAACAACATTTTCAGTGGCAACATTAGAATTTGTCAGTCCCGTCAATTTCATTGTTGCAATGTTTTACTGTAATTAACTGATTCGATTTTATTCAAGGTAGAAGTGAAATATCATGAAAAAAGTTATTTTTATTCCTTTTTATATTTCGTAGATGTTTTGAGTATTTTGGTGTCAAACACAATTATGATTAAAGTGCAATACTTTATATGAGTATCTGGGCTATTGATTAAAAAATTGTGTAGAAAAATCATTTTAACTTATAATATGCTCAGCTGACTGTATTGTTTTATTTTCTTAGCCAAAGAAGATGATCCTCTTAATGCAATGCCTCCAGAAGACAAGGATGGTCAGCATCATTATTCACCTAGCTCAATCAAAATAAAACCTGTTGAAGATGTTTAAGTGCAATTTTTAGAATTTTTGATCTTGCATTAATTGGAATAACACTTTCCTTCATCATATATTGTATATTTAATTATTTACCATGCAACATCTTACTATTGATGAGCTCAATGTTACTTGTTATACATGATATACCTCTTTTTTCTCTATTTTACTCTTTGACATAGAGGGAGGAAATCACAAAGCTGTGACTTTTTTGTAATAGATAATTAGCTGTTATGATTCTAATGTCAGTTATGTTATACTTTGAAGCCTTACTTTTGTCAGTAAGCCCACTCTGCTAGTCTGCTAAGCTAAATTTAAAAAATTAAGCTGCCAAAGTCCAGGGTGTGTCAATTATATGTAAGTTTATTTATCTTCAGGTTTGAGTTCAGGCTTAAAATCTGTTCTATTTGATGTTCCATTCTTATTCTTGTTGAAGTATCATGGAATGATTGGTCTTTTTGAAGTGAATTTTTTATGTGATGTTCCTGTTAATGTTACAATATTCTCTTATACTTTGAAATGTTGTTGAATAACATGATTTGAACAAGTATGTGTTAGTACCTTTTGAGGAACCTTGACAGGATTTATTTTCCATTTTAACCCAACTGACAGAAGAATGATATAAAAGCATTTATCGTCAATTCTTTGGGTAAAGGTAGTTATCTCTGCAAAATACCTCACTTTATGACCTTGTCATTGTTATGTATTTAAAACTACGATATTGATTGGTACTTATTTAATTGTTCTGTGAATCATTTCTTTGATAATATAGGTATGAAAATTGAAATGGAAAAGCTTGTATTTCAAAAGGTTGGCTTCCATTTCTGGTTCATGCCAAATATTGCATGTGATAGTTGTTTACCCAGTATAAGCTAGTCATATACTTCACTCAGAAGTTCATTAGTTTGACAAGAAATTTTTCAATTTGTGAGATGATCTTCCTTAGCATGCCTTTCTTTAAAGTGCTGCTAAATGCCTTTCAAATTGAAAAGGGACCAATATTTCCTGATTATTTTTCATCTTATCAAGATGTTCGAATCTCTCACTATCAACTAATTAGTAATCATCAAAATATAGTCATGTTCAAATTTAGGGCTAAGGTTGGAAATTGAAGTTGTTTGAAAAAGTAGTATTAAAAATGGTGATTAAAATGCAATAATCTCCTTTTACTGTATGTAACTGTTTCTATCACACTGAAACATTTAGTAGTTATCTTTAAACTTAAATGAATTCTGAAATTCCAATTTTTTATCATGAATGAGAAAATAGGTTTAGGAACTAAAACTTTTGAATGCTTTGTCATTTATGCCTCTCATGTAGATAACCAAGAGTTAATTGGAAAATTATATTTATGACAGTTATAGCAATGATGACTCCTGTTAACATTTTTCTCTCGTGAACTTTCTGCCATAAATAATTTTATCACCAAAGTTTTAAATTGCTTAATCTTGTACTTAGTAAATTCATGCCTAACATGCACAAGTTTAATTATTTTATAGAAAAATTACACTTGTCATTCGTGCAAAAGGTTGATAATATCATTTTTAGCTCATTCAACCTGTCAAAAGTTATTGGCCTATTTACTTCATGATATATATTGACAAGTGAGGCACCTAAATTTCTGAACTTCACAATTCTTTTCTACTGGGATCAAGTAAATCAGTCAGGTATTCTTGTACATATACTATAATCATTAAGTTGGTTGGTAGTTAGTCTTATTAAAAGANCTTGATTGAAGAAATTAAAGCAATCTGTGAGATTCAAATTACACCCACAGGGTTCTTTGCAATCTGAAAAGTTAATGTCAAAGGCTATAAACATAGAGAAAAAATTCATGCCTAACATAACTAATGTATGAGAAAAGAATAAATCTCTAATTAGAGATAACTGAAGTCTCTTAGAACCTTTTAAATGAATGTGTCATTAAAACTATGGTTGTTACGTGTCTGATATAACACTATTTATACTCATCTGAGTATGTAGAAGAGGGATTGCATTGCATACCCTGGGCATCTGAGTGTGTCAGCACATAGCATATATCTCATTATTGTAGAACATAAGCAATGGGCTGCTTATTTGCTAGGAGATCAGTGGTCCATAGTTCTTAGCAAGAAGAGAGTAGCTTAATCATATGCAGGGTAATTAATGCTTTTTAGTGATCAAACCAGAATATACCAAAGTTATTAGGGTATCCTATGTTTTAAAATAATTATGACTGCTATTAATTTACCATGTTATGACTATGTATCTTCAATGAATCTGCTCGGAAATTCTTAAAATTTGCTACAATACATTCCGAATGGGAGGATACTACACAAGTAAATTTTACTGAAGAATGTATGCATACATATGTGTATACATAAATTAACATTAGCTATTTTCAATTTGACTTTTGATGTTTGCCTCCTCAAGCATTTTCCAATTTTCTTTGTTCCGAGCTTCTCTTTGCCATGTTATCACTTGGTATTTCAGGGTCTCTCTTCCATTGGTCTTCTTGTCTCTTCACATTTCCTGCTTAGCACTGCTGATGTCTAATGGTTGTTGTTTCTTCTAGCCACATGTCCTGCCTACATCCATTTTAGGGGCCTTATTTTATCAATGATTTCTGTTACACCTGTCATCATTCTCACACATACATTACATTTCATGTTTCTTCTTATGATTCAAAGCATACAGCACTCCATACTTTTTAGCATTGCCTGGAGTCACTTGGTTATTGCTGCATTTAACATCCATACTATACTTTCATACATCAAGACTGGTAAAATGCATTTGTTGAAAAACTTCCTCTTCAAGATCATTGGCATTTTTGACTTAAGAATTTGGGCGTTTCTTCCAAAGGTGCTACTAGTGGCAAAGGTAGTTGTAGTTAAATTTTTCAATTCACTCCATTAATACTCTTGTTCTCCCCAGTTGTTACCAGTCATTCCAAGTATGTGTATTTGGAGCAAACATCAAAAGGAAACTCTTGAAGTTTAATTGGTACTTGTGCTAGGAAAAAATACATTTCCTTTTTTGGTTTAAGTTTATCCTTAGTCCTATCTCCTGCCTCACCATGTTCATTTCTTGGAGTCTTGAAGTTAGATTTTCTCTATTGGTTGCAAAGAGTATAATATTATCTGTGAAACAAATATGACTGATGTGCTCTCAATTAATCCATAGATCCTAAGGTTTTAAAAACTTCTTCCAGAATGGCTGTAAAAAGAATTGGTTAAAGGCAGTCCTCTTGCCTATCTCCCTTCTCAATCTTGAATTCATTAGTTTCTTCATGAAAGATTACAGAAGCTGTGGCATTATACAGTATACATAAATAACTTTGTGATAAATAACTGAAGGACACTGATTAGTGTCTCAATTCAGGCAGCAAAATACCAGGGAAAGGCCTTGTTCTAGGTAGTGTATATTGGGAAGAGGATTAATCAACAAAGAGTTGGCTGTAAAAATCTGAAGGCAGAAATGGCAAAATTTTGATGATTTATTGGACGAAGAATGATTCTTATGAATTATTGCTAATTACTAGAATATCAATATTGTGTCAACAAACAATGGTAAGAGATTTTGGAGTTTTAATTTTTTTATTTTATCTGTATTCTTTGTTGAAGAGATCCAGTCTCTCTCTCAAATTATATGGCTTCAATGCTGAAAAATTAGCCTTATACTTTAAGACAAACTGCAGTAAAAATCTTAGCATTTATATTAAAAAATATCAATAGGGTTAACATATTAAAGATAAACTGATGCTTATTATGGAAAAATTTATTATAAATCACATAAAAGTTACTTTCGATGAATAAAGGGAAGAAAAACATCTATTTGGAAGTTATAATTTGGACTGTATGAATAAGAATTACAATGTCACTAAATTTAGATACTGCTTAACATGTCATAATGCATTGTAATTTAACCGTCCATCATATGAGGGGTTTGTGAAGTATATTGTGATTAAAGGGATGCTGTTCTGGAGGAAGGAATAGGTACTAGCTTGTTGGATTTTTGTACTGCTTGAATTACCATGTGACATTCTCTCCAGGTTTTTATCAAACAATAGTAAAAGCAATGAAGAATGCTAGTGTTTTGGAAGTGGAAATGCATAGAAAAAAAATTGGCTACAAATCAAGTGAATGTAAACAGTATTATTGACGTGTTTTATCTGAAAGTCAAGTGTATTCATTTAAGAGAATGAAAGATTTAACAGGTAGCATGGTCCTAAGCATGACCTCGTGTTAAATGCATTATAAAAAGTGAGGTTTAATTTGGTATTTCATTATATGCCTATTAGTAATTCAGATGCTTATGGAATGTTTAGTGTTATCCCAAAGCCGTGGCATATAACCCATTTTCACAACATCAGATTTCTTGTCTGGTTATTTCATCTGATTTTATTGATTGATTTCAATTACTCTGGGTTCACTCAAGTATCTGCTAAGTAAAGCTCTCTATTTTTTTTAACTGTACATTTTAATGGTACAATTCTTTTGGATGATTCATCACTTGTATAGTCATGGTTTTAGGGTAAAAGTAATCGATGCTCGTGTTCATTTTTGTTTGTAATTTTTATACAATTGAATAAATTAGTTGCAAATTAATGTGTGTTAATTTTATTTTTATATCCTTACAGTATATATAGATGTAATTTTTTTTATTCTAAAGTGGAAATTAAGGAAATTGACAAATTTTCATCTCTGTTGAAAAAATAATGATCACTACAATAGTGGAGTGATCCTCAAAGAACATTTTAAATAATGCAAAAAGGCTAACTTATGGTTAAAATTTGTTATCAATCTCAAATGACCATCAATGGGCTATCATTAAATACTTGGCTTTCTGGGAAATGTTTAGTTTGTCTATTGTATCCCTTGATTGAAGAAATTAAAGCAATCTGTGAGATTCAAATTACACCCACAGGGTTCTTTGCAATCTGAAAAGTTAATGTCAAAGGCTATAAACATAGAGAAAAAATTCATGCCTAACATAACTAATGTATGAGAAAAGAATAAATCTCTAATTAGAGATAACTGAAGTCTCTTAGAACCTTTTAAATGAATGTGTCATTAAAACTATGGTTGTTACGTGTCTGATATAACACTATTTATACTCATCTGAGTATGTAGAAGAGGGATTGCATTGCATACCCTGGGCATCTGAGTGTGTCAGCACATAGCATATATCTCATTATTGTAGAACATAAGCAATGGGCTGCTTATTTGCTAGGAGATCAGTGGTCCATAGTTCTTAGCAAGAAGAGAGTAGCTTAATCATATGCAGGGTAATTAATGCTTTTTAGTGATCAAACCAGAATATACCAAAGTTATTAGGGTATCCTATGTTTTAAAATAATTATGACTGCTATTAATTTACCATGTTATGACTATGTATCTTCAATGAATCTGCTCGGAAATTCTTAAAATTTGCTACAATACATTCCGAATGGGAGGATACTACACAAGTAAATTTTACTGAAGAATGTATGCATACATATGTGTATACATAAATTAACATTAGCTATTTTCAATTTGACTTTTGATGTTTGCCTCCTCAAGCATTTTCCAATTTTCTTTGTTCCGAGCTTCTCTTTGCCATGTTATCACTTGGTATTTCAGGGTCTCTCTTCCATTGGTCTTCTTGTCTCTTCACATTTCCTGCTTAGCACTGCTGATGTCTAATGGTTGTTGTTTCTTCTAGCCACATGTCCTGCCTACATCCATTTTAGGGGCCTTATTTTATCAATGATTTCTGTTACACCTGTCATCATTCTCACACATACATTACATTTCATGTTTCTTCTTATGATTCAAAGCATACAGCACTCCATACTTTTTAGCATTGCCTGGAGTCACTTGGTTATTGCTGCATTTAACATCCATACTATACTTTCATACATCAAGACTGGTAAAATGCATTTGTTGAAAAACTTCCTCTTCAAGATCATTGGCATTTTTGACTTAAGAATTTGGGCGTTTCTTCCAAAGGTGCTACTAGTGGCAAAGGTAGTTGTAGTTAAATTTTTCAATTCACTCCATTAATACTCTTGTTCTCCCCAGTTGTTACCAGTCATTCCAAGTATGTGTATTTGGAGCAAACATCAAAAGGAAACTCTTGAAGTTTAATTGGTACTTGTGCTAGGAAAAAATACATTTCCTTTTTTGGTTTAAGTTTATCCTTAGTCCTATCTCCTGCCTCACCATGTTCATTTCTTGGAGTCTTGAAGTTAGATTTTCTCTATTGGTTGCAAAGAGTATAATATTATCTGTGAAACAAATATGACTGATGTGCTCTCAATTAATCCATAGATCCTAAGGTTTTAAAAACTTCTTCCAGAATGGCTGTAAAAAGAATTGGTTAAAGGCAGTCCTCTTGCCTATCTCCCTTCTCAATCTTGAATTCATTAGTTTCTTCATGAAAGATTACAGAAGCTGTGGCATTATACAGTATACATAAATAACTTTGTGATAAATAACTGAAGGACACTGATTAGTGTCTCAATTCAGGCAGCAAAATACCAGGGAAAGGCCTTGTTCTAGGTAGTGTATATTGGGAAGAGGATTAATCAACAAAGAGTTGGCTGTAAAAATCTGAAGGCAGAAATGGCAAAATTTTGATGATTTATTGGACGAAGAATGATTCTTATGAATTATTGCTAATTACTAGAATATCAATATTGTGTCAACAAACAATGGTAAGAGATTTTGGAGTTTTAATTTTTTTATTTTATCTGTATTCTTTGTTGAAGAGATCCAGTCTCTCTCTCAAATTATATGGCTTCAATGCTGAAAAATTAGCCTTATACTTTAAGACAAACTGCAGTAAAAATCTTAGCATTTAGAGTAAAAAATATCAATAGGGTTAACATATTAAAGATAAACTGATGCTTATTATGGAAAAATTTATTATAAATCACATAAAAGTTACTTTCGATGAATAAAGGGAAGAAAAACATCTATTTGGAAGACTCAATCATGGCAGAGATATACAGCTAATTCTTCTGCACATCTGATCATCATAATCTTTCATCTGCTGTCTTACTTGCAGCAATGTTTCTCTTCACAATTGGTTCAATGGCTGCTGACCATTTCTGTAAAAAAAATAAAATCAAAGATGATATTACAAGGATCTTCGATGAAAAGAGTTTCCATACTGCCAATATCAAAGCATACTACTTGATATCACAGTTTCCATACAGGAACTGATTTCATCTCATAGGCAAATATAAAACTGTAAACTCATAAAATGAAAACATCCATTTTTTGGGAAATAGCCATTCAAATATTAGTTATTGTTCAGTAAAAAAAATGTATCATGTCTTTTCCTACTCTATAAAAGCCTCCCACCAATGTACTGCTATTGTCATTGCATATAAAGACTTGAAATGAAAGAATAAGTGTAATTATTACCTGATATAAAGTTTCTCCTGGTGAGGCAATAAAATGCCAGCAAAAATAACCAGGAATTATAAGCATTGGTACTAGAGCCATTGTCCAACCAATAGCTTGAGCCCATATTGGGTAGACATATGTGCGATTGTATGTTAATGGAGTATAAGAGGCAATGGAAAAAATGAGAATACCCTGAAAGAGAGTAAATTTGATGTTTTCAACCAAGATGTTAGAAAAATAAGTTTCACTACAATAAAATGTGCACATAATTTACCATTGTGACTAGAGGTGTGAAAAAAATCCAACAATACTTTAACCAGGGGTAAAGACGGTACCCAATCATCGCAGTAATATCTTCATAAAAACAAGATGCTCCATATACATATCCAATAGCAACACTTTCAAAAAAGCAAAACCATAGGAGTACCATTCCAGAAGCAGCATAGTAGTCAAACAGTTGAAACACATACATTCCACCCTAGAAAAGATTATCCAATAAATTAATTGCATTTTTTAAACTACCAAAAAATTCTTTGCAAATTAAGTAATATTAAGTTCTCATTTATAATTTGTGATTCTACTTTTCTAACTTAAAATATTCCATCATATCCTTACAAAAATATCCTTTTACAATTTAGCCATGTGCTAAAATTTAGTGATGAAATACTTAAGAGTTCCACTGAAAGTGATGTTTAATGTGTTAGCACAAAATATAGCAAAATAACTTAAATTTTATTTCCAAAATTCAATTATCATAAAATGTAATTTTTCAATCATTACAGAAATTAGCTTAGGAAATTTCTCAGAAAATTAGAAAACAGGTAAGAATCAATTCTTAATTCAGAATAATCCAAAATATGAGACTTGGGATTTTGAAAGAGTACTTTCATTAAGTCCGATTAACTTACATTTGTTACCATGAGAAGTCCAACGAAGAAGCTACCACAACTTACTATTGCAATAAATATCTCACGATTAGAACCACGGCGTAGCGTAGAAGGAAAAAGGTCAACTAAGGCTGTGATGAAACCTTCCACACCAACAAATTGTGAGTCTAATCCCATAAGAATTATCATAAAGAAGAAAAGCACAGACCACACAGGAGCCCACTCCATTTGAGATATTGCCTTTGGATATGCAATAAATACTAGTCCTGGGCCTAAGGAAGGACAAAAATTAAAAGAGCCTAAAAATAGTCTTCATGATTAATCAGTTATGTTGTTCTTGAGTGGAATAATAATGTGTATATGAAATGGTTTCCATTTATTAAATTTGAATGTTTCTTTAAACATTAAATTTCTCCATAAAAGCCAACTTTAACAGAATTTCCATCAATATATCTATATGAGATTCAAATTTGACCATTTTTGCAGATCATTAGATCTGTGCAAATGTACATACATCGCAGTTCATTAATACTATTTTTTAATTACAGGCCTACTTGAAAAGAAGCACTTACTAAAATTTGAGTGAATGTGATTAGAAGTACCCAGACATTCCTTGGAATATTAGGAATTCATGGACTTTACAGTGCTTCTTGAGTTTCACTCATGTAAATAATGAATGAATTAAGTTAGTACCCTCCCAAATATCCATAGGTCCACTGCTTTTCATATGATGCATGAACAGAAATTCAAAGGGATGTAGACCCATAGGCATGCAAGCCAATCACTCATGTTGACTTCCAGAGATCATTGCTGAAGAAGTAAGGTAAGCTACCATTGCCACTCTTACACAGGAATTACAAACTACATCAAGATCTACCCCAAGCACTGTGACATTTTGTCACAGTGCTTTTTTGTAAGGAAATATGGCTTCTGTAGCTGCCCATTGGCAAAATATCACACAGGCAAATTTCAATTTTCACATTATGTCATGTATGCAGTAGTGACACTGGACCACAGAGCTATGAAAAAACATTGAGAGGAGAGATGAATCACACTACATATTCCTTCCATCGAGTGATCAGAGTATGGGTGTGACTCATACCTGGTGAACAATATCTAGGTGGCTAATAGTGTAATTCAGGGGTAATGGTCGTGGGAGGACATAGCCTCTTAATTATTTCATATGTTAATGTTACAGCAGAGGCTAATGCTGCCATTTTAACCATTTCATGCTGTCTACTCTTGAAATCAGTTTGAGGATAACTGTCGTGTAGTTCAACATGCCTAAGCACCCATCCATACTGCAGAGCTCTTGAGGGAGTGATTTATAGACAATGCCCCTCTGATGTCTGTCTAGAGTATGATTTTGAATCCCATAGAACGACTCCAGAATGTATAGGAATACCATTGACAACACTGATCCACATCAATACCCCTTCTCATTTTGATGCTCCACGAAGAATGGGCAACCATTGTCCAAACTCCTTCTGTCACGTGTCTGAAAGTATATCCAAGAGAGTGGAGGAGTCTAATGGTGGACCAACACAGTACAGACTGCCAGCATTCCCAATCCTAGGCAGCCCAAACATGTTCTTCATTTTCAGTAAGGAGTCTGCATACCACTATCATAGTGTGGCTACTTTAAAGGGCATTTTACATTCATACTGATAAACAGTTGATTTTATTTAAAACAGTAAAGGCTACATAAATCATCCCTATCTACAAATCTATATTAATTAATCATCATAAAATGTTTACTTAATTATTCAGTTAAGATTTGATCTTTTATGTTCTATCCAAAACAGTCATCCCTTAAGACTGTCCATTTTTTACAAACATACCTAAAATTTGAATCATAAAGAGCAACTGAAAGTTTTGAGATTAAAGAGGATTCATTTCAAAATGCAAATGAGACAAATAAAAATTAAATTCTTATTTTTACAGTTTAGTGTAATTATTACCTGATATAAAGTTTCTCCTGGTGAGGCAATAAAATGCCAGCAAAAATAACCAGGAATTATAAGCATTGGTACTAGAGCCATTGTCCAACCAATAGCTTGAGCCCATATTGGGTAGACATATGTGCGATTGTATNAAATTATGAACAGATTTACCTAAGTAATTCCCATACCTGATTCAGCCACTGTCTCAATAGGGACCCCTTGCTCTTTTGCCATGAATCCCAATACACTGAAAATAGCAAAACCAGAGTATAAACTTGTGCAGCTGTTGATTGTTGATATGAATATGCAATCACGAACAAAATTATTGTGGAATTCATTGTATGATCCCAAAGCTGTCATACAACCAAGCGCAATTGCATAAGAGAAAAATATTTGAGTCCCAGCATCAATCCACACCTGAAAGAAGAAATCAAATTCTTCAGGTATTTGAAATTATATTTTCTAATTAAATGTAAGAAATATCCAAAGATGAACTTATTATTGTGGTATAATGGCTACTACATTCAACAGTCACAACTTGCCTGAGCTTCTTGAAGCTTAGAAATATTTGGTTTGAGGTAGAAAATAATACCTTCTTCAGCACCATCAAGCAAAACTCCTCGAATGAGCAAAACTGTCAGCATTACATAAGGAAATGTTGCTGGAACATAATAACACACTAAATTACTCTAATTGTGCAATTAATTATCTTAAATTGAAAACTTAACATGTGCAAGAATACATCAGTACATACATATGATAGATATGAATTATCTCCACAAAATGTGATATTTATGGATTTAATTTTAAATCAGTGCTTTGTTGATAGTGAACATTTTGAAATGATATGCAGCAAAAAGTCATGAGACACTGAAAATTTAAGGGTAATTTCATAAAATAAAATGGAACAGAACCTAAAATGATCCATTGGTCCTGAGTTAAGAATGAGTTAATAATGCTTTAGTATGATAAAAAAACAATATTCACCAATGGATTTCTCAGATAACTTCCAAACAATGTCCAAATGTAAAATTAAAAGTATAATTAAGCCCCTGCAAACCGTGTAGCTTTTAAGAGGAAACTTCTTTTTAATTCTTCTTTATAATTCTTGATGGATCTTACAAGATTATCTTCTATTTCTCTCTTGTTAACAGCTGCGTCTACAATACTATCTTTCCATGATTAATATTATAAAGCCAGGATATCTTCTAGGAAAGGGATATATGGTAACTTTGAGCAAAATTTACCTCAGTTTACCTTTAAATAATGTATCAACACCTAAAAGCCTCTTAGCCTCTTACTTTATGCAATAGACTTTGTGACAACTGAGTGATTAACTACTGAGTGAGTGACATCAAAGCACCTGTCTATTGTGTTATACAAAGATCAAGTGATAGTCTTAATCATAGTAATGTGGAAATTGAGCAATAGTCTGTTTCAACAATTTATGGTTGAGCAACTAAGTATAAAATAGTATAAGATAGTTAAAGAAACTGCAGTATAGAAATCAATGCAGTGATTCACACTCACACAATTGTTGTCATCCACAGTGAATGCCATCTGGCTAGGCCATATCCCTTTATGCCTACATGCCATGGACTTATTTTTACAAAGGTACAAATTAATCTCAACTCTTTAATCTCTTCTTATTCTAAATAGATTCTAAACCCCATAATCTCTGCCTATCGTAGAAGAGGCAAAGACTGTATATAAAAGAGAATGCAATACTGTAGGCAGCATGAATGACTGATGTAAGAATTCCACCACAATGCAATCAACCCAACCCAATCATTCGTGTAATCATTACTGAATCATAAATAATTAATTAATAATACTGACAAATTGTTTTTGTGATACAAAAATAGCTTAGTTGTTTTATTGCTCAGAAGGCAGTTGACTTTGATATCATTGAAAGAAACACTTTAATATTTTACATCCTCTGACATTTAATCATTAATCCCTGAGAACTACTATCATCCAATAATTTCATTGTTGAAAAGAGCTTGAAGGTTTAAGGATGTTTTGCATATTTTGATATTATTTTATATTGAAACTCAATATACAATAAGGAAAGAAATTGGAGCATGGCTGTCAATGAATTAGGTTTAAATGCTTCTAATTCCATCTGCCAGTACATGTCTGCTTTATGACCAGGTGTGGAAATAATGGAGAGCCTAAATTAGCAAACTTCTAAGAATTATAAGACTTTCTAATGTAAAATGGAGCTCAATTTTAATCTCAGCACGAAAAAATAAACAATGTCATGAAACTACCCATTTCACAAGGAACAAGCAACAAATTGAAACACCTTTTATCCAAATTTGACTTAACCCCAGCTTTTGTTAACAGCAACAAACTAACCAACCTCCTCTTCAATCCAAAATATATCACCCCATCAATACACGAATCTAGTATCTCCAAAATGCCATATCAAGGCTGAGAAAAAGTGTACATAAAGCAAACTAAGTGAAAAGTAGAACAGATTCAAAGAACTCTTAGCTCAGTTTAAACACAACCTAATAAACAAATCAAGGGTTGAATAGCACATAAAACAACACAATTACAAAATAAAGTTCGATGACTTAAAATGAAAGAAATCTAAACAGAAAAACTCCAAAATAGACTCTTATGCATCATAAATATCATCATACACTAAATTATGATTGAGATTATGTTGGTGACCAGGGTCCAATAGAAGTTTCAGTGATCACACTTCACAATCTTCACAATTCATCACATTTTACTCCCTATCCAGCATCATAAAATTATTTGGAATCTATGTAAATTAAAAGGTGGAAGATCCATACTCTTCTGGAGTAACCAATACAGTGGTATGAGAATTAAAGTGATTACTTCCTATTACCCACAATATAATATCCCACCTGGTTGGTCTTTGCCCTAAACTGGGTGTCACACCATGCATTCATTCATTCATCTATATAAAAACTTTAGACCTAGACCAAAGTAGATTTTATGCTAAAATATCTTCAAGATAATTTACCTGTGAAATAAACCACTTTGCCTGAGGATTTTATTCCTTTCCAAATGCAAAAGTAGACAACAATCCATGAGAGAAGTAATGTAGCAGCCAATTCCCATTGAATGCCTCCGACATCCTCTATTCCTTTGCTGAGACCCAAGACTTTGTTCCTGAAGAGATAATGCAAGAGGAATAATTTAGTATTTAATTATATAATTAATATTTATTATTTAATAATATAATAAATATCTATTTATTTTATCATGAATTTCCATTATTATGCTTTTCTTAGTAAAACCCCTCCTAACGGACACCCCATTACAACGGACACCCCTCCTAACGGACAATTTCATGATGTCCCGAACAGAATTATTGCATTTTACGTACATTTTGAACCCCACTTCACCGGACACTCTCGAACGGACGCGGACAGCTAACTTTTTGCCCCCTGGAAATGAAGTAACCTCTGCTAACGGACACCTTAGTTGATTTTACAACCAAAATCCTTTCAATACCCGATGAACTTGCGACACTCTAACACTCCTTGATCGGTAGAATGGAGCTCGGAATACTCAGTTCCAAAAGTCTTTGAATGTGACACAAATTCATTACCTCACACGATTTTGATGTCGTAGCGTACATTCACTAAAAAGTGTTTCTTCCATATTACAATGGGACGTGGTTCCCTCACATACGTTTGCATCTCATTGTCAGTCGATCCTGAGGTTTTCATCCTATCGTTCCATAAGATGGCACCGCGGAAGTATCTTTCTTTAAAAGTGAAGGTAGAGATTATTAACTACCACGAAGACAGTAAATCTTCTGTGAGGGTTCTTGCTGAGCACTTTAAAATTGGAAAAACTCAAATCGCAGGCATATTAAAAAATAATAACCAACTTTTGAGATTTTTCCGTGAAAGTGGACCTTTGGATAAAAGGAGCCGTGTGTTTAACGACAGCGAAGGTGTTATCATTGATAAAGCAGTTTTTGAGTGGTTTCGACGAATTCGGTCACGAAAAATTCCGGTTTCGGGTCCTATGATTCAAGAAAAAGCCTTGGAAATCGCCCAGGAATTAAATGTCGGTGCATTTAAAGTGTCCAACGGGTAACACTAAGGCAAAGAAACACTTTGTATTTCTTGTCTTTGCCTTAGTGTTATCATGGCGTTCCACCAAGTACAGCCTCTACATATTAATTTTGTCCAACGGGTGGTTAGACCGCTTCAGAACCCGTCATAAAATAACATTCAAAGCTATTTGTGGCGAATCGGCATCGTAACAGTAACTGAATGGGCATCAAAAATTAGAGGAAATGTTGAAGGGTATGCTCCTGAAAAAGTTTTTAACGCTGATGAAACGGTTGTTTTATCGTGTCCTCCTAGAAAGAATGTATGCATTAAAGGAGAAAATTGTGCAGGAGGAAAAGTTGCCGAAGAGCGTTTGACGGTTCTTCTTTGCACCAGTATGAATAGAGAAAATGTACAGCCTCTAGTCATTGGAAAAGCCGCCAAGCCAAGATGCTTTAATGCAGTGAATATGTAATCTCTTATAATTTTATTCGAAAGCATGGATGACCACGGATATCATGACTAAGTGGTTAGAGAATTTAGACAGACAAATGAAAATACAGAAGAGAAAAATATTGTTATTTTTGGATGATGCGACATCCCACCCTCACCTTGAGTAAGATTACGTAAAATTGGTCTTCTTTTCTCCGAACATTACCTCGACATCGCAGCCTATGGATCAAGGCGTTATACAAAATTTAAAAGTAAAGCATCGCCAATTAGTTGTAAGTCACTTGATCGCTAGCTTAGAAAAACATTTATCTGCTCAATATTTAGCCAGAAGTATTGACGTTTTAATGGCGATCATGTGGATCAAGAACGCTTGGAAGATGGTTTCTCTAGCGGTTCAGAAGACAAAGAAATGGATGAAGTATGGATGGATAGTGGTTCAGTAGATGAAGAAACGGAAAAGCTCGGTGGACTAATAAAACTGTCTAATATGAGTTTAGAAGCTTGCGAGTACTCATAGATAGACGAAAAATTAACTACAGATGATACCAGTTTGGAAGTAAAAGATATTTTTAAATCTATTCGGGAAATAAGTGACCCAAACGAAATTAAAGAGGCAAATGATACTGATGATCAAGAGATAACAGAACGTGAGTACATTACCGTTTTGCTTATTTGGTAATTCCATACGTAATTATAACCAAAACGTGTTTCTTAACATTTCAGCTGCCGACAGCATTAAAACTTAGGTATTGTGATGGCCTAGATAATCTGAAAAATTTGAAAGATTTTTACGACAGAAAGCAGGACATCATAAGCTATAATATCACTTGCGATGCCATAATCCATCACGAAAAACAATTTGTAATTTCGAAAGAAAAGAAAAAAACTGGGACCCCTTCATATTTTAGAAGGAATCAATTTGATTCTCGAGAATAAAATGTAAATCAGAAGCCTGAGTTATAATTTTTATGCAAATTACCAACATTAATCTACTAGTTTATAACTTATTTTGTGTCTTGGTTTTGACGGACGATCACCAAGGTTCCGAGACTGTCCCTTGTAGAGGGGTTTCACTGTAATAGGTATAAAGCTGATAAGGATTAGCATGTTGTCTCTATGAATATAGCAACATTTCTTGTGGATGTTTCATTTTAGTTCCAGATGAAATCTGGAACTAAAATGAAACATCATGGCCCCATGGACATGAAATGTATGTACTTTCTTATGCCCATGGGGACTAACTGAAATTTATGGTTAATATCTTGATAGAAAGTGCAGAAGTATGTAAAATTTCTGTTACACTGCAAATCATTACAGAACTAATAGATGTAGTTTCTCTTTATTCTGCTAAATGAATAAGGAAAAAGACTACAGGCTAAAGGCTACAGGCTAAAGACTATAGGCTTTCACCATTGAAAGATTGAGAAACATTCACGTTGGCATCAAAGAATACTCCCAGAGTGTATGTGAATGTAGAGACGTTCATCCATTTGGACCATATAAATGAAAATTGATAATTAATAGGATGAAGTGAAATTTCATCATCATAAAATATTCTCCGGCAGATAGGGGAGATCATTTCTTAGTAGAAGATGAGCCAAATAACTAAATTTACTAGAACAAGAACAGTATTTTCAAAATAGTATACTTCTATACAAAAAAACTCACAAAATGTAAGCACCATAATTAGACATATGTAAGGACATAAATTACAACCATTTTATGTAACCCAGATGCTATTTATTTTTTTACTGTAATTTCATACTACTCTCCCTGTATTGGGAAGAATGTTTTCTAAGAGAGGAAAATAAATTGAGAGAAAGAGATGAGGAAATGCAGGTAAAAGAGTGATGGGCACCATGTGATCAGTGATTTAATCAGAGGCATAGCCAGAGTTTGGGGATTCTGAGCCAAAGATTAGAAGCCAAATTGCCCACATTCCCGGGGCAGGCAAACTTCTGTCCCAAATCTAACAAAGATGGAATCAGATTAATATTTACTTATATTCCCTATAAGTCACCAGTGGTTTGTATGATTGTAAATATTTAAACGATTAAAATTTACCTCACATAACTTCAATTTTTTTAAAACCCATTTCTTCTCTTGGTGGGTTTTAAGTGATACTTGGTGGAGTTTATGCATTTTAAACGCAAAGAGGAACACAAAAATCCACCCATTTCTTCTTTGGGGGGTGGTTTAACTCCCAACTGCCCCCCTTCGCCACGCCAACTGATTTATCGCAAAGTACGGTTAAGAGATGGCAAAGTGGCTGTACATAGAAATGTGCTAGCAATCTCCTTGTCGTATGGTCGCAAAAGTTGTGTCAGTTATCCTGCAATCGCTCTCACTTGACCTAAATAAGGTTAGCCTGGATGATGAGAAGTGATGAGCTAAAGAGAAATTAAGCAGCGGATCTCGAATAAAAGCCAATTGATACTCAGTATCGACGATTGCCTTTCATTAGGATAATTTCAGAGACTTTTCGTTTTGCTGGAGTATAAGGTTCCAGTGGATGAATGGATGAGTGATACAGTAAATTAAATATTTTGTAATTTCTGTATAGCGACTCTATAGTTATCGGAAATGAACTGTACGTAAGACCTTTCGGTTTTCCTCTGATGAAGTCTACCTCGCGCAATCCTGTCCTTGGATTTTCCTTAAGAGTTATCCGTACGTTACAACATCGCAGTGCACTATCCCATGTCTACGATATAAAACCCTCAATCTCTTCTCCGATTAGAATGTTATTTTTTTAGTCCAACTCCATATGGTGTCCAAGAGGTTGGGAATCTTCATCTTTTAGACCACACGCGGCTATTTCGAGCGTTCAATGTGGTTTTTATTTCTTCCTGAAACAAAAGCACGTATTTTAATGATTCTATTTCCCGATTTCGTTTGTTACGCAAAGTTACGTAAAATGGGAAATAATCTACTTAGGTTTAATTAGCGATTACTATTGTTATTTTACAACTACAAACAGTTACCATGTTCTTATATAACTTTACAACTGCTGATAAGAAGAGAATTCTTGTGAAATTTCTTCCCTCCTTATTTTGCTGTAGTTGCCTCTTTCTCTTTACTCTGTCAAATAGCCGTCGTAAGTTCGTCAACCGAATCGCTAAATAATTCCATCTAATTTTAAAATAAGACACTGAAAATAAAGAAAATCTTTTTTCTCCACAGGGACGATTTTGAAGCTTCTTAGGAAGATAAATGGCAGATCTCTGAAGTTCAAATTCATGATTTCTCTCCATGCTCTGAGAAAGAGTATGTGTCTTTGCCATAATCCTTCTCCTATGCCTTTTATTCTTTCGTTCAGAACACAGCTCACCTATCACACATCGCACTGTATTTCGAAACTTAACTGTATCCATGTATATTAAAAGAGTGTTTCCCGATGTTTAAGTTCTTTTCACCCACTTTATCTATTCCACGAATAACGTTTTTATTTCTACGTGATTTTTTGTATCCATTTGCAAATACCTTAACTCTTGCGTGGGCTGTCCTCTACTAACAAAGTAAGTCTTACAAAAATTCAACACGGACTCATTCACAATTTTGACGAATTTGGAAAATTTAGAAAAAAAAGAAAAACTCTTTATTTCTGGGAGAGTCATACTTCATCGTCACTCCCCATTTGGGGGCTCCTAAATCAGTCATCGCATCTAACACAACAGCCTTAATTTCGTCCGCATTCATCTTCAGATTCATTTCCACTGTTACCGTAGCCAATTGATCACTCAGCACTATGCAAGTGAATCATTAATAGCTCTGGAGACATAGAGAGGTGGGTGGGTATGAGGTAAGAGAGTACTTAAAAAGTGGCCGGTCTCTTTGAAGAACCAAGGAGTAAACAACAATGGAGAGAACGTGGTGAATTAATTATCTGTGAGGAAAAACGACCGAAGTCGAGTACATGGCTTAGCATGAAATGCTAATTGCATCCACGGCAAAGAGGTGAATCGGAGAATATGATTAGCTCAGCTCCGAGCGACGAGAGACAGAAAGGTGAAGGAATGGCGTAAGAATCAGAACGTGCGGATGATCGTTGCCAACTTGTCTATGGAGAGGACCAAGGAAATGGATACAGATAAAATACTATGTAAAACCCTGTGACTGTGAAAATTGAGAAGCTGCGGAAGCACAATGTAAAATTTAAAAATTTAAGAAAAATGGAGTAATTTCATCCGCTGAAACTGCTTCATTAGTTCCATAGTAGTACATACCAGGACACTATTAATCTGGAGTAATTACCGTGATGCGTTAAGTGTAGGAGTCTGTAGTTATAGGAAGATACTCTAAGGAAGACAAATATAACGAATATATGTGTGTTAGGAAATTAAACCAAGGAAATAAGTTCCAGAACAGATAAATATTATATTTTTAGGTGACGCGCTTTCAGAAGTGCTCTTTAACAGAACATTAATTAATTTGGGCGTCTCTCCTTCAAAATCGAATTAACATTCTATGGATCGTGTAATCGCTAAAAATTTCAAATCGAGAGTCAAATGCCGTGAATTTGAATTCTTTTGACAAGATGAATCGACGTCCATCGGCAAGATTTGGGGCCTGAAAACCATTGAGGTTTTTTGATAGTTGCGATACGGGGGTAAAATGTTTTGAAAATCATATTTTTCCCAAAGAAAGAAATGAAAGTGAAGTAACAAGTGTGTTAATTGAAGAAGAAACTGCAGATTAAAGTGAGATCGTCCAATGATCAAAGCTGCTTGAAAAAGCTTCAGAGTTTCCTTTGTTAGGTAAGGATGTGGTAACGGAAAATCAATCATACTTTGGAAGGACAATACCTTTCAGAGGTGGCTCGAGAAGTGAATTATTCATCGATGGTAAAAGAATAGAAGATTGCAAATGCACTTTGCGTTGTTCAAGTTTTTTACCGCAAGCGAAATGAGAAATAAACACGATTTCCTTTCTGTTCTTGAAAGAAAATATGAAGTAATACAGTCTTTCAAATCGAATAAGCATAGCAGGGATGTATCTTAACATTATTCAGGAGCATGCATCCATATGCAGTTAAATTTTCCTTTGGGGAAAAGCCTTTGAGGGAAAAATTTCTTAATGCAATACTCACTCCCAGTACTCAATTACTGCATCTACACGAACGATACTCTGGTTGTGTGAGGAATGATTGGCTGATGATATGTGGGTTGAGATCTCTTTTCCCATGTCTTGCTGTACATTTGCTTTAACTCCATTGTCCACATGGAAGCATGTGGGTGTATTCCACCAGTTATCACAGGATGCCCATGGAAGTTCAGACGTGAAGGAATTGAAGAAGTAGTGCATCGCCCATGCTAGGATCACTATGTAGTAGATGTTCAATAGGAAGCAAATGACCGTTGTCCCATAGCCTATGCCTAGTTGGGTATTCCAAATGAAACAATTCTGCTTTAGATTTCATTTCTAAAATTTTATTGATAAGTACAATACTATCCTATGTCATTTCTAATTTTATCAGCATAATTTACGGAACATTTAAGAAATGAAAAATTAGTTGCTGTATGGTAAATGGTAGAAGCCGTAACTGTGTGGATTTCCATAATGGTAGGAATAAAAACACTGTGAAAATTTCAGAAATGTATATTACACAAACACTGACCGGTTTCGACTAATACATAGGTACCACATTAGGTAAAAATTCAAAAAAGAACAGAATATACTCTAGAAATAAAGGAAGGGGTGAAGAAAAATTGAGGAAGAGGGAAGGTGTGGGACAAGCCCCCTAAATCAAAGCAAACCCCCGCCCCCTTTCCCCTTCCCCGATTTTCCTTCACCCCTTCCTTTACCTCTAGTGTATATACTCTGTTCTTGTTTGAATTTTTACCTGATGATGACTATGTACTAGTCGAAACTGGTCGGTGTTCGTAAAATATACATTTGCGGAATATTTACTGTTTATTCATTCCTGTCAATTAGTTGCTGACTGATGCTAAGCAAAATTAAGTTTTCGACAAAATAAAATTGAAGAAACAAGCAGACATTAACCTACACACACTGATAGTAACTACTCTCACCCAAGAAATAAATCAGAATTGCAGGAAAAGCTTTCAAATTTTTTTATTGTACATACAAAGCTACGAATGAAACATCTGACAATCAGAGCGCACAAATAATGTTTGTAATAATCAGTCGCACCAGATTTACATTAATTTTTATTCCAAACAAGGATGAGCCACTTGCAGCTCATAATGTCTGAACGGTGGTGAAAATAAAAAAACGAATCGTCTCAGCGAAATTGAAATTGATATTTAATGAGATTGTACTATAATTAAGGTAGAAACAGAGTCAGAAGAGATGTTAAACTTATTTATTTGCCGAAAGAAAGAAAAATGAGTAGGCATAGAATAACATAAAGACATAGAAGTATATATTTGTTAGAAGTTATACTGGAAAAATGTACTTCATGGTCATCAGCCAACTTAATTCCAGTGAAAAATAAATAATGAATGAAAAAGTCGCCAAAGGGAAGAGGTAGGACAAGTGAGTGAAAATCTTCATCTTAATGTTAAAACACCTATTTTAGGGCAATCATATTTGCTACCTCGCCATAATTTATAATCGACAGGAGCAAATTCTCAGCTCATACACATTGTGTATTTTGCTAAGTCAAAAAGTAGATTTTGAACCATATTATGTCAAATATCTGCTCTGCAGCGAGTCATTTAGGTTAAGAGAAACAGGAAAGAAGCAGAAATCGTTTTTGAAATTGCTCAATGAAAAGGCATTGGAACGATCCATTCCCGGAAAGAACTGCCATGCGTAAATAGACCAGAAGAATCTCTCCCTTGTTTATATAATGCTAAATTTTTTTAATATAACAGACCTTATATTTGAGGAAATAAACTGACTGGAGTAAATTATCGACAATGTAAAAATTGAATGATCATATATGGAAGCGTTGTCTATCACTTTACGTGAATGTTTGGAGACTGCGAGTAAGAGTAGAGTAGATTAACGACAGACCAACAAACACCTAGTGAACCAAGTGAAAAGTCTACCCATGTTTCGATGTTACCCTTGTTGCTCTGACATACATCACCAAAAATTTGAGGTGAACATGAAACAGTTATTAGAATTGTAAGCCTCTTCACTTCATTTAAATCATACTTCAGTTTTTTTAACTGTTAAGATGGCTATCTAGCGTCACGTGTGTATGAAAAAGTGTTGTCAGAGAAATTCAATGTAAGCTTACGATAGTAATTCTTTAATTTTTAATAAATACTACTAATTGTGTAAACCTGAGTTTTGAATGAATACTACTAAATATTAAAAAAGTATGANCTCATTTATGTATTTTGATTTTGTGGGAAAGAGTTTTATATTTCTTTATTGCTAAATTGTACATTCATTCCTTTTATCTATCAACAATTCTCGACCGTAATTGATGACGATTCTCATAATAAACAAATGAAACTGACTGTAGCGAATTGTCGACATTACCTGTTGATCGCGGTGGAACCCGAAAGAATGCAGAGAACAACAGATCGCCGCGGAAACCTTCGAGCCCACATGTTTAAAAAATCTTTATAAATTTACTTATCCATGAATTTGTGTATTTATCTGTTTTAAGGAAGCTTTTAATTTGTTTTTATTATTTATTATTTCTATGCATGTTCATCCACATTGTAAAGCGACCGCCACTTTGCCCCCAAGTTTAACGGTAATATTGTTTGTATTAGTTTTGAACCGCAAGAATGATTATTTCCAATACACGACTTAGAAAATATTTTACATACAACTGAAATCATATAGGGAGAAACTAGATAATAAAATGACAGTAGATAAAGAATTGCGAGAAATTCGCAGCAATTTCGTAATCGCTGAACCTTGAGAAGACTTTCTTGCATCGACTCCGGGTATAAAATCAGTTTATTAATCACTTCGGCCTCCCCTATTAGCCTCTCACTTCCCCTAACTCTCCTTCGTGTATCTCCGCGCAGCACAACGTCATACATTTAACAGGCTATTTCCTCTCTATTCCCCTTTCCATCTTTCGCGACGCGGCACTTGATAGAGAAGGATTACACCGAGTATTTGCAAACTCCCGGAATAAAACTGCCTACGAGGTTGAAGATTGCCCTTCGGATTGCTGCTAGCGTAAGCGAGTCTTCGATCGCTTATTCTTCAAACGTATGAAACTTTGTTATTTTCCTTACCGTTCCGTGCGAGATGAAATATAGATTTTTAAAGTACTTCCCACGCTAATTTTCGCAACACTACCTCCACTGTTACATTAAAACCTTGTACAAATAAGAAAAATGTTGCGTTTCCATTAAAAGTGTCGCTATGAGAATTTCTTTCAACCCTTAGATAAGAATTTGAGTTATTCGTATATTTTGGTAGGCTATTATTATACTATAATTTGGGAATTAAATTTTCCACCGACAGTAAAAATATCAACGAAATCATTCAAAAGCGAAGAGAAAGTTTTAAGATGCGCTCTACTTCTTCTCTAAAAACACAAAACACAATTAAACATTTCTCGCATAAACTAATACAACTACGTAACTTTTTTATTTCCTGTTGGAAAAAATCTCATAGATTTGCTAAGCCAACAAGAGGGGTAAGATTGTCCTTGTCAACCGTTTTAACCCCTTCCTCTCCACCAATTTCAGATGGGAAAGAGTTAGTAATTATAATTTCACAACTAAATTCATAAAAATTTTTTTCTGACAGATGTAATTATTCTCCCATTACTTGTTCTTTGAGTTTCTTTGTTAATACTTTAAGTATTTCTCAATATAACAGTCATCTATTTTACAGCAAATTGTGTAGACTTTTCCGCATAAGAGAGAAAGGAATCAAAACAATATGAGGGAGAAATAGTCGTCCAAGGTCGAAAGAATACGATGGAATTAAGGTTAGGGGATGGAGTTGAGGTATGTGCGTGAATCTCTTCTAACCGAACTTAAAAGCCTAAGATATGTAGAAAAATGAATCTTCCACAGAAAAACACTAGAAATGAGATGCAAAATAGAATAGTAATGACCATAAACTTTAATAATTTAATCATTGTCACCGAAAAATACGTTATTCTATTGATTTATTTTCGATATAATCCACGATCGTAAAGAAGGAGCTGGTCGCCTTCTGCAAGTCAACATTTTACCTAGCTGTTGAAAATGACAGCTGAATAACTTGACGGAAACGTCCTTTTCAAGTTGTTTGCATAATTTAACCTCGTCATCCCGTAAAAGAGATGTCGTGAAGCGATTAAGGTCAATTAAACAGTGGTTTCCTTTTGGAGAGTTTTTACCTTGCCTATCACGAATAAAATGCACATTTTTATTCCAACTGCAGCCAACCAACCTGATTCAGACGATAACTTGTGAGCGTCATCTTTACGCAAATAAAATTATTTTACTGACTCTCCCAAGTGGTCGAATAGATCTTTTGCTTGAAAGCGACATGTACTGACCCTAGTCGCGGTATATAAATTTGTCTTGAAACTCCAGTGAAGACGTTTGTTATTTTCAATGTGCATAACATTTAACATAACAAGTTCCAAGAAGTAAACATCGTTAATGTTATCGTTTCATTTATATCCATCCTGATATTTTCGCTAACTCACCATAGAAATTATATTCCTGATTTTGAACTGTCACTTTCAGGAAAGTGATAATTTTTTTATATTTGGCATGCCATTGGATATTTAAAATAATTCCGTTAAATTATTAGTTGCAGAAGAGACAGAGGGAAACTTAGAACAAAGATAAAAAATACATATCTAACTGAATCTTGGCAGTTATCGAGCTTAAAAAGCAAGTTAGTTTCATTAAAGTTAATAATTTTATTTCATCAAAAAAAATATTTTACTGGGAATTTGTAGCGATTTTTGACCGCAAAAGAATACTAAAATACCTCTTCGTCGTTTTTCATTAATTCTATTCGCTAAAACTGCCAGAAGCAGATAAGGAATTTTCATTATGAGCTCTAAGTAAATGCGCTGCTTCATTATTCTCAGCTCGAAAATGATTCTTATTAGTTCAAACTAGCCTCATTTATGTATTTTGATTTTGTGGGAAAGAGTTTTATATTTCTTTATTGCTAAATTGTACATTCATTCCTTTTATCTATCAACAATTCTCGACCGTAATTGATGACGATTCTCATAATAAACAAATGCACACTTATAATGTTTCATTATGATAAATCATAAATGTTCATTGAAAATAGTTAAATATATAACACTTGTTACATTTAAGGAGGTTATTGCTAATTCGAAAGAAATTTGGAGGCATTAAATACGTCTATGTCTATGTCTATGTGTATACCCTGCTAGCCACCTTTCGGCGTGTGGCAGGGGGTGCATGCACCAAGACTCTATTTACCTAGTCGATTACTTTCGCGTATCGTTCGCGGAAAAAACGAATTCTTGAATCGGTTCGTTTTCGCATCTATTTCTCTTATTTTCCTCGCTGTATCGGAGCGGCCTATATAGCAGGGAGGGCGCATTATGTCCGCGACGTCTTCCGAGAACGTGGTTTCTCTGAACTTATTTAATAAATTTATCCTTAGTGTTAATCTTCTTTTTTCTAATGATTCCCATCCCGCGTTCTTGAGCATCTCAGTAACGCTTACTGATTTATCATAGCAATTCTTCACGAAACGTATCGCTTTTCGTTGCACCTTTTCTATTTCTCGAATACAGCACTTGTCGGCTGGGTCCCATATACTACATGCATACTCAAGGTGAGGCCTGACTAACGCGAAGTAACAACGCTCGCGGACTTTTTCTTCGCTTCTTCCGACTATTCTCTTAACAAAACCGAGTTTCTTAAAAGCCTTTCCACATATGTTATGGATGTGGGCACTCCATGATAAGTTATTAGTAAGGGTCACTCCTAGATATTTCACCGATTCTTCCGTTATTAAGTTTTTCCCTTGGAGGCTATACGAGTAATCTTTAGTTATCGATTTTCTTTCAAAGAAGTTAATTACTGAACATTTATCTACATTTAGCTCCAATTGCCAATCATCGCACCATTTTGCAATTTTATTTAAGTCATTCGAAAGGATCAATCTATCCTCTTCTCTCTCAATCTCTCTGTAAATTACCGTATCGTCCGCAAATATCCTAACTTTACTATCGATTATTTTGCTAAGATCGTTGATATATATTAAAAACAGTATCGGCCCGATTATGCTTCCCTGCGGGACGCCTGAGGTTACCTTAACTAGGTTGGAGCTAATTCCATCAAGTACTACGCGTTGCTCTCTGTCGGAATATACGTATATACATATAGCTTACATTTTCATACACTGCTCACGAGTTAGTATTAGTGGCACCCTGGGTATAGGAACAGTTAGGTCCAGAATACTTAAGAGTACTTAGGCAGATATACGAGTATATTGGTAGCCTACGCTGTTGAATAACCATGTAGCAGTCACTTTTAATCACACGACATCGATTATAAAATCTATTACATAACTCTCTTGAGTCAACTCCATCCACCATTGAGATACTAATTAGCGTTTTAAATAATCCAAGACGTCATTGGAGAATAACGGAGTAATGCTGAGAGTAACCCACGAAAAGTTTAAACGAAATCAAAGAGTAAAATGTGGAAAGCTCAGTGAAAGAAAATAACTTAGACTCAAAAAGGATTATCGATACAAAAAAGGAGGAAACGTATAAAATAACTATACATATATAAACGTAACTTTCTTCGTACGTTAAATTATGAGCGACAAGGGAGAAAAATACCGACTGAAGGCAGATAATGGAACGCCCGAGACAAAATGTCGACGGCCAAATTTAAGGCAAACAGCTGCGCATCCTCTCCCAAAATGGCAATGCTCCCATAGCACTACCAACTGATGAAAAAACCAAAATGTTCGTTTTCTCCGTATTCAAAGTTATCATTTGAAAAGGCAATGGAAAACTTATGATTTTATTTCAATTTCAACAACAATCGTTTATCCGTGTCAAATATGAGAATAGTTTTCAATAGATTAATTCTTGGAAGAATAAGGAAGGTATCTTACGCGGATTTCCTCATTTACTCTCACGAAATCTAAAAGGATCTAAAGGATCACGGTAAGCGATGTCGAAAGCTATATAAGTAGTAGGATAGAGAGTATAATGAAAGGGAAAGGTAAAATTAAGGCCAACAAGATATAGCCTGAGTTACATGTGGAATAGTACAAATATAATCATTTTGTTTTATTATTACATGTAGTCACCTAGATTGTCGGTTTTGAAAGACGATACAGATCTTCCATGAAGAAAGAAAGTAGAGAGGCTTCGACATAAATTGTAAACTATATGATGGAGACAGTAGCTTTTAAGATGTTCAAATATGGAATCCATACTTTTACAAATGTATGAATATATCGAAAAGGTATGGAAGAGGCCTATGAGGGGATTACGTTACAAAGTAAAAGTAATCTCACACAAGATAAATTCTCTTGAGATATGAAATATGAAATGATTTTTGGTAATAGCTTCCAGAGCACTACACACTATCTACTAAACTAAAAGAGTTCTTGGAATATCTTTGGCGGAGGATTTAGGAGGGGAAAGCGCGGGCGCGTGGTACCCCGGTCACAGGTAGTAGGAATATCTACTCTGGACAAAGCAATTAAAATCTCGAGGTCATATTTGTTTTTATGGATTGGCGTCGCTATTAGAAGTTGCTTTTGATGACATTATCCAAAGAATAATTAAAAGGAAACCAAGCTTTATGCCAAGCTCAATACTACAAAAAAAACATTCTATAAACTTTTATATTCAAGCCATATAATAAATATCTTAAGCATATCTTAAAGAGAGGTTAACTTAACACGATTAACAAGGTTCATCCATTTAGTTGATATGTAAATGATTTACTGAATAACAGTATCCTTGAAATGCAGTACCAATCCTAGATATTCGCCGAAATTAATATAAATAGGAAACTTCCACTCCCAATACATCAACCCAACAACTTACCTTTAAAAATAGGGCATATATTCCAAGCCGTTATTCCTCCTTCACTCATATACTGCCCGACTCCTACCTCTAGAAAGAATATAGGTACTCCACCGGTGACCAGACAGATGAAGTACGGGATAAGGAAAGCACCTGAAATGGAAGGAAAATAAAATTTGGAAACCATTTGAAAGTTTCTCTTAGGTTCCCGATTGAGGAATATTTTTAGCGCCCACTTTTCAAAGGACCCTTCACAGGACTTCAGAGGATTTTATTAAGTGATATACATGGTAAGGACTTTATAAATTTGCGTTCTTCTGGTTATTCATACTTACTATGTTATCGGTATCTATTTTCATTAGTAATATATTATGACAAAGAACCCGCAAAAGCTATTTAAAAAACAATCTGATTTTCGCTCCTCTGGAGAGTTTTGTTTCTCTCGATAAATATTCAGTTTTCGTTGTATTCGTATCATTTAGTCACGCATCCCTACCCTAATAGGATAATTTTATATTTATTTTTAGAGTACGTTTATCTCTCGCTCAGCTACTCCCGTGGTATACTTTTCTTCTTGAAAATCCCCGAGTTCTTTTCCCAGATTCTTTGTCGAGCAGATGCATTTGGCTCATTTTCTATCCACTCAAACTCTAAATATAGCTAACCTGAAGTCGAAAATTTTCTCTTGGTTATCTCGTGCGTGTGTGCAACCCGGCAAGCAAAACAGGGAACAGGATCCTCAGACGTTCCCGTAAAATTTTCAAACATCACAATCTGAGCATTCTGGGATGCACAGTATCATACCACTGTTATATATCAGTGATACCACTGTGTAGCGTAGACCATTGAATTTAGCAATAGAGACTTACAGATCATAATCTCTACTATAAGGATTAGCAAACCGCAGTATTAATAGAATAATCTCATCTATTGACAAAATCCTCTACTGATAAAAATAAGGAGGTGGATTGTTGATTGCTAAATAAATAACCGCAATGTCACAGTACTGTCAAATCAATACTTCAAAGAAAATAGTCTTCTAAATAGTAGTAATATATAATTCTAAATAATTTGGTTTAGATCCCAGAGTAGTAAGATGGAACTTTCATTAAGGAAAGGAAACAAAGAGTGAAAATTGCAGACAACTTATCCGATGAAATTACAGTACATTACCATCAGGCGTTGCCCAAGGGAGTGTTTTGGGACCTTTATTATTCTTAATATTTATTAATGACTTGCCGAATGGAATCATTTCAAAAATCCGTTTATTCGCAGACGATTGCATCGTTTATAGAAACATAAGAAGTATGAATGATTGTAGGGATCTTCAAGAAGATTTAGTTACATTATATAACTGGGTTTCGTCCAACAATTTAGAAGTTAATGCGAGTAAATGCAAAGTAATAAGCTTCAATAAAAGCAAATACCAATACACGTATAATATGGATGGAAATATTTTACCTAGGGAACACACTGTGAAATACTTAGGGGTAACATTTAGCAGGGACTTAAAATGGAATGAGCATATAGAGGGTATTACATTTAAAGCTAAAAAAGCCCTAAATTTTATAATGCGGACACTTAGGAGATCTAACAAGGAAGTTAAAGTAGCTGCTTATAAATCCTATGTTAGGCCAATCCTAGAATATGGTGAATGCTTATGGGATCCATATGAAGTAGGGCTAAAGCGTAAAATAGAAAAGATTCAGAGAAAAGCAGCAAGATTCGTTTTAGGAAGATACAAAAAACTCGATAGTGTCTCACAAATGATTAAAGAATTGGGTTGGCAAAGTTTAGAGGAAAGAAGAGTGAAGAAGATGTTAGGTTTATTCTTCAAAATTTATTCTGGGCTTACGCCGTTTAAGGAGCTATCATCGAAAGTTAACCGAGCAAAATTTTTTGGTAGGAAAGACCATGGGTATAAAGTAAAATTACTGAAGCAGCGAACGAATGTAGGGAAATATTCCTTTTTAAATCGTACAATAGTTGAATGGAACAGTTCGCCCATTGACGTTTTTGAACCTTTTCCTGAGAACCAAAGGAAGTTTTTGAAAAGAATAGGTAGAAAGTGAGCTGCGCAGACTAAGTACAGGTGAAGTAGGGGATTGCCTGGTAGGGTGAGGTATGTACGCTGGGGACTTGTCCCCATGACCGCTACGGTAGACGTGAAGGCCTACCAGGAACCCCAAAAGTGGTCTTGTACGTTGGGATCGGGAAGGGCATGTTTAAGAACATTGGTTGTTATATATTATATTGTTTTTAATTGGATTTTAATGCTTGTAATTGGTTTAAGTGTGTTATTGTGGATTTTATATTTGTTTTATGTTATTTTATTTGTGCTGTATACGTTGCCACCGGACGTCAAGTCCAATTGTAACTTTTTATATAATAATATCCATAAAAATCGTTTAATATATGTGAAATCTAGAAGGCATAATANTACCAATTTATTTTAAAGCTACTAAGGACATTAGAATTACCAAAACGGATCTTTAATTGTGTTCAAATAAAAATATACAACGAAAACAAAGCTACACTACGATTAGATAGGAATTTCTAAAAGATGAATCTCTCCTTCCTAAACAATAGATTCTTTGCAAACAGTAATCCTTCTTGTCGTATGAACTATGAATCTGAAATTGCGTCTGGAGATTCCAACGCCAAAATATTTCATCGTATTCTTCGTTTTTGATATTGTCGCAGACAATATCTAAAAACGAAGAATAGGTAGTTCCATCTTAAGGTAGCCATATTACGTAATTTTGATTACCCAAATTGGCAAAAAATCCATTGGTTCTATGATGATGATATCGGAACAAAATGCAATATTTCAAACAGAACAATATTAAAGTATTACTGAATCTCCTATTTTTTTCATTTTTCAGCTTTAAATCTAAAATTAATTTTCTTTTATATTTGGATACTTTTTTCGAGGCTCAGTCAAGCTAACTTCAATTTTTTATGTAAAAATAAGAGTTAATGAGACATAAATTTCTTAAATATCGATAATCGTTCAGACTGTGTAAAATCAATCATCAAATTAGAATAAGTAACTTATAGTTACACTTTAATGGTAAGTATGAATCACAGATAAATACCATATAATCGTACAGTCTTTTCAAAATCTCATTATTTCGTAATTTATTGGATTTTTGTTTGAACTTCATTCTTCTCTACACAGTTTATGAATGAAGCCACAGCAGCTAACTTTATGGCGAACATGTTTGGACATGAGTATTTCAAAGTATCATAGCGTAATCGAATCTTTTTAAAAAAACGGGGATTTTAATTGTTTTAATTATTAACATCTATTTATATTCGAGTGTGACGTGCGAAAGGTGTAAAAACGACAAAATGTACAACCCGAAAAAGAAAAATGCCCGTTTTACGAGTGAGAATGGTCGATACTATGCTATATTTCAAATCCCGATCCCAAGTAATGGTTTGTTCTTATATAGCACTTTAGAAGTAAACCGCGGCGGTATTAAAGGAATGCCTAACGTCCGACCTTACGCCACTGTATTCTACTCGAAGTTCAGGCGTGGGGATTCATCGGAAGGCCACATGTACCATTCGGTGGCATACGAAAGGTCACACGTCAAACAATTAAGCCGTACTTGACTAGCTTGTTTTCTAAAATCGAATAGTTTAATATGAGAAAAGAATAAGAAGGATGAGAAATGAAATCCATTCACCGAATGAAATAAAAGAGAATGTTTGCCGATGTAAATTCACTCGAAGTCATTAGAAAGATTGGAAAACAAGATTATTTAAATACGGGTTTCTTGAAGGGTTGAGACCGCATTAAATGTCAATAAAGACCACGTTCCCAATCTCTGAACTAGTTACTGGGTGCATTTGTAACAGAATAAAACTTGATTGTAAATCAATCTTACGTAAATTTTTGCGTAAATCTCAATACGAGAGATTTACGCAAACTCGATGTGACGTGTGAACTAACATGTGACTATTCATTCTAACAAAAGTAGTAATATTAATCCCAAAAGGTGTAACATTTTACACCTTATACAATGCACTATATTACCACATAAAAGCGTGTTGTTCGAAGATAAATGCAATATGTACAGAACCCCTCAGAATGTACTCCAAAGATAAAAAGAAATTTTTCAAGATTAAATTTTCTAATCTACTTTAGATTCTCCACATTAGATTTCATTGATTTATAAAAAGCAATGAACTGAGCATAAATTAAAATTATGGTATAAGTGGTGAAACACAATGCTCTTAGATAAATGTGGCCGATTTAAAAGATCTTGCGGAAATTTTAAGAAAAGGACCGGAAATAGAATATACTTCAGACAGAAGATTTTCAAAACCAAGGAAAGAAGTTCGAGGGACCTTTAAAAAGCCCCCTGAAAGTACCTCCTCTAGTAAAGGATGAATAATGTTTAAAGATTTTATTATACTTTTACAAAACGTCATGGTCAGAGCGAAGTAAAGGAAAATATATTCCGTAAAATTTTATTTCAAGGCCAAATTCAACCTGTCATCTTCTGGCCCAAATCTACTTCTAGAAGTGTCGATGAGCTCTTTTGAGCTAGAATTTTATTGCACGAAATTGCTGTCACATCGGTATTGTTGATTAACAACTTTCATCGTAAAATTTGAAGTATTTAGTTTCAATTTAAAATTTGTGCATTTGCTCACCTTTACAAAATAAGAGAAATAGATGCTAGGACGAGTCGTTTTAAGAATTCATTCTTTCCGCGAACTATACATGATAATAATAGGCTAAAATAGTCCGAACGCCCGGTGTTTTCACCCCCTGCCACACGCCGTAAGGCGGCTTGCAGGGTATTTATGTAGATGTAGATG
>KZ308793.1:298573-321343 GCA_000376725.2 Ladona fulva
TCACAAGTATACATATCATCCGCTGGGTCCCATATACTCGCCGCATATTCCACATGGGGCCTAACCAAGGTGAAACAGCACCGGTCTCTAACTTTTTCATCGCATCTGCCTACAATACGCTTTATAAAAACGAGTTTTTCACTTTACCGCATATTTTTAGAATATGTCTGCTCCAGTTTAAGTTATTTGTAAGAGTGATTCCGAGGTATTCAACCTAGTCGACTACATTTATTTTCATTTCACTTTTTTTTACGGGTGGTTCTAACGCAATTGTTTCCTTTTGAAGAAATTTACTTCAGAGCATTTATTTACATAAAAATCTAGTAGCAATTTTCCGCACCACCTTTGTATATGAGCTAAATCGTTTGAGAGTGTAACGCTCGCTATCTTCGTCCCTTAATATTTTTCTATATATTATCAAATCATCCGCAAATATACTCACATTGCTATCAATCTTGTCGCTCAGGTCATTGATATAAATCAGGAAGAGTATTCATTCTTCCGTAAACTGATGCTCTTTTGCGAATATCGTTTATTTGTTTATTTGTTTGTAAGCAGCTTACGTTCCTGTGTGCATAATCTTTGCTTCGTTCACCTGAAAAATCACGGAGCATCTTATGGGCTGGGAGGTACGGCTGTTGTCTTACTGGAAAATAACAAATATTTTGTTTTATTTTCGAAATGAATAAACGAATTTTTACAGAGGATATACTTTTGTGTATTTCATGACGATATTTCTCTGGGTTCGGGTTTTTTTCTCATTTTGTTTCGTAAAAATTTATTTAACTCACCCCTATTTATAACAATTCGTTCATTGAATAACCTAACGAAAGCTGATTATTTAATTATATTTTTGGTAAAATTTGACTTCTAGGATTTGATGTTTTGGAGTCAGAAAAAAATTAACTGAAAAATAGCATGGTGATTTTGGTATTCGAGTACTGATGTAAATTTCAGCGAGGGGAAAAAGGTATGTAAGAATAGCATGGAGGAGTATAGCTAATAAACAAGCTAGCGAAAGTGGTTACCACGGGAAGACCGTAGCTTGCCCTATGTGAGGCGATGTATGCAAATGTTTATGTCAGCGATATTTTTTAGATCATCAAGTTTAGAATTATCATTACATTTTCATTTCTATCTTATCTATGACAACTATTAAGGCCGAGAGTCCTAGAAGATGCACTATTTAAATGCTTCTAACATCGTTTTTAACCATGAATAGGAAATGCTCTCAAGGACGACTTCCTTTATAAATATAAATGTGTATTTAATACCTTGTTATCCCTGGAAGTAATACCACATGTTCTGCGGTAAGATTCATGAACGAGGCTCGTCGATGGGCAATAAAATAGACTGCATTCCGTGCTAATTGAAGGACGTTTCGAATGTGTATCCGCTACTTCATAAGGTCCCTCTTATGTGACCGTCGATATCCTTCCCTTCCAGAAAAGGATGCATCTGACCGAGATCTCATCAGATAAGGAGTTCTTCCAAACAAACTTAACTTGGAGCTAAAATCTTGCCAAGGTTTTTCTCCCTACCAGAGCTTCTTTAATATTGATCCGATGGTAGATAAAAAGCAGAGGGGAAGACAAAAGTTGTTTGATGACAAAAAGGGTGGAGTAAGTTACCAGAAAGCGAAAGAAAAGGCGTTGGGTAGGGAATGTGAACCTACCGAAAGGTAGAAAACTTCTGTAAATAGTCCTTTCATCGAATCTTTCTTACCTATTTTCACTGAATATTTTCGTACTTATTGCAACCTTGACGTCGACCCTTTTATTTGCTGCTAATTTATTGACCGTGTTGTTAACTATTCGTTTTCATTTCTATTTTCTCGGGCTCCTTGATTTATTTCCTCATTACTTGTTATTTTCGGCAAGGGAAAACAGAAAGCCAGATAGCACGATCATAGAATGTTTTTAAAAAGTAATCAGCGTCAAGTGCAGCCTAATAAATTGTACAGCAACCTGCGGGACGCAGTTACTCAAGTTATTCTCTAACTTATTCTGCTAACTCCCGAGGGCTTTGATACGCTATGAAAATGGCTATTAGAAGTTTTACATCGGCGCAGAGGATTGCGAGCGATTATTTCTTTGACACAGTTTTTATTTGTACGCTTTTGTGGATTCGATGGAAGAATTTTCAGTCTCGGTATCGCTCGAACAAAGACTGCATTTATTCACAGGGAAAAATGAAAGAAGTCTGATGAGCCCTGGACTCGAACCTGGAATCTTCCACTTTCCGGGCTGATGCTTTAGCCAATTAAAGTATCGAGTCAAAACATTGTTTCATTAATGAGAGAATGTTTTGGGAGAGTATAGGAAAGGGCAGTCCGACTATGTGTCATCATCCAAGACCATAGTTGAGGGACTGGTCATACGAAGGTGGTTATTGTAACAACTGTATTTATCCATTTCGATGAGTTAAAATTGGAATATTTCGGTGATTTTAAAGTTTGGATGTGTTCTAATGAAATAAAAATATGAAAAAAATCGTAGTAACGTAAAGAAAGAAGGGCATGCGGATGAGCAAAAGTTCTGTGCAAGTATGATAAAAAAAGGATAAGTGAAACTGGTATGCATGGTATGGGATCCTCACCGGTTGTTTCTTCTCTGAAGCAGTTCATTCTCAATATTTTTCTTTCCTTTGTTAACTGCTGATGATTAGCTCAATGAGTCGTTAATTTTAAACGAAATTTAAGAACAACCAAATTTGGAGGCTTTCAACTTGAAATTTGAAATAAAAGCGCTTTCCGCGTCTTTATTCATAACTATTTTCCTTTGTGCAACATGTAGGAAGGTTAGGATTCGATATTCAGTTATACATTTTCTATTAGAGTGTTACTTTTGGTTCGACCTAAGAGTAAATTCGAAAGTAATTAGCGCAACCGGAGGTAATTATCTAAATAGAAACAATTGCGAAGCACAGTTTCGCTATGGACATATTTTTGATCATTTGATATTTTACATTTGATCAAATCAATATTTCAGGGCTAAAATAGGCATCTATTTTCCTTTCTTTTGGCACTTGTCTCGATGTCGTAAGACATTTTAAATTTAAATTTCTAATTTAATTTTGCAAAATAACATAGTCTGCTAGTCATGAAAACGTTCTTTACGCACATTTCCTATGGAAACGTATTATGGGCTCCTGGGTTCGAGCCTTTACAGAAATGACAGTAATTTTCGTGGGGCTTTCAACCTCGTAGAAACATAATGCAGTTTGTATGAAGTCCTCACGGGTTCTCCACCAGGTCAAATAGGTCTATTTGACCTGGTGGAGAACCCGAGAAGACTTCATACATATCATACGCCAGGAAAGCACTAGATCTTTCATAATGCAGTTTGTTTCACATATCTATATCAAGCCCTCTACATTTCTGAGATAGAGAGGGATATGGAAAGACGGACTGACAAACATTTTGCTTTATATATATATAACTAGCTGATCCCGCTCATGCTATATTTAATGTCTGCAAAAACTTACACGCATATGATTATTTCATATTTTAAGAAAAGTATCTTCATACAAAATATTTCATCATGTCTGTTTAGAATTATTTCACATAGTTAAACGATGAAGTTAATCCCATCTTTTCCCACCTTCATAAAGAATCTTCAATTTAGTGCCTATGTTAAACTTTTAACTCATCACAGTAATTTCCATTCAAACATCAACCACTTTCAACACCAGGGTTGTCCAACAAAAGACCCACTGTCCATATTGTGGTCCGCCGGAGAAATTAAACCAATCCCCCAGTTTTTTTGCATAGTAATCTAAATAAATTTCCATTTTGGTGATAAATCATCATCCATAGAAAAAATATATGTAACTCTTTGGAACTTAAAAAAACGCCAGTTAATTTACTTTTTCGTCTTTAATTTACTTCGTGCATAGAATATCTTGTTAATCTATTTGCTCTAGTGGTGTACTTAGCGGCGTAGACATAAATCACCAAAATTAAATAACCACACGGAAATACGAAAAATCCATACGGAGGAGAAGTTGCGTGGATTAAATACGCTGTTTGACTCTCGAGGTTAACGAATGAGCTAATATTCGAAATATTGATTAGATATCCCTGACGTTCAAATTTATTGATTTAAAGGTTCGTACAACAATATCGTTGGCAACGAAAACCATCAAAACTTTTAAATGATATAATTTTTTATAAAGTTCAATATCTGGCAATTAAAACTTTTTATCCAGTGAAAACATTTAGAAGTAGTTTTCTTTTAGAGTAGCCAAATATACTTTAATTCATTTACATCCCGCGTAGGTAGTAACATTCCGAATATTGCCCACAGCTAAAGCGACATTCTTGATTTACACAGTTCTTGATTTTAACTTTAGAATATCATCTGTAGCCTCTGTAAATCATCATATTTTCAAAAATGTCAATTTCAATGTCGGACTGTAAAATTGTTCGATTATTTTACCAATATTTATCCATTTAACCCTTTTGGCGAGGTAAGGCCTCTATTACACCTATACATGTTTAATAGAAACCTCATAATTACAAAAAATACTCTTTGTCTTCAATTCAACATGTCATGTTAAGATGAAGGAATGCAATGCTTTTCAATTCCTAAAAGGTATTTGAATACTTATCGTTTGAGGGTGATTTCTCAGTAACGTTATTATGTTCTATTGTATTCCACAATCTGGTACCATGAATAATAATGCTACCCATGTCAGTTCTGTGGCACTGTATTGTTAGTTTGTTGTTGGAGCGTGTTGCTAGACTATTTGTAGAGTTTAAAATGTGGAAATAGGATGTCAGGTAGAAAGGAGAATTTCCCCTTGAGATTTTGTGGACAAGAGAGAGGGTATGAAGCTTGCGCCCTTCCTCAAGCATTAGCAATGTTAGTCGCTGAAGTAAGGGAATGATATGATCAGATCTTTTTTAATTGAAGATAAATTTAATTGTGAGCACGCTTCAGATTTTGGTAAGTTGTTATATGTTACATCCCCATAGTCGAAGAGAGGATGTGTTAGCGTTTGAACGAAGATTTTCCTTAGTTTAAGTGGAATGATATTTTTCATTCTTTTAAGCGCATGAAGTTAGGCGCAAGTTTGTTTCAACTCAGGGAGAAAAGTAAGTCTCTGTTATACCGAGACTTCGCATTAACAAATTCTTATACATCCAAAACGCATTCAGTAAGAGAAAATTCTTTACAAATATTTACGTTGCTGTAAATAACGTTTGCTTTCTACAGACGATTAAAGAACTTGAATAGAAAAGAATGTTAATCCCTCACTCATTCTTTCTAATGCTTGTTTATTGATCCGAGGCAACAACGACGGTTACCATAGGAAACACAGAAAAGAAAAGAAATTTGCGATAAATTTCAAAGTAAAAAGCGAATTATTAAAAAATCGACTTTAAACATAAAAACAGCAAGAATAAGATTGGTTGTGTATTTAGCCTTCGAATGCATAAAGTTTGATAGAAATCTGTTCAGATATAGGTAGTTTAATGAATGAAGAAAGAAGGCTTTGCACTCTCGAAAATGAAAAACCGCGTGGAATTTTACGGAAACACATTGGTTCCGGGATTCAACTCCGGGTGTTTCCAGGAATGAAAATAAGTTTGCCCAGTTTGACTAGTATTCAGAAATCCATCGCAGTTTACCTCGTCTCTGAATCTAAGCGTTTATGAGGTTGAGAGGGGGACAGACGGACACTGCAAATTATATATGATATTTTTGGAGTCTTAGAGCACCTTTAAACGAATATTTCTGAAATTTTATATTTTGGATGACTTGACCAGGAATGGTCTCCATATTCTGTAATTCTTTAACTCCATCGTAAAGAATCCGCCCAACTTGTGGGAGAACGAGATTTAGCTTGCAGCAGTAATTTGATAATTTGGTTCATTAAGAAGATCATATAATGAAATCTGATCTCTGTTCAGACCGGAAATGTCGAACTGTGTCGATGCTGAGCACAAAACCCCAAAATCTGTGGATCGCTTTCTATTTCAGAGTGATCCGAAGATTGTTTTCTTAGTGTGGATGAGCTTTTCACGAATTATGTCACCGGGAAAAGGGACGTACCGGAGCGTGAGGATTTCGTGAAATTCAAATAGCATAATCGTGATGAAATACTATTTTATTGTTTTCGAGGGAGATACTGTATGCGCGTGAAAACCGTTACTCTTATGCGATAAAAGTATCATAGCGTAAATTGAATTACTCCACCGAAAGAGCGTTTCACTGCTCCTAGGACGTGCCTATCATAATATAGGGCCTATTATGTATAGTGACGAAAATCTAGTTGACGTGACGGACGGACATTATTTCACCGTTCATATTTCCACTAACAAAATTCCACCGATATTTCATCTTGAGCTAACTTCTGAGGCAGTCGAAGTCTTGCTCTTCGAGGAGTAATACGTTACCGCGGTTAGATGATTTTGAAGATGTGTCATCCTCGTTTCATTTGTTAAAGTGTTTCTCACATTTTGGGGTTCTATCCGAAGTGGTGCCTTCCCCATGGACCGCATCAGGACTAGATCGTCAATTGCTGCTGCCGCATGCGATGGTACTTTGAAGGTTTTTTACATTTATTTTGGAACTTTTCTTCCATTTTCATTTCATCTTAAGATTCTCCATTTTAAGCAATTTTATCAATACCGAAATACTTCATTTTTGAAATTTAATTTTTGTCTTAACATCACAGTTGTTCAGCATGTATTTGAGATGGCTATTAATATTCGCGGCTGCGACAGTTGATTTAATAGAATTTAACTCTACATTAGTGAACTTTTATTTTAGGACAAAACTTCAAATGTAGTTCATAATCATTGTGACCTTGACTTGGTATTGAGAACTTTAGCTGACATTAATTAATATACCTTACTATCTATTTTGTATGCGTGAACAGTTTATTTTTAGTCCATCCAATGAATTATTGGGAAACTTCGTAGAAATAATTTTCAAGATTCATTTACCTTTCCATACGACGACAAAATAGTTACTGGCAAACATTTTTGTGCCTAATTGCTGTCCTTACAGAGTATATTTCGTCGACCTTGAATTTTTCGAAACTTCTTTGATTCACTGCGATGTTTATTTTCATTAAAATCACTTTGCAATGCAGTTTCATCGGTACGGAGTCATCGGCAAGCTTTTTGTTGTGACTTAATTCCACAATTTCTTCGCAATAGAGTGACTGTCTGGACTTTACGAGCTCCTTTCTTTCAATTTCGTATTATCTGGAGCGGTCCGTTTCGTTAGCGAAGATTTCAGGTTACACAGTAGCGTCATCGCTATGGTAAAATCCCTCGGGTGGAACTCGCTCCTGGTGAAAAGATGTAATAACCTACGGAAGCTTTAAGAAAACTTCGTCGGTTCAGAACTTAAAGACAAAGTTGAAGGCATTGTAGCTCCAGTAAGCAACGAGCTCGGCCTGATAGAGGCACCTACAAATCGGTACAAGGAATTAATAACAAGTACAGTTGAGTCTCGATTATGCGAGGCTCTGTATTATCCGAAGTGCATATCTGTGTACTTTACCTTTTCCATTTACACACATATTTACCGGCATACTGCGTACATTTATTTTGCTGCAACTGCTTAAGAAATTGCACCATTATGTGGTTCAACAGTTAGTATATACCTTGACTGGCTTCTTCTGAGTTGCAAGGGTATAATCGGAGGAAAAAAGTGAGAATGTATACGAACAATCGACTTATACATTATGAGGGGAAAGAGAAATATTTTATTTATAAACGTTTTTACATGAGTGATTTTTAAATTGTAAATATACGTCCCACATGCCCAAGATTGCCCTTCCGTCTTATCCGAGGTTGCACCGGTCCATAAGGATAACTTAACTAGGATAACTGACACTATTTCTGTTCGTTCTTTCCGCTGAGCATCAGAGAAGCCAATAGGGTAGATTTGCAAAGATGACCCCCTGCCATACGCTACCGGCTGCTCGCAGGGTATAATCTAAATTAGGTAAGGTGTTAATACATTAATACATCCTTGCCATCCTTGGGGGATCGCGGAGTATAAACATAAATATACAGAATTCCCCCGTATGAAGAAATAATGCAGTAACGAATTGCTTTCCCAGCTCTTAATTAATTGATAGAATTGATATTTACCCTATCATTTGCATATTTATTTAATGTGCATCTTCTTCGTGCCTTGAGGATTAAGCAATCGCATTTCTTCGTATTCGTAGTAGTGAGCGTTCCGCTTTCGAGAAGTAGGCGACCTTGTTTACGTCATATCATCCGTCCTTGCCGATAAATGCTCGCGATGATACTTGGATTTTCGCTCTGTTCGAACTTTCCTTTTGCCATCCTCGTAAGCACCGTTGTTTATTCTGATAACAACTTTTTTTTACGGAATCTCATTGCTTGTTACAATCGGTGTGCGTTACGTGCAAAAATTAAATGATAAAACGATTAGATGATCGTTTCTGTTCTCTATGCAGTGCCCAATAAACGAAATTTAGTCACTTGGTCAATGCTACGAAAACCTGTGTGATAAATGCGCGTACATTTCTAAATCAGTTCGGCTGCCAGTGACATTTAAATTGCGTCCTTCGTTCTCACAAATGATAAGTAGACGCAGTGAACATTCAAGAATGGATTGTAATGGGAACAATTCACTCCCATTTATTCAGATCCTGCTTTAAATACGTGCACCTTATGCTTCGTCCGCGAAAATGAGCGACTCATGTATGCCTTTTAAATGTGCACTGTAGACTTAAGAACTTTGATTTTATGTCCTTACGTCATTGACACGCAAGGAATGCATAAATATTGCAGTGGAATCTGTGACATTGAGTCAAACTGACCTCGCTGGAATGTAAGTGGAGGCAAAGCTCTCGAAGTTCACTGAGCTGTCGGATTTTAACTTAGAGTTAGAATTGTTATCTGCGACCGGTAGAAAAAGAATGAGTTCTTTCAGCTCAAGCCAAAGCGAGGAGTGTTGACCTCTAAGATTCGAGCTTGTTTGTGTGCGATAAATAAGAATCTTTTAAGCTCCTGTTACTATTTAACGAATGGAATGTTTCTCGTATTTTTGTGCAGTATACAGGAAAATATACCGTCGGTATTTTAAGTCTCAATCCTCTTCATTCTTGTGACGATAAGAACGCTACTTACAAAGAGAGGCTCTCACTTTTTTCCGGGGATTTTGATGAAACTTTTTATGGTGATAGTGGTAGTAGAGTAATGAAAAGGTTTCGCGGGGTTCGTGTGAATGGGTCTTAGTGTCGCTGCAATAATTAATTGAAAATTGGTAATCAGAGTATAGCAATACACTTCCTTGCCCGTCCATGAACCCGCTATTAATTGGAGATAACAAACTCATTATGAAAGAAAGTTAAAGTCGGTAAAACCCGTTTAATTCGTTTCTTTGGAAAACAAAATGGTGTGTTTGACTGCTTAATTCTTAAATAAGCGCTTTACACCTTATATAACGGATGTGGTGCTGCTTTAGTTTGCTTCATTTTCCAAAGCTGTAGATCTAGATTGGTATCGAGAAAGTCCGCGAACTTGTAAGAACTGTACCGTTAGCTATAGCTGTAAGACTGGTTACCTTCTTGTCATATTTTTTAAGAATGGTCTGGTATTAAGACATAGAGAGCTTTTTTCTTGGTAAATTCGTTTTGATCATTCTTCACTCAATAGTATATCATTTTTTACCACTAGTACAATTAAGGAAGAACGACAAATGTTTAGTGGCATTGGTGAAGGGCCGTCACAGAGTCACTATCTATCCCAGCTACAGCCCACCCAACTCCTCATTGCCACTCCGCTTTCTTCGATACGTTTACAACTTGAGTTCGCTACGGAAAAAAGACCATCAAGCGACTTTTTAATTATAATTTTGCACCGAAACAAAACTGTTGCCCAAGATCACTATCATGAAACTCATGACATCTTCATTTTGTTCTCACAAAATCTGTCCAGAAAACCAGAGAATTAAAGCGAGATCCTTTAGATAACAAGTGAGGCAGAAAAGAAGAGAGGACGGCGATACATATAATGTAATCAAGTTTTGGCCTCAAATGAGTTGGTGGATTGACTTAGCGGGTTGCAGTGCATCTGAGAACTGGAAAAATCCTGCTTTTTAGTGGTTATCGGTGATTCTCTTAAACCCTTCTTTTGCCGTTTCGAGTGAAAGGGACCGGGATCGAGAGAGAATTAGAGTAACTTGCAGACATTTTCAACGATAAGCATATTTTATCGAAGTAAAGCCCGTGAAGTGAATTTAATTTGCAGGGAGTTTACAATATTAAAATACGAAGACATCGACCGAATATGAATTTATTTTCACTTTCTTGAAAGACTGTGTACCCGATTCCTATTCAGTTGATTTCGTGAAAGTATAAGCGCTACTATGGTGCGATGCAAACGCCGTACCTTTTTTAGGCGCGGCGCTTTTTTCACCCAGATCATGATTAGGGAACCATTTTTATTTGGAAGGTCACACCATTATGAAGCATAGGAAGATCCATATTCCAGTAGTTCAACTTCGAAATTGTGCGTAAGAAAACTAATTTATTCACTAGTTAGAATTCAAATCTTACGTTTTCCACATTTTTTTCTTTAAGCCATCAGTGAGGTTGGAAACCAAAACAATGAAAATGGGCATTTGTTTCAGGAAGGAAAAGGTCAATTTGAACACCCGCTAAGGCCGCAGGTTCCCCTTTGATCCACTGTCGGATTTTTTGTTATGGTTGATCTAGTTTAAAGTCGAATAAAAACCAAACGAAAGATTCCATGGATAAACGAATTACACCATATTTTAGCATCTTTATCATGCATTTAACCACATAATGGAATTTTTTTCGTATCTTTTCAATCTAAACAAAATTTTAACACATAATTCGAATACTCATTGAATCGAATACAATTCACCTTATTTCCCTTGCCCAAATAAAGTGTTATCGATTTTGTGAAACTTATGAAGCCAATAAATGCGAAGCGCGGTTTCTTGGGCGTTCCTGATCGAGTAAGTGCCCCGTTAAATATAAATTGCTTTGAAGGAAATCGCAAAGATGTAGTTCACTTATAACTTGTGAAAACTACTCCCGAAAGCCTTATGACGACGCAGAGTACGTATTTTTACGTCCACCCATTACCTTGAAAAGTTTGTTTTAAAAAATCGATCGCAACTGTTTATTGCGTCACGGGATTGGTCTAAAACCACTTTGAGTCATCGATAAGTATTTCGATGTTCTGTTATAGTTGCGATTGAATTGAAATATTTTGAATAATAAAATTTCCAATTGTGCAGTCGGTTGAAGAGCACGAAAACATGGCTTTTTTCGTTCTACCTGCGATAAATGCCAACCAGATAAGACAAAACTTTTCGCATTTTAACGTTAAATGCAAAATGAAACACTACAGTTTGGTTCAACTTGTTTTCTGTCGGGCACTAATTTATTTGTGATTCAACTCCATACTCTAGTATCCATAATAAAAAAATTCTCTTGTATATCATAATATTTTACTATTATTTTAATTTTGATATTAAGGTTTCTATTATCAGGCGATTAATCCGTAGTAGAAATTTTGTTGTAGTTTCCATTAATACATAGAACCGATGCTCTGGTTCACGTTCATGTATTCCAGAAATGTGAGATGACCAAGCATTCTAGGTACCCATAAGCTTCAAAATTCACCGCAATTTTCTTCCTACTTAAAAAGCCGGCTTTTCCAATGTCTCTCTCGCTAATTTTCCATATTTTAGAATTTGTCTTTTGTTTTCTCGGATAACTAGCCTGATTAATATTTTCATTTATCGCGGCGGAAAGAGTTTTTGTTTGACTTGCGGTGAATGTTTTCATTTCGAACCACATAGCTCATCCGTAAGGAGAAGAAGATCGGAAATATCTGTGGCGTCATGAGCGGGATTCCTTGGAGGCTAGAGACTGATGGATGACTTTCCTCATGGTTTTCGCTTCGCCCTCTGGCATTTTAGGCGTCATGATATCGTGAAATTTTAATAGTCAAAAGCTTTTGATGCCCTACGTACTTGAAGAGAAGTAGAAGTATTGTTAAAAGTGCTTCGACAGCTCAGGTCATTTCGCACGTAGGCTCCCACCGGGAATCGAACCCGGGACCGCTTTCAGCAAAGTCGAACGCGTTGCCCACATGGCTATCCGGGAGCCCCCTACGTACTTAATTTGAAAGTTTTTCCACCTCTGTTCCTCACTCCCTTCCGCGACTACCACTCTGATGCTATGAAGTGTCTGTTTTTACATAAGGTTAACCTACAAGTATTAACATTCCATGAAGGAATTCTTGCTTAAGACGTTAAATTGTTCCTCGAGGTGTTTGAGATCGTCTCTCAACCTCTATTATGCATCACGTGTTTTAAACCGAAGGTACGCGTATTACTTTTGATAAATATTACTTTGGTACTTGGTAAAACCAACTAAAATACAAATCCAGGTAATGTGATGCGAAGAAACCATTTGTATCATATAGGATGGGTCAAATTATGAGGCACAAAAATGTATTTTCAATTTTATATCGGTGTTATATCCCTTGGAAATTTTCTTTTACTACAATTTTAAGAGCGTGGCACACCTGACAGTCGCAAATATATCGCTCAATTATGAAAGATGTAATACATTTCAGTTGTTTCCAATCAACAATTAAAGGGGGATTGGAACCTGTGATCTAAGAAAAAATTATGTGTAAACTTGGAGAAATTAACATTGCTTTTAATGCTCGTAAATGATCGTTTGCCTTGTTCATATGTTCCATCACTAGTTACAAAAGTTACATTATCGCACCCGACCGCTTAAATTGCATAAGAGGGCCTTCGAATTGTTATTTTAGCCTGGGAGTAAGGATGTATTGATTAATTTATGAATTCGGTGCATTATTAGAACAGTTGCGTGCCTAGAAAGCGGGCTCAATATTTATAAGTATAATGGTGACTTGTTGAACGACACTTAATAGAAAAACACTTGGCAGTTCCACAAAAAATGATTACTCTCCAAGTATTTTTCCTTGCGGTGTCGGCAAGTAGCTCCAGATTGTGTTAATTTTAAAAAACGAGATGGAAACAAAATTTTTGATTTCAATGAAGAGCTCTGTGTAGGTCCCAACAGGTCTGATCTAATAATTATGGATGCCGGCTAATAGCTAATTTACCTCTAACTTGGCTCAGTTACGACTTAAAAAAATTTTCTACCCTTAATAAAGTATAAATAAGCAGCAAATAACCATAAAACTGTACATATAATAAAATTCAAACGGGTATGTATGTACATTGAAGTAATTTTCAAAAGTTGTAGATTTGGTTATTGGGGTGACACTGATTACAGAAAACAATTTGACATTTTCGTCTATCTGTTATCGCATCAAGAAAAGCCTATCCAACCGATTTTGATAAAATTTGGCATGATGATGGGGCGCGCCAAGAATGGGCAGATAAGCCACTTTTTATTTAACTAACTAACCCCGGCTCGACTCCAACCAATACAAATAACTCAAAAATAAACGTAGTCGAACTTTCCAAATTTGTATGTTATTAAATCTCTTTCCCGCGCAAATTAAAGGGTATTCTTCTTATTTACCTGCCTCCAGTTCGACTACTGACGAGATTGAGAGAACTGCCGACAGAATGCATCCAAAGCTTACTTTCATCGCTTGCAGGGTTTATTTCTTTGCAAAATTAAATGATTATTCTCAAATATTTCAAAAATGCGTTCAGAAGTCATATAAATGACTAAACTGAGGTAGATGTAGTTTGTGAGGAAGAATATAGATTAAAGTGGAAGAAAAAAATTTTCCGATTGCCAGGATCGAACTCAGTATATAAAGATTACGAAGCAGAGTGCAATCCACACCGCTATCTGTACCATGCTTAACATGTGTACGTTTAGAGGTATTTCCCTACGTTCCCTTGTACATTGTATATGAGCTTGCTTTTGAGTTATGTAACGGAATTAATGCCACTGTTCGCCTTCTTTTTCATTTCTGTTTTGTGCGAACAGCTTTTATTTCGTTTCCTTTCTTTAGGTAGATATTAGGCAGTGAATGAGTTTTCGCCATCTCTAAATTACGAAGAAATTATCATTCGATTCCATAAGGTATTATTTCTTCGTCTCAACTTTCATTCCGGTTTTCGCCGATTTTTACTTTTCCGTTGAGAATAAATATTCTTCTATTAAATAATTATTATCATCAAATCTTATAAGCCACCATGGGCTACGTTTATTTCAACCATTTCTTTCCTTTTCTTCCAAATCTCTCTTATTCGTGCCCGATGTTTCTTTTATCTTTCCTCGGTCCACACCGCACTACTCTCCATTTTGGGTTTTTCTTGAANTGTCATCCTCGTTTCATTTGTTAAAGTGTTTCTCACATTTTGGGGTTCTATCCGAAGTGGTGCCTTCCCCATGGACCGCATCAGGACTAGATCGTCAATTGCTGCTGCCGCATGCGATGGTACTTTGAAGGTTTTTTACATTTATTTTGGAACTTTTCTTCCATTTTCATTTCATCTTAAGATTCTCCATTTTAAGCAATTTTATCAATACCGAAATACTTCATTTTTGAAATTTAATTTTTGTCTTAACATCACAGTTGTTCAGCATGTATTTGAGATGGCTATTAATATTCGCGGCTGCGACAGTTGATTTAATAGAATTTAACTCTACATTAGTGAACTTTTATTTTAGGACAAAACTTCAAATGTAGTTCATAATCATTGTGACCTTGACTTGGTATTGAGAACTTTAGCTGACATTAATTAATATACCTTACTATCTATTTTGTATGCGTGAACAGTTTATTTTTAGTCCATCCAATGAATTATTGGGAAACTTCGTAGAAATAATTTTCAAGATTCATTTACCTTTCCATACGACGACAAAATAGTTACTGGCAAACATTTTTGTGCCTAATTGCTGTCCTTACAGAGTATATTTCGTCGACCTTGAATTTTTCGAAACTTCTTTGATTCACTGCGATGTTTATTTTCATTAAAATCACTTTGCAATGCAGTTTCATCGGTACGGAGTCATCGGCAAGCTTTTTGTTGTGACTTAATTCCACAATTTCTTCGCAATAGAGTGACTGTCTGGACTTTACGAGCTCCTTTCTTTCAATTTCGTATTATCTGGAGCGGTCCGTTTCGTTAGCGAAGATTTCAGGTTACACAGTAGCGTCATCGCTATGGTAAAATCCCTCGGGTGGAACTCGCTCCTGGTGAAAAGATGTAATAACCTACGGAAGCTTTAAGAAAACTTCGTCGGTTCAGAACTTAAAGACAAAGTTGAAGGCATTGTAGCTCCAGTAAGCAACGAGCTCGGCCTGATAGAGGCACCTACAAATCGGTACAAGGAATTAATAACAAGTACAGTTGAGTCTCGATTATGCGAGGCTCTGTATTATCCGAAGTGCATATCTGTGTACTTTACCTTTTCCATTTACACACATATTTACCGGCATACTGCGTACATTTATTTTGCTGCAACTGCTTAAGAAATTGCACCATTATGTGGTTCAACAGTTAGTATATACCTTGACTGGCTTCTTCTGAGTTGCAAGGGTATAATCGGAGGAAAAAAGTGAGAATGTATACGAACAATCGACTTATACATTATGAGGGGAAAGAGAAATATTTTATTTATAAACGTTTTTACATGAGTGATTTTTAAATTGTAAATATACGTCCCACATGCCCAAGATTGCCCTTCCGTCTTATCCGAGGTTGCACCGGTCCATAAGGATAACTTAACTAGGATAACTGACACTATTTCTGTTCGTTCTTTCCGCTGAGCATCAGAGAAGCCAATAGGGTAGATTTGCAAAGATGACCCCCTGCCATACGCTACCGGCTGCTCGCAGGGTATAATCTAAATTAGGTAAGGTGTTAATACATTAATACATCCTTGCCATCCTTGGGGGATCGCGGAGTATAAACATAAATATACAGAATTCCCCCGTATGAAGAAATAATGCAGTAACGAATTGCTTTCCCAGCTCTTAATTAATTGATAGAATTGATATTTACCCTATCATTTGCATATTTATTTAATGTGCATCTTCTTCGTGCCTTGAGGATTAAGCAATCGCATTTCTTCGTATTCGTAGTAGTGAGCGTTCCGCTTTCGAGAAGTAGGCGACCTTGTTTACGTCATATCATCCGTCCTTGCCGATAAATGCTCGCGATGATACTTGGATTTTCGCTCTGTTCGAACTTTCCTTTTGCCATCCTCGTAAGCACCGTTGTTTATTCTGATAACAACTTTTTTTTACGGAATCTCATTGCTTGTTACAATCGGTGTGCGTTACGTGCAAAAATTAAATGATAAAACGATTAGATGATCGTTTCTGTTCTCTATGCAGTGCCCAATAAACGAAATTTAGTCACTTGGTCAATGCTACGAAAACCTGTGTGATAAATGCGCGTACATTTCTAAATCAGTTCGGCTGCCAGTGACATTTAAATTGCGTCCTTCGTTCTCACAAATGATAAGTAGACGCAGTGAACATTCAAGAATGGATTGTAATGGGAACAATTCACTCCCATTTATTCAGATCCTGCTTTAAATACGTGCACCTTATGCTTCGTCCGCGAAAATGAGCGACTCATGTATGCCTTTTAAATGTGCACTGTAGACTTAAGAACTTTGATTTTATGTCCTTACGTCATTGACACGCAAGGAATGCATAAATATTGCAGTGGAATCTGTGACATTGAGTCAAACTGACCTCGCTGGAATGTAAGTGGAGGCAAAGCTCTCGAAGTTCACTGAGCTGTCGGATTTTAACTTAGAGTTAGAATTGTTATCTGCGACCGGTAGAAAAAGAATGAGTTCTTTCAGCTCAAGCCAAAGCGAGGAGTGTTGACCTCTAAGATTCGAGCTTGTTTGTGTGCGATAAATAAGAATCTTTTAAGCTCCTGTTACTATTTAACGAATGGAATGTTTCTCGTATTTTTGTGCAGTATACAGGAAAATATACCGTCGGTATTTTAAGTCTCAATCCTCTTCATTCTTGTGACGATAAGAACGCTACTTACAAAGAGAGGCTCTCACTTTTTTCCGGGGATTTTGATGAAACTTTTTATGGTGATAGTGGTAGTAGAGTAATGAAAAGGTTTCGCGGGGTTCGTGTGAATGGGTCTTAGTGTCGCTGCAATAATTAATTGAAAATTGGTAATCAGAGTATAGCAATACACTTCCTTGCCCGTCCATGAACCCGCTATTTGGTAGTTTTTTTTTTTTTTGTTTTCTTTTCATATTCTTTTATTATATTTACATCCTTTACTTCTTAATGGACACTAGTACAACAAGTACATCTATTACTTGATTTCCGGTCGAATTACCTTAATTCAACCAAAAACCTCAACGACGGAGAGTACTTAAAATATGTTGGTCGGTTTTAAACGTAGTTTTCATTAATGCTTCGGATTCCATTGGTACTTATTACATTAGCCTTCATTTTAAACTGGTTTTTAGTCCCATAACCTTCGCGAGCCCTATTTTTACACTTATCAAAATTAACGACTATTTTGAGAACGCAAAAGGAATTTGCCTTCGAATGAATTAAGATTTCATAATTATAAATAGCGGTTGTTTTTTAAAGTACATTAACGAAATCAATTACTAGATGCTTCATAATTGTTTGTTGGATGATAAATAATCAGCTTCAACTACGCGCTGGCAGATACTGGGGAACTTTCCGGACCTACGTTTTTCGACCTCAGGTGAAGAAAAATGTTACAGCAATTTTTTATATATCTTATTATTTCGTGTCTTAAGAACAAAGGTTCTTTTTAACATATAATCCCGGAAACATAACCATTAAGAAGCGTGTTGGTCCGTATATCCTCTCAAATCCGAGCTCGTCATGGGGAGTGACGCTCCGCCGCGCGGATATGGCTTTTGCATCGCCATCGAAAATTTTATATATAAATCGGCGTCGCAAATTGTTGCAGGATTTTATTTCAGATTCCTTTTCAAGAAGCTTCAAAGAACATGGTGGTATAAGTTACCTCGTTTACATTGTTGTGCATCACTACTATATTCATCGCTTTATGTGAAAATCTGCCGTAACATATAGGTTCGCCATTTTGTTGTATAACTTATGCAAATATTCTACTGCGATCATTAAAATCAAGCAATATGAAGCATAAAGAATAGGTTTATAATACAGAATCGTTTTTTAACAGATGATTTTGCTCATTTGGGTTCAGTGTTGGCTTGAAGTTGAAGAAATTTGTGAAAAATCGAAGACCTTCCTTTTTTCGTAAAAGTTGGTCGACTTTGACCCCCTGTAGAATTTTAACGCACGGGAATAAAAGTAAATGATAAGGTATCTATATGCAAAATTTATTTACATATAGCCATGCGAAGTTTTAAAGTCCGCACTCAGAAAAACAATTTTTTTGCCTGCTCTTTTCGATTCTAGCCCACTGTGCGTCGTTGAGGTTTTTTTTTGTAAGGTACTCTCAGTGATATATCGTAGCAATTCTTCACAAAACTTATCGCCTTTCGCTGCACCTTTTCTAATTCTCGCATACAACACTTATGAAATACACTACACGCCTACTTAAGATTAGGCCTAACTAACTCAAAATAACATCGCTCGCGAACTTTTTCTTCGCTCTGACCGACTATTCTTTTAACAAAACCGAGTTTCTTAAGTGCTTTTCCACGAATATTATGGATGTGAGCACTCCATGTTGTTATTCGCGAGAGATATTCCTAGATATTTCACCGATTCTACTGTTAATAAGTTTATCCCACGGAGACTACGAATAATCTTTAATAGTATATTTTCTTTCGAAGAAGTTAACTACTGAAAATTTGTCTTTATTTTGCTCTAATTGCCAATCATCGCACTATTGCATAGTTTTATCTAGGTCATTCGACCGGGTTAATCTATCCTCTTTACTCTATATTTCCCTGTAAATTACCGTGTCGTCCGCAAATATCCTAACTGTACTATCAGTGAGACTGCTATGAATGTTGATTTATACAAAAAATAGTAACGGTCCGACTACGCTACCCTGAGGGACGCCCGAGGTCACCTTAACCATTGTTATAATAATGGGCATCAGTGGTTTAGGAAAATTCTGCTTAGTGATATTTAATTTTATTAAGTATTATATTAGTATATATTTATTATAAACGATGCTATTGGTATCATATTTATGGTAAAGCGGAAATAACGTCAGGATGCTTTCCCTCCTGGTGAAGGTGGTTGACCTTATACGTAGGACGAGGGAGAAAAGTTCCGTAAACTGGAATCCTTTCGTGCTTGACTTTACTGTTAGAACCTTCCAACCTCTGCACTCAATGCCGTCTACAGCAAGGGTGGCCAACCTCATTGTTCATGCGTCAATTATTTCATTGTTATATGAAATGCGCCATAAACTATTGTAATGAACTATTATAAATGCGCTCTAGAATTCAGCTGTAGGTTGTGTAATATGTTTATTCATTCGTATGTGAATACTTTTCGAGTTTAAACTGTGTTTATACGAATTTTATTTGTTCTCTAGAGTAAGACGCAGACAAGCAAGAGTAAGAATCAGGTTAGGTCCTACTTGTGACGATTTTGCTATAGGTTGGCTATTTCTGGTTTACAATTTCTATCTCAATTATACAATGGTAGCAAGTACCATTGTATATTTCATAGAATTTGAGTACTATGAATATTGCAGAAAAATCGTAACAATGCACGTTCATATCTGCGTGTGCTTTTTATTGATGTTAATGCCGAAAATTATTTTACATTAAATCATTATGATAATATTACATTTATTTATATCCTAATGACCACACAAACATCCTTTTACTGAGCCATTACAGTGATGGGCTTCAAACAATAACAAGGACGACGAAAAAAGAAACAAACGACCATTCCCTTACCGGAAAAATTCAACTATACTCCGTCCAACGTTATGAAGACACATTAGTAAGCTTATGGCACCATGCATTTCTTACGGGAGAACAGAGCGCGCTGTTCCAACTTTAGCATAGAAAAAAAAATCTTTAAATACTTTATCATACATCTAAAGTAATGCCGCATAGCTTAGTGTGATTTAAACAAGGTTAAATACTATCATTATCGAAGGAAAAATAAGGAAGTGATACTTTAGAGAAAATCGGGAATTAGTTGCGGTCTTCTTTGAGCCGATATAATTAGGTCTACCTTTTAAGAAACACGGTCTTTCTTGGTATCACAATCTGCCTCATTTTATTCAATTTCCACCAATGCTATCAGTTTTCCTATTAAAAATTTTGGGGACAAATGCTATGGGGAAATCTATGGGAATGCTGAGAGTTCGGCAAAATGCATTGAAAAATGTAGTCGCCAGCTACTTTTCGTTATATATCCGTAGGAAAAAACTTGAACTGAGAATGATTTTGAGAAAACAATGACGTTATTTTCTTCGAAAATGAAATCCTCGAACTTTATTGATAACGTTAAAAAACGAATTTATGTTTCGGAGGTAACGCAGACCTCGGCGCGCGCGCCATTTACTCCAGCTAAGGAGGTTTTAAATCGATTCGCCTATTTCTCTGATTGCTTGTAATGCTCTCACTAACTTGATCACCTACAAACATTTTTCTATCGTATGTCCGTAAGTATTCCGTATATAGGCAAATTTCAATTAATCAGTTTTCATGCATTAATTTAACCACTACAATTCTGAGGAAACCTCAAGAAACATAGCTAATGAGGGTTATTTTCTCTCTGTATATATGCTCTGTATATAAACTCTACATAACATTTAGGATTTATCATGCTTTCACGTTTATACACGACCTACTTTCCTATGGTAAAATTGTTTTTTCTTATATAGTGAACTGCAAACTATTTTTGTATAATACGTATATAAAACATCCACTAGCAATTTAAAAAAATCATTTCATGCATTTACTTNTGAATGCTGTACATTATTTTCAGTTACGAAAATGATTGTATAGTAAGCATATAATAATAATAATACGTCTTTATTCGGGCGAGATTGAGACTAAAAGTCTCCTCTTCCATCTAACCCATCGTCATACAATATATATAATCAAATTTAAGAGATAGTATGAAAAAATGATATACGAGTATACGCACACACTGAACATACAACCACGTAAAACTCCACTAAAACTCAAGACAACTCCAAATTTAACTGATCACAAAACTACTCACGAACAGTCCTGTGCGGAAAACTACCGAAAACTGACACAAATTTGGGAAAACCTGCCTTATGACTTATCCTAGACCTGCTTTGTTTCGAAGGTCTTAGTTCATAGTGGCTCTCTTTGTCTTATTGTAAAAGATTTATGTATGACAATAAAGATACATACTTAGATGCATCCCATATGTGAGAGCTGTTCTTTTATTTCGGTGGAGCGTAGTGTAAAAAAATATTCTTGTGAACCTTTTCGTAATCTAAAATGTTTGAAAGAAACTACACCTATGGCTAAGCCCTGGCCCAATAGCCCCTCATATGTTCTTTTTTCTCCTTTTCCAAAATGCTTTTTACTTGGAATGTGTTCCCTAGCTATCTTTCGGTGATTTAACACAATCTCATAACTATTTATAATAATAGTGATTATTTAAACATGGTTATACTACAAAACGGAAAGTTCACTAAATTTCTACAGAACTTTTACGGGCACACAATCATGAAATTTCTAGTTGGTGATCAAATTAATGAGAACATTACAAGCAATCGGAGAAATAGGCGAATCGATTTATAACCGCCTTAGCTGGAATAAATGGCGTGCGCGCCGAGGTCTGCGTTATCTCCGAAATATGAATTCGTTTTTCAACGTTATCAATAAAGTTAGAGGATTATCTTAGCTCGTACACTTAGTAAATTTTTTACTCGCACTTTAAGTACATTTTATTATATTTGACTCCTCACAAGCTGACATTAGACGTTTGGCAGGGGGTTTGAAAATACCGAACTCTCTGATTGGGCTTGGTTAGTTACTACTACTACTACTCCTCGATCAGGCCCAGTGGACCGCGCGACGTTATGACCAAGGTTCTCCATTCTTTTCTGTTATTGGCAGTTTGTTGCCATTCTTCCCAAGCCCCAAGTAGCTGCAGATCATCCTTGACACCGTCTATCCATCTTTTTCTCGGCCGTCCCGCGGGTCTCTTCCCTGCAGGTATCATGAATGAATAATAAATTTATTTCACACACAAGATTACAAATCCAAAAAAAATAAACAAATATAAGTGAAATTAGGCATCCCTGAAGAACCTTTTATAGGGATTGCCAACACTTTAAACATAGAACGTATTCGGTAGCAAAATACACTATAATTTGGAAAATACAGAAACAAAAGAAAAATTACAAACTAAATATAGTGAGAAAAGGCATTGTAAATCAATTATTTTAGAAGATCTTCCAAATCTTTTTGTAGAAAAAGCCAATTTTTCAATTTGCGAATGAAAACTTTTTCATTTGCAGAGGACGAAATGTCCTTTGGTATCGTGGAGAACAACTTAGGAGCTAAGAAAGAATAACATTGTTTATAGAGCTGGACATTAGGTTTGGTTATATCAAAACAAAAATTCCTTCTTAGATTATAAGAATAAAAACAGGGCTTATTGATATGTCCACCACGATTAAAAAACACTCTTAGCACCTTAAATACAAAAAGATATCTTAATGGCAATATATTTAGGTTAACATAAAGTGGAAAAGATGACTCCATCCTCGTTGCTCGCATCATTATTCTAATTACTTTATTCTGTGAAACTTGCAAGCAACGAATATTAGAATGGTAGGCACCACCCCAACATAC
>KZ308793.1:322915-420183 GCA_000376725.2 Ladona fulva
TCCTTTTCCAAGATGCTTTTTACTTGAAATATGCTCCCTCGCTTTCTTTTCGGTGATTTAACGCAATTTCAAACCTAATTAAAAAGTGATTATTTAAACATGGTTATACTACAAAACGGAAAGTTCACTAAATTTCTACAGAACTTTTACGGGCACACAATCATGAAATTTCTAGTTGGTGATCAAATTAATGAGAACATTACAAGCAATCGGAGAAATAGGCGAATCGATTTATAACCGCCTTAGCTGGAATAAATGGCGTGCGCGCCGAGGTCTGCGTTATCTCCGAAATATGAATTCGTTTTTCAACGTTATCAATAAAGTTAGAGGATTATCTTAGCTCGTACACTTAGTAAATTTTTTACTCGCACTTTAAGTACATTTTATTATATTTGACTCCTCACAAGCTGACATTAGACGTTTGGCAGGGGGTTTGAAAATACCGAACTCTCTGATTGGGCTTGGTTAGTTACTACTACTACTACTCCTCGATCAGGCCCAGTGGACCGCGCGACGTTATGACCAAGGTTCTCCATTCTTTTCTGTTATTGGCAGTTTGTTGCCATTCTTCCCAAGCCCCAAGTAGCTGCAGATCATCCTTGACACCGTCTATCCATCTTTTTCTCGGCCGTCCCGCGGGTCTCTTCCCTGCAGGTATCATGAATGAATAATAAATTTATTTCACACACAAGATTACAAATCCAAAAAAAATAAACAAATATAAGTGAAATTAGGCATCCCTGAAGAACCTTTTATATATAACCTTCATGTCCATTGCAATTTTGGTTGGTTGGTTGGTTATTTTCATTTCCTACCAGGACACCGTGAAAGTTAAACTTTTTGCGTTCTCTATTGACCTCCAGGGCTAAATTGAATGAAATTGGAGAGAGTCCATCACCTCGTCTCAATCCAGTATTTACTCGGAAGGTTTCAGATATTTTGTTGACCAGTTTGATCTTTCCTCTCGTGTCATCCACTGTGTTGTGTCACAAACATAGATCCACTAATCTTACCAAATTCTGTCAACGTTAGCCTGGTTAGTTAGGTTTGAAAATACCGAACTCTCTGATTGTGCCTGGTTAGCGCTCCTTGAACTTTTTGGAAGAAATATACCAATACTTATAACTATGTATGTAACCATTTAGTAGAGCTTATTGTGTATTTTAAATACTGCGTTATTCTTTTTTCATCTATTGGTATTTTCTAATTAATATTTTTCTGTCTTCAGTGATTGTTCTCACCTGTTTCCTGTTAGTATCTTCCGGAAACGTGTTTTTCTTCTCTAACCTTAGGTGCTAAAGATCTTTCACCAAACCCCTCTTCTCGTCGGTGTTGGGTTAGCGTATTATCCTAGCAATACCGGGATTAAATCTTGGTTAGGGCACGACTATTAGTGAGCGTGACTTCAAAAGTTAGATGTAAGGGTAGTTAAATTTAAATTCGCGTATCAAAGTCGCCGTTTTTTATTATTTTTATAGTAAATAACATTACAGAATTGTACGTTAATTGGAAAAGAGGCTCACTCGGGCCTATCAAGAGTAAAGTAATCAGTAGGACCTCGATAACTCGAATTTCAAGGGACGACCGGAAACCTTTGAGAAATAGAAGTTTATATTTACTAAAGTTTATAATACTGTGCTCGCAGGTGTATCGCAATGTAGTCGATTATAAAGAAAACGATTGATATATCACTTATCGTGTTTTAACCGTAAAAAGGGAAAATAAAGAAGCAAGTAGTCGTGGTACCCGTTCAATTTATTAAACTTAGGTTATAAAAACAAAAAGAACTAGATTTGTATGAAAACTGTACTGTACATTAACGATTAACATTAAAAGAAACTAAGGATCTATCTACGATGTGGATATAAATACAGTAGATTAATAATGTACCTACGGTTTAAAAACTGGTAAACCAGCTCCATAAAGGAGCGGATAGGATTGGGAAACAAATGCAAGAAGATGCTGTGAAAGACTGGTTGTGCGCGTCATAAAAGTCGAGGTACAAAGCTTGGGTAGCCTAGACTTCAACTTATAAAGTTTTTATTACTCGAGAAGGTCCGCAAAAAAAATCGAGTTACCTATTGTAAATTCTTAGACTAGTATAGGTTTTCTCTAGGGGAGAAAGATTTAAAGAGATTTTCGAGTTATGGAGCCTCCCCTGTATTACCTATTTTCGTGAAAAAAATCTGCAATCTAAGTATTGTCATACCGTAATTAACAGGAGTTCCGAAATCTCTGTTGAGTAATATTCACTCTCTCATGTGGCTTTACGAACTGTTAAGTGCCGCGAGAGAAATTGGCATTTTCTCCCCTGAGGGTAGTTTTTCTTCGCCGAGTATACAAGTGTTACGTAAATAGCGGAAAGAGCTCCTTCGGGAATTTCACCAATAGGAGGATGAGCCGATAGTTAGGGAAAAGGAATCCTACCTGCCTTAAAAGTGCTGCAGAGAGGGAAAATTCCCCTTCCCTGGCTAATTCGTAGTTTCCCTGTCCTGATCATGGCCGCTTATACTGACAAATTTTTAAAAGCGTCCGTGAGCATGGGAATGCTACCATATTCCTGACATTCGATGCTTAAGCCTGTCAGTTTACGCCAAACGCACCGAAGTGTTATCGAGTAACGTCAAACCTGGTACATTTTTTTACAGAACAAACTGACGAAATTTACCTAAGGTGTCATTATTTGTCTGAACCAGAGGATAGTATTTTAAGCTCGTGTCGTATGAATAAATTTTTTCGCTTTTTTGTAACAATTGTTTTATATTAATTTTGAATTGTTGTAACCATATTCAATCATTCAGTGTGCTTTCGTATGCGCTGAATAACGGTTCTATAAGCTAGGCGTACGCGTGAAGCGTTGTTATAGCTTTTGCGTCTTGACCTTGAAGTATGCCCCTGCATTATTGAGCAAGGAAGTGCTTCGATTGTGCAAAAGGTCGATTATTCTGTGGCTTTCCCTTCTATATTTTCGATGTCTCTTCCGCACTGCTAAGGGTTTTCTCTATCGCTGTTTGAAATACGTCCATAATGATATGCAGCCCTGGTAGAATTTTTGGGCGTGCATAGGATTTTGGTTTATCCGATGTCATGATACAAAAACAAGCCGCAAAACCTGATGATCTTGTAGATTTTTCTGATAGTCGGAGATGATAATGAAAAACGTTTACGTTTGACAAGCTTGCATCGGTGGGTAATTCCATTGCCGCTACTAAACAATGGAAATGAGATAACTCCTACATTATCATTTTGAAGTTTTACCATGAAGCTATCGTGTTTAGTTAAGTATAGTTTTCTCGTGTAAAGCGTAACAAGTAATCAGCGTCTCTTCAAATTTTGGTTTCTATAAATTAAAAATAAGTAATTGCTAATTATCTGTTATTAGAACGCGGTGATAGTGAAATGTTTATATTCTTTAATTACATGATTCANGGCGTCAGTCGATACCGAACTCGCGCCTCTAGCTATTGGAGTTAGAATCGATAATAAGTTACTTAAGATCGAAGATTTCCCAATAGAGGCTGACTTGAATTAATGAATATTTAATAAATGATGCAAGGTACTAAAGGAAATAATTTCATAATTTATTGGGAATGTATTAGATTTGTTATCTTACCATTTCATAAATGCATCTCAAGAAAGTTCATATATTTCCTGAATATCTGGACATCCTTAGAAAAAGATTTTGCTCCTTAATGTCGATATTGCCTCATTTTGCCCCTTGAGTTTTATAAGGCTTTCATCATTGGTAGAGTTGACCCATGAATTTCTAAAGCGCTACAGTCGAAAGGAAAATTAATAGTACCCACTCTTTTTGTCGGCTCTTGAGTTTGGAATCGCGTAGTTTCACTATTTATAATTAATTGGTCTGCGGGGTATAGAATATTTTATTTTCAGAATTGAGTTTTGCTGATTATATCGTAACTTGAGCCTTCAGAAAGTTAAGAATAATTTCTGCTGTCACTTCCTGCTTAGCGTGTGTTTGTATATACGTTAGATTTAAATATTAGACATACGGACACTTGTCACATTGGAGGTGCAAAAGTTTTATTTTATCTCCTATTGCAGTCAAAAGCATTATTTTTTGTAAATTATAAAACGAATAAGAAAAGTAAATGCCGTCAATTAATGAATAGTAATTGAATATAACTTTATTTCGAACCAAAAAGATGGGATTAAAACCAAAAATGGATTCGTCGGTAAAGTTCCCTTCTTGGAGATCAAATTTGTTGATATAAATTGAAATATCGAAGAAAATAAGTAATTTTTGCGATTCGTTTAAAGGTAAAAAAAAAAGAAAATGGATTAGAGGCGGGGGTTACTTCGTCAAATTTGATGCTTTACTCTTCGTCATTGGAAAAATAGTACTATATATTATCAGGGTCAGATAGTTTTCATGAATCACAAATCACGTTGACGTGATTAATTCTACAATCGGCGAGAGCGGCGCCTCTTCAGAGTTCATCATAGGATTCTCTGATATGTCTTCGCTCAAAGTTTCATTCTAAGAAGTCCAGAGTCGAAATCGCTAAACCCATGATCAAAACTTAGTTAATTTGAGAAGCTGTAAATATTAAGAAATATATTGAACGTTTTTTAAATTAAGCATAATTAAGTTTCATTTAGCTTTTTAAATACTTTTTATTTAAAAACAATATCCTTACAAACAGTTGTTCTAATGTAATATCTATATCTCAATGTTTAGGCAAGTCCAGTCATTACCATAAACGCCGAGTTGTGAATTATCTATGTTGTATTAATACGAGATTTGGCACTATTAGTAGTAGTAGTATTTTTAAAAGTGCTTCTACGGGTGATGTCGTTATACACGTAGACCCCCCCGGAAGCCAAACCCGGGTCCGCTTTGATCAAAGTAGAACGCGTTGCCCACGCTGTTTTCCGGCAGGCTAGATAACGTTATTGATTAATTTACAAGAAATGGATTCACGGAGATAATCATTTCTTATTTTCAAAATATTCCCGTGGGATATTATTTCCTGAGACAGTGGAAATTCTAAGAAATTTGCCGATCACTCGTCACGTTCCCATGATTTGTCTTGAATATTCGTCCGTCACATTTTTAACCAGTAAGATAACTACACTAATAGAAAGTGCAGAAATTAGTTAATAATTCGATATTTAAAAATCTCGTTTCTGAAATGAAACACCGGAACCAAAAAAATCTTAACGAATACCTAATTTTTCTTTTACGATAAACAATCTTATGTTTTGCCACATTTTTTTTAGTTTTAGTATTGTTAAAAGCTCTTCTACGGCTAAGGTCATTTCGCACGTAGGCCACCTTCGGGTATCGAACCTGGGACCGCTTTCGCCGATGTCGAACGTGTTGCCCACTTTGCTATCCGAAATTACAAAGTCACTCTCCAGTATCCGACACTACTGTTATTTTGAACCGATTGAAAAAAATTTCAAATAGGAGAACTTTCTTTTCCTGTACACGCATTTAGGAATTTCTGTTCCCGGGGGGGTGTTAATCCCAGGAATTGTGGATGATGAATTCTGGAATTGAGGGTATGAGGTGGAAAATGAAAAGATTTTTTTAAGATATTTCACGAAATCATGATTATGATCAAATTATACTTACATGATCAAATCCTTAACGCATTCCATCACGTGTCCTCTAGCTTATGTCTTTGAAATGCACGTGTTCATGGAAATGCCGTCAAAAGCTACTCTTCCGGAATTTCGCTGCCCATGTATTGATCTCTTCCTAGGATTCCTAGGAATTCCTAGGTCAGTGATGCATCCAACGAAAACTTATTTTCATCGAAGCTTTGTCGATAAATACGATACAATTACACATGAATTATTGAATTTGTCTCATTCCGCTTTGATCGCATCCCTAAAGGGGTGATACTAAGGGTCCATTCTTATATCATTTACGAGAAGAAGTGCTGGATCAAGCTTGATTCAGATCCTATTGATTGAGCACAGCTCAATGAAAGTAGTTCAAAGGGGGATATTTATTAAAATCATCTCGGTTTTGTTAAAACGTTGGCCACCTGAGAGTTTTTATTTTTCAATTGAATAAACTTAGTTAAACTTATAGTTCAGAATGTCATTTTGAAATATATGTATTGTTTTTATTGAATTGTATCGAAACGTATTTCTCGGGTGGTTCTGTCATCAGCAATGGCGTCAGTCGATACCGAACTCGCGCCTCTAGCTATTGGAGTTAGAATCGATAATAAGTTACTTAAGATCGAAGATTTCCCAATAGAGGCTGACTGGTTTATGTAATTTGTCAATCGAGCATGAGAAAGTAGATAAGATTGCAAACTATCGATAAATTTGCGTGCATTAAAACTAGAAAGATAAATCTTTAGATTTCAGTATTATTTTTCTTTAAATAGTGTAAACCTTTACAGATAATTATAAAATATATCTTTCTACGTTTCAGATAAATAATGATAACAAAAACTGTTTTTAATTGCAATTAAATGAGATATTTTAAGTACTCGCCCCGGGCCCGGCGGATTCTTTTAGGGAGCCTCAAATTTTTTCATACTTAACTACAGTGACTTATCGAAGTAATTTTTTCGCTACTGAAGAATCGAGCTGTCCACGAAAGAATTAGATTCCTAAACCACAGGAATAATACGGATTTGTACCAACTACATCACCAGGTTATTAAACACATTATAAGGTGTTTCTTTCATGAAACTGTTTTTTTGTTAATAATTAAGTTAGACTGATTCTCTGTCTTTTGAGAATCGCGTTTCAAGTCCTCATCAAGAGTGATCTATTTTAAGAGAGTATTATGTCATCATTTACCGTTAAAGGGTACAGTAAAAGTCTTTCTCTGGAGCAACTTCCAACCTTTTATCATTTGAAAATACTCTTAAAATTTACAAGTCAGCATTAAGTATTTGTCCCATAATGAAACTATTCTTGTAGAAATGTTAAACAGTAGCTAGCTATAATATTGTGTAAGAGATATGGAACATGATTTTATGAATAAAATGGAGCTGATATGATCCTCCCTTGAAATACCAGCGGAACATATTTCACACAGATCTGTTGCGATTCTTAGGTAATTCTGACAGATAACTGCGAGAAGTAATTGTAAAACGCTTGTGTAAGTTATCCTGTAATAAACTTCTTCGATATAATTTTTTTGTTCTGTTTATACGTGATGTAACAGAATAGATTTGAATATTGCTTACGCACATAAAATGTGAACTGTGATCACAAGTAGTTTTTGAAGTTTCCATTTTATATTATTTATAATTTATTTCGAGGGAAGTTGAATTGTTTAAACTTTGGTGGCGGATTCCACTAATTCGGCCTTGTGGTAGGTTTCCATTATAAAGAATAAGGAAAATAATATTGCGGTAAAGGTTCTTTTTCCTCATTCTTTACTGCTCCCAACGTAGCAGTGTTGCCGTCTTGTGTTGTTTACGTCTCTGGGTGAAAATTTTCCAAAACATTTTTCTTTTTCCTTCAGTAGCTTATCTACCTATAGATAACTACGATACATCATCCCAAAATAAGGTTACGTTCACTATTTCCTGCCTATTACTCAACCCTTGAGCCCAAACCTCTCGATGTCAAAGCTGAAGGCTATAGGAATCAGTGTATTATTTTTCGTATTCGTGAGTTTTTATAATTCAATTTGATTGGTCGCTTTTTCGTGTGATCATGGAAATAATGTCGAGTTGAATTGCTGCTCCATGTCCTTTTCATTTATTGATTTATTTTTGAGTCAGTTGAAAGGAAATGTCTCTATCTAATGTTACTTTCAGTACATGCCTACGTGGAGTTGTTTTTTTTATTTTATTTATGGGTGTATTTATGCTACTGGATTCCTAGTAGGTTGCGGGTTCAACTCAGTGGGTAAAATGGTCGTGTTATTCGGTCTTCTAATTCAAAATAACTTACTATTGTACGCGCGTAGCAACATCTCGTCAACTTATATCCAGATTTCATAATCCGAAAACAGTGGAAATATAAATCCTGATTACGATTCTGGGTTTTGTTCTAATTTATTCTATTCATTTATTCATTCTGTTTAATCTAATTCATGCATTTTTTTCCGAAATGTGAAAACGCTGTCAATGCCGACGACTCTTCCTCTTCCGAATGAATGTCATGTGTATTTTCCTTGACATTGGTTACCCGGTTTTTCTCTCAGCGATGTGATTCTTCTCTTGTGCTTAATTGATGCGTTTCACTTCCTCTATTCTGCTACAATTTTTAATGTTTGCTTTAGGCAACCCGTATGTTTATGTATATAACTAGTATGTTTGATCCAGTTTTTATGAAGTTTGGAAGAGTAGGATAACGTAAGATTTAAGAATACGAGGAAACAGGATGAGGAATATACGCGTCTTCAGGCAATTATAATAGTAGTTATTATGAAAAGGCTTTGTCACGTAAGAATGTTACTCTTACAATATTGAATAAAGCCGTAAGTTTTGTGTGCTTATCTGTTATGGTATTTTGAAAATGCTCTTAAATCTTAACAATAATTGACTGGTCCGTCAACTCCCTCAGCAATCGACACTCGTCAACTACTTTGTATTTATTTACAAGTACAAACCTGACCTCTTTCAGACAAAAAAAGGATTCTGTCTTATCAAAACACGCGCTAAGTGTCAAGAAATTCCCGCTAATATATGTTTAAAACCGGTCTTACTTATAGAGGTCCGAATGTGAAAAGAGACTCTCTCTCTTATAGTCTTATAATTTTTCATTTGTAACAATTGTTTTATATTAATTTTGATTTGTTGTAACCATATTCAATCATTCAGTATGCTTTCGTATGCGCTGAAGACCGATTCAATAAGCTAGGCGTACGCATGCAGCGTTATTATTGCGAGATAGGAAAGAGATCGAAAATTATGGAAACTGGCGATTTGTCTCTGATATAGAGATGGAGATATATAGGATGTATGAAAATGGAATTGCAAATTATGATAACGTGAACGGTCTTGAATGGAGATTTAGTCCGAGGAGAAGCTGGTAGAATGAATGTGATGAGTGCTGAAAAGATTTACGTAGTTCGAACGTATTGTATTTGGGCCGGTAGCATAACTTGTATGCGAGAGGGAGTTTGGAGAATTTTTGTTTACGGATGTAGCAATTAGCTATGCGTACTCAGAGAGCGAAAGGAAACTGCCCATCAATTTTTCTATCAAAATGTTCTAGTGGAAGCCTTTGGAAAATATCATTTGATTCAAAATTGACAAGGGAAATTCTCCGATTAACATTGTGTACGCCTGTGGTATCCCCATGTTATTTTTGTATTTTTATATAGAAAAATTTAATTTTCGCTTCGAAACTACAGATCTTTGTTTTAGTCATATTCTAAGTAAATGGTGTCATTAAAAATTTTTCATACTATTTGAGCAAATATACTCGAATACAATATAGTTGGTTTTTTATTCATTCAAGCTCTTGATATATGTTGCATATAAATGGAATAAATAAAAAACAATTTTGGCATTTAGCAGAATTTATTTCGTGCTCGTCACATATTGAATTTGTGAAGATTCTTTCATGTCATCTTTCTCCTGTCGATTATCTTTCTATAACAAATGTGTCAAAATTCGATGATTTTTTTTCCTCCCTAACTACTGGGTTCAACTTCAGGACCTGGAACAGCCTCTAGGGGATTTATTGGTCGACCGGTCACAATTAAAATTCTTATTAAGGTCTTATAGTTTTGTTTGTCCTCCTAATTTTGATATTCATTCTCAATTAGTGTTTTTTCTACCTCTTCGCTCAATTGCGAATTGAGCAATATTTCTGCCTCTGATTGTATTTCTTTCTGTACCAACTTATTTTTTTGTGATAGATTCGATAAGCAGCAAGAGTGTTCAAGTCTGTTTTCGTGAAATACATTTCTTACGACCCTCAGGAAGGGTGAATTTTTGTGGTTTGTCTACTGAATATTCTGGTGTCCACGGCAGGTTTATAATTATTATAATTTGAAATAAAGAGGAGCTTCTGCTGAGTCATTTACAGCCATGTTTGAATGAAAGTTTGAAATCAGAATGGCCGTTATATTCCTTCTTGGAAGATCGAAGGACATAGTTACTTTTCGTGATAGCCAAACAGGAGGAGGTCCCTCTCTTGAAAATAAATGAGACAGCGAACTTAGTATTTTTCGTAGTATGAAGTTCGCTGTCTCATTTATTAAAATAGCGTTCCACCAAGTCCGGTTAGATCATATTGATTTTATCCCTCTCTTGATTTCTACGGAGCCATCGGACTCGAAATAGATTATTAATTCCTCCCTAAACTACCTACCCTTGAAAAATTTCACAAGAGTGTTTGGCCAGAGCTAACGTCTAAATAATTGTCCATAGAAATGTTTCTATCACTTTTTCGGAACGCGGCATCAAATTCCGTCGTTCCTTCGTTTTTCTCTCAAGTATCACATTTTACTCCAGTAACGGTACAGAATTACTCACACATTAACGGCAAAGAATACTTTGTGTTGTGAATCCACCAAATCTTGTCGCCATATTTAGCTGGCTTTGTTGGAATTTACTGCGTAAAAATTGTATAGATAAATAATAAAAGGGAATAAGACTTTTATACGAAACACTAGAAAATAATAGCTGTACGTTTTATCTTACCTTTCCAACTCGTCCCTCGACATTTCTCCACTCCGAAAAATTCTATACAGCACTATAATACTAAATACTTTCACTTCTCTAATATTTAACTATAGTGGATCCGTTATACCTCATTCGCGTTAGGAAGGTACTCGGCGTCCCGAGAGAGGGGGAAAAAGTTGAGGAGATGAGGACCTTTTGTGGGGTAATTCCCGCTATGTGTAATGCTTTTTCCTGCTCAGGAACCGCTGTCCACCCTATTGTCTGACTTGGACTAGTCCCATCTGCGCATTAGTTTACTTAGGAACCTTCCTTACGCGAATTAGGTTTAAGCCGTGTTCTGTGTTCCGCATTGTACCCTTTTAATAAGAGAAGCGCGGTTGCCAAATTTCACTTTTTGAGATAAAATGAAAATAGAATAGGCCGTACGAACATCAAAAAATTAAAAATCGCCTGGTCCAGGAAATATAAATCCGGAACTTGTCAAATGTGGCACTCATAAGTAAAAGGTAATACTTAAAAAAAATTTGAAAGATGATTAAATGGAGAACCCACCCCCATGGTGTGGCGAAGCTTATATATTACCCCAATATTAAAAAAAAAGTTCACGAAAGATACAAAGAATTACCGTGGACTAGCAGTAATACCCACAATTGGTAGAATATATTCTAGGATATTAAAAGACCTGATTGAAAACGAAATTAAAGAAAAACAACCTGAGGAAAATTCTGGATTCAGAGCAGGAAGATCTACAATAGACAATATTTTTACAATTAAAATTGCAGCAGAGAAGAGAATTCAAAGAAACCTTGAGACACATGTAGCACTGATAGATCTCGAAAAAGCTTATGATAGTGTTCCAATACAAAAATTATTGGAGGAGTTGGAAAATTTTGAAATTAATCCAACCTTAATTAACGCGGTGATGCTACTTTATGAAAATAACACCACAAGAATAAAAATAGGAGGCCAACTGACGGAAGAAATAAAAACAACGAAAGGTCTGAGACAGGGATGTGGTTTATCTCCTACACTTTTTAAAATTTATCTTGACAGAGCCCTTCAAGGGTGGCAAAAGAAATGTAGAAGTCTAGGATTACAGGTGGGAGAAAACATTTTATATTCATTATATTTTGCGGATGACCAAATTGTAATTTCAGAAGATACGGATGATTTGAGGGTCATTCCATGTAAAGTGGACCAATTTTAGAGAAGTACCCCGCTCGACCATCACCGATTTCAATGAAATTTTATGTGAACATAAACTCATATTCTCTATGAACATTTGCCAAGTTTACATCCATCGGTGAAGTATTTGCTGAGATAAAGTCATTTGTTTCACCCTCTACCACAGCTATCTACATTTAGACATCGATTTTTATCAACTTTGAGACACGTTATCTCTGGCAGTATTCCGTTGAGGCAAACAAAACATGGAATTCCTACCCAACATTTGTTGCTCTATTACACAAAATAATAAGAAAACATTTATGAGCGAATTCCTTTAAATTTGGCATTTTATATCTTTGAAATAAAGACACGAAACTTGAAACTACGAAACGAAACTACTCTATACAAAGTGTTTGAATAAAAAGTTTAATTTTATTATTGCCGTCCGTTAGTTTAAAAATTGGGTGTAAATGTTGCGAATTTCGTTACGACGCCAAAATTAGGGCATATTCAGCTCACATTTACAAAACAAGACCCTCTTGTACCTCTTTCTAATTCTCTTTATAAGAAAGAGCATGCTGTTATCCCTCTAAAAATGTAGACTTGGTTTTTCATCGCAGACATATAATCCCTAAAAATAGGGAAGAATATGACGATGCTCTATTACAACCTCACATCCATTCTGTCTTTCTTCGTTTGTCTTATTGACATCCATTTTACATAAGTGTAATCACAAATTTTTTTCTATGATGTCCTGGCGGCGACTTAGATGTTCGCGATCGATGCATCTCAGGTGCAGTTACGCCCATCCTCCAACTGAATCAATGCCAAGTTGGGTATAGGTAACCCCCTGCTGAGAGGGTAGTCCCTATTGTATTCAGTGGATCTTAATAGCAGATTTCTTTCAATGCACATGCTTAACATTTCTGTCCCCTCAGAAAAGTTCGTAGACTCCACTGCAGTCCATTGTATCTGTCTAAGGAAATTCCCTATAGTCTTGGAGTGAAAAAGTGTGGAAAACCCGCCCTTAATGTTGTCCGAGAATGCATTCCCCAATCTGCATAAACTTTCCCTACGAACGGTCTTCCTATTAACCCTCGGTTTATCCAGAGTTAAAATTTTGAGGTGACCTTCTATACTGCCCGCCTTTTCCTTTTTTCCGTAGTATGTTGTCCATTAAATTGTCACTATAACATAGGATGTAAGGTAGGAGATGGTTTGAATCGTATTTGTCGACGGAAAATATATTAAAAACTTGTTTTCCACCGTCAAATGAAATTGGCAGGATCGAAAAATGAGGAGAGCAATTCCGAAAATAAAGAGAGGAAAATCTTTCAATTTCTTAGTCAAACTTGTATTCAGATGGAATTCATTAAATTAATCAACAAACGTGTATAACTGTTTAACATGTTTATGCCTTGTTTCTCCATTTGACTCATTTTCCCTATTGCGCATACTGGTTCCGAAGAAGGGTCTTACACTTTTTGGATTAAATCTTAAGTGAGCGAAAGAACGTATCCTTTTTTGCCACCATTATGTAATACTTCTATTCATTACATATCGGTTTGCAAACAATTTCCTTCAGCTCCTCTTATCAAAAGGAATGAAACATATATCTCTTTATTTTTCTTAATACTGATGTCAAGTACATAAGCTCCTGCCGCTGCGAAACACTAGAGGCGTATCGACACCGTAGAATGTAATACAATATAAGAAAACCATGGAATATTTGCTGTAGAATACCTCCGGATTTTTTCTACTCGGTTTTGACTAATTATCGTAATTATTATTTTAGTCATATAGATTGTATAGGCTTCCTGACTAAACTATATCCATATTCTTCAGAAATATAACTTTTCAGTGCATTATTTTAAGAGGCGTGGGTTGAAGCATTCTGTAAGATCATAGTACGTTTTAAAAGCTATAAGCGATACGAAAGCAGCTGTGTTATTTTTTCAAGATATGTCACTCTAATTTTTATGTTGAAAGTGCAATGACTCATTTCTATTCCAAACGTAAACAGTCGTTTATTTCCGCGAGACGCGATAAGTAAACGAGCCAAAATACTACTAGAAAATTACGTAATCCAGTTATATCCAGTCAAGGGCAAATTGTTGTGACTAAGAGTTAAGTGATTTGGGAAAATTCGAGGGCGACAAGGTAGCAGGGAGAGAGTAGACTCTTTTCTTCAAGGCCACTTCGGATGTAAATATACAGCGTAATGATTGTTTACATTATCTGTTGTGACTTCTCTGCTGCAACAAATGAAATTTTCGTGTCTCCGTAAGGATATTCCTGTCTTCGGCCTTCTACGTTCTCTTGATTATCTTAGAAAGTTTTCCTTATACCGAAACTGAAGAATGGGATAATGCTAATATAGTTACACTTGTGGCACTTCTACTTCCGGAGTAGAATTTATCAGCCTGTTCGGAGTAAAATGGCCAGTTTCGGTGGCGTAAGAGTTAGGCAACATCCAGTTTTACGTGATTCTGAGTTCGTTATGATCCTATTAGGTAATAGATTTGTATGTGTTGATTATTGATTGTATTAAGGATGGTCTTGAAATACAAAAACACCTATTTTGTGTAGAACATTAATATTGGTGTATATGTTGTTGAAATAATTGAGTTTTAATCTTATAAAATTTAAGTGGATTCTTATTGAAGTAACAATAAATTTTGAAAGTACTATTCAAACTCCACTAAAATTCAAATGATAGAAAAATGTTAACTTCTTGTAAACTTGTATTCATCTTCGATGAAAGAGTTTCATTCGGTGCATCCATTTCTGTTTCAACATTTTCTTGCTTTTCCCATCTATTATAATATATATTACCCGTAGTATTTTAACGTAAACAGTACATACATTCTTTCATAAATTGAGAAATTTTTAAAATTAACTTTGGGTATATGTATACAGATTCGGGAACTGAGTCTAACATTTACATACTTCTGGAATTTCCTTATTTCCTGGAGAATAATAAGAGCCCATTAGATCAGGCTTGCAAGAAATACGGCCCACATGCGACCGGCTAGGTTTCATTCTGCGGCCAGCGATGGGTTTTGGAATTTATACTCACAGAAATTGTTAATGAATTTAAAGTTGAGGACGGAAGGCTAAAATGGAAAAAGGTATTCTTGAAGAGACGTTTAAAAACATCGATCAATCAATTTATTCATAATTACCTAATTATAGTAACTGTTAAAAATGCTACGTATCGCACTAATTTTCATCAGAGGATTTATTTTTCGATTGCTGCCCTTCTAGCAATTTCGGCACGCCTGAACTAAATAATGCGGATTTGTAAAATTTAGTTGCTGTGACGATTGTTTAAATAACGGGCACGTTATTAAAGAACGCACATTAAAATTTTTCATATATTATTAATAACTGCTCAAATGTATAACTTCTAAGATATTGGTGAACGATTTTGTACAACTTAGATGAATTAATCCCGAATATACCAATGCAGAAACAAACATTTTTGGACGCAATTACAAAGGTGTTTCATGTATAATTTCATTTTACGTTATTTTTACGTTCAATTTGCATTTTACGCCGCGCACTATCAATTTATCTTTATTCTTGTAAGTACCCGCGCGTAAATCTACCGTAAAATACGTTAATCGATAGAAAATGTTGCATTTGCTATCTGAAGCATCATTGACTTTATTCTGCAAAAGCGCGGCGTATGTAGTATTAACGTCCGCTTTTACGTGTCGTTATATTTTAACAACTGTCAGCCCTACGTTAGTTAAGGTAAAGAGTGAGAAAATGAACTTATCAATAGCATTTTTCTTAGCATTTGATAATGAGGGACTAAAATGAATGCTGTTTATTATATCACTCTTACCTAAGTAACTTATATAATATCACAAACATGAACCAGACTGAAAAAAAAGTGCGAAATGGAAGATAAGTCGTTTTCTATCCTATACCAGAGACAAAATATGTAATTCGTTTAGGAACGATTGTAGGAACCATTATTTGTTTATTTGTCTTAAAAGTTGTAGCTCGTCGTGGATGATTGATACGAATCTTTGGAATTTTTAGTTTAAAACTTTATTCCATTACTGATCACTCTCCACTTCTGATGATCTATGATAAATCGATTAATACTTCTGATTGAGCATTCTCTAAAACTAAAATCTATAAATCTTAATTATGCCAAATATGGTATTTAATGTGAATTTCTTTCACTTAACCTTGAGTAAATATGGATTTATATCTTAGTTTATACGGAATTCCCTAACTTTACATGGAGTACGTTAGTTGAACTTTGTTTCCAAGTTCCAAATGAAATAATTGTTTGATATCCTTTAAATCATTGTTAATTTACTTATTAATAAAAATAATAGCTAAAATGATGTAATAAAAATTTNCTCCTAAATATTTTATTAATAAACATGATTTGTTCATTATGTATGTGTTTACCGTAACAGCAGTATCCAAAAAATGAATTTTACTCATTGCAAGAATCAGAATTGTGTAAGAAGCGTAAGTTTAGAGAAGTATTTTTTCGTAATCGGTAAATATCTGGTATCGTTCCACCACTAGAATTCATAATTCAATAATAAAGTAATTTATGATCTTGGGGTAATTTTTCATGGAATAACTATTTTATGCTTCGAATTTTAAGATTTATTTCAGAGGTGGAGAACCTGTGGGCTTTGGGTCGCTTTCTGAGACAAATACCGGTATTTAATTCCTATTTACCCTATTTTTGCTAATTCCAGTTAGTGAAAAAATACATGGAAAATGTTGTATGTTTGTTAACTGAGCGAATGGATTAATTTTCTCAAGATTTTTTTTGTAAAACTATATGAATGTACGCAAAACTCTACTTAAGAGAGGCCTGATGATTTCACATGTGGTCTTTCTAATGCAGTTGAATGGTAAATGTAGCCTTTCAATAAGTATAGCTTCACTGCCCATTTTACTCCATATTGAAACGTTTTGTTGAAAGTTTTTACTATTAATGGATACTTTTCTGCTCCGTTAAATTATAAAGGCTTACATAGGGTATTATCCAAAAGCAATCTTGAGCTATTTTTCCCAAATATAAAAATTCTTCTCGCCTCAGTTAAGTTAGATGTTGATAACGTATACTTCGGTGGAATAAAACATTTACTATCCAAAATTTAGGTAGCCCTTAGATAAGATTTGAAAGATAAGTCGAAATTGAGTCGTAAAAATCCCTTTATTCAAACTTTATCTCTTTTCTTTCACTTTGCTCGAGCGACATGGATAGTAACTGCAGTCTCTTTTGAGATTATTTTGGATACGAATTTCTAATACTGTCGATATGAAAGTTGGCTCATCAGTCCAAATCCAGCATTTTTACTTTATACTATGAAAGCTACTTCGATTTTTTAGTTATTAAATGTACTGAAAAAGTCTTCCTGATTTTTTTTTCAATCTGATAGAGAACTCAGATATCTACGTTACGTGAGTCCTTTTTGTCGATTCACCTGCCACAAACACAAACGTATGCCGCATTTTATTTCATCCAACTGCTTTTTGCCTCTCTCTCCCCCTCCATTGCACTTTAACTTCGATGCTTGTATGTGCTGTAATGCCGCCTCTCATTTACATAATAATTTATGCTCAGAGTCGTCATCGGCACGGGTAACTTTAATTGTTCCAATGTAATTCTTGACATTGGAATATTGTTGAATCTTGTCGTGTGAATATCCCTGCCCAGCGTTTTAGTCTCTAACTAATGTAATCCCCACTGTAGGTTAAAAACGTCCATGTCCTCTCCAATTGCGCATAAAAATGTTTAACTTGGCACCATCACTCACAATGACCCCATCACTCACAATGACCCCATCACCCAGGTGCAAACGCTGCGTGGACTACAATCTGTTGGTGACAGTATATCACTAGGTACCATATTGTGACGTGTTGACACTGACAAGCAAATACAGCCTCCTAAACGTCTTGCTGTTCGCATTTCTTGAAAGTAAAATCACGCAGGAGTCATAAGCCTTCAGTTTCCCTGTATCTTTCGTATGGTACCTTCCTATTTACTTTTCTGACTTGGGTTATCCTTTTATGACATAATTTACAGTCAGTTCAGCGCTGTAGGCCACATAAACTTGCAAGCCCTTTCCTTCACCAGTTTATAGTCTGGAGAATGTCCGTAAAAATATTAGAATCCATAATAAAAGACATTATTCTGTCGAAGATTGAAACTTGTTAATCTCTGCGATCCATCCGCCTTTCCTATTTCTCTATTTCTCGAGTTGCACCACATTTTAGCATGTTTTATCCTAGGTTTGACTATGCAATGCTATTTTTGTATCTGATTTGTATTTTATCACGGGCACAACGAAATAAACTCGTTTTTTTTCGCGCTAATTAACGGAGGAGTAGGTGAATAGAATGCAGAGATTCACAATCTCCGATTAATCTCAGAAGGATGCCCATCGACAATTAAATCAATTGCTTATCTTTTCCCTGTTCGACACAGGATCGAATACTGCTGCTCGATTTAGGATCCACATAAGGTGGGATTTGTCTCAGATTTGAAGGTGGTCCAACGTAGAGTTACGGCTACGATAAAATCCCTCTGTTGGAATTCGCTCCACGTGAGAAGATGCAATTACCGTCAGAAGCTTTTCGAAAAAGTCGTCGGTTCAGAGCCTGTATTCGAAGTTGAAGGCATAGTAGCTCCAGTAAACAACGAGCGCGACTTGATAGAGGCATCTACATAGCGTTAAAGAATTAGTCGTTAAAACAGATGGTTACTTTTGGTTGTTCATTCCGCAGAGCATCAGAGACACTATTAGGGTAGATTAGGTAAGGTGTTAATTCATCCCCTGCTATACGCCACTGGCGGGTTGAGGTATAAATCTAAATCGTGTCTTCTGAACCATCTGAATTAAGAATTATTCAGTCGTAGTTACGGATTTCAGTGTTAGCTTATTTTAGGTATCTTCCTCTTGGTTTTGTGTTCTCAATTCACTGCATTCCTGGAGATATTGAAGGTTTTCTTAAGAAAACGACAAACATTAAATAGAGCATATTATCTACTCCTCAGTCTGTTTATTTAGTTGATGTAGTGATGTGAAATAAATTAGTAAATAAACATTAACGATCAAATTCGTTTTCCTGCTCTAGATTTCCAAATTAAGGTTTTTCATTCAATGCAATATACCGTTCAAAGGGTTTCATATGCCGCTTGTTGGTCCATGCGACCTTCAGGTGAAAAAAAGCCCCCCACGTCTGTTATAGGCAATTTATCTTGACCTTTGAATTCGTTTTCTAAAATTATTTTTGAATAAATCTCTTGCTATTTTGTTTTTAAATCCATAACAACTGTTTCTTAAGCCTACCTTACGCGGTCAATATATTCGAAGCACTATATGGTAAGAAACGGATAACCCTCACACTACTCGTGAATGTTGGATCAATATGACGGTCGTAACTATGTTTTCTTAGTGATTTTGATTCGGATGCAGTAATGTGGCACTCTAGAAGAAGAAAAGTTGAGAACAGAAAGGTGTGGATTGTAGGTTGCAAAACGTTCGACTCATGGACATGGGGATTAACTCCGAGAAATCATTGAAGAACCGGAGGACTATCTGTGAACAAAGTGAACAACTGTTTCAGCATTTAGTTGCATTCGCTTCACTACTAATAGAAAAGCAAGATGCGGAGATGGAAACAATTTCACCGGCAGACTGGCTGTCACTCAGCGATTTCTATTGCACTCACACGTGACAATAATACTGATCATCATCATTGTATTTACAAGAGTTTCAATAGCCGCGTCGTGTTCATTTTCTTCGTTATCTTTTATCAATAAATAAATAAGGTCTTTATTTTTGGCGAAATTGAGAATTTAAAGTCTCCTTCCATTTAACCCATTATATCAATGTTATAGTTACAATTGAACCTTTTTGCAAGAGTTTAGAGGTGGGAGGCCGTAGATTTTCAATTTTTGCTCTTAATTTCTGCAATTGTAGGAGTATGGTGCTAATATTCCGGCTTCATGACTATTTTAATATCGCAATTTCGGATTTTGAAATTACTCTTTCGCAGTTTCACGCCATTCTGGAGCTAGGTGGCCATTACAATATGATTATTCGACCATCCCATTCGTATGCTTTCTCAGGAGTAAGTGATGGATCATGTCAAGTCATTCCGTATTTATTTGTAAGTTTATCCGAGTTATTTTACTATCCCGATAATCAAAAACTGTTTCTCACCAATGAGCAATATTTTTCAAGTGCATAGTGTCGTGCTGGTAAATCAGCATTATTAATAACATCAGCAGATTCCATATCTGTGCAGCTCTTGATCGCTCCTTCCCTAAATCCCGCTTAGCGCTCACCGATCACCGATGTATCTGTAGTTCTTAATGGTTTAAAAGAGAGTAATAAAGGATTTTGTGAGTGTCCATAAAAAGGGATTGACTTCTGTAGTAGTTCGGAACTATGTTGCGTTGGCAATTGGTGTATCATTGCACGCTTCCAAGTCCAACGTGCTCGTTCGAGTTTCCTTGATTTCTATAGTCGGGAGCAAAACGACAGGCGCTTCAAGGTCACTGACGACTAGGGACCCCCGCTACCGCCCGACCTATAAGCTCCTCTCCCTTATACACCGTATTTGTTTATATTTATTTCCTTACCCTTACTTTCTATTTACTTCCTTACCCTTACTTTGTTGCACCAGTATTCTATTCGTGCGTCCGTTTCATTTTGACACATTTTTGCTTGTAAGGGAAGGCAAGGGATTGGTGGTGGGGATAGGCCATTTGTCCTTGAAGCACCTATTTCTTTGTTCCCGACTATTATATAGTAAATGGTATGTAAATTTTCGTCGCGGTTTTATCTACAGATACGTGTTCCTCTTCCTAAAGCGGATCACTGTTGAATAGTTCTCGATAGGGTTGTTTCTTATATTTTATTAATTACATCCTTAAAATGTTTTCCTCTAGTATAACATTTTATTTGTGTTGAAAGTTCTATATTTTCTTTGTGCTTCATCGGAAAAAACCCCATCCAAGACTACGCGTTGGCTTCTGCATATCAGGAATGACTTAATCCACTGAATGATTTGATCATCGATTCCATATGATTCAAGTTTCTGTAGTAACTTCGCGTGCGGAACTGTATCGAATGCCTTTCTAAAATCCAAGAATATAGCATCTGTCAGAAAGCCTTCGTCGCCTGCATGCATTATGTCCCGATTGAGAAGTGCTAACTGGCTCTCACGGGAGCGACCCTTACAAAACCCACGTTGACTTGGCGTATTCGCAACATTTTCACTGAGAAAACGCATTATATAACTACAGATGATGTGCTCAAGAATTTTACAAAATACCGACGTTAATGATATCGGTCGGAAGTTGTCTGGTTGTGTCTTACGCCCTTTTTTCGGCACTGGAGTAATGTGCGCTTTCTTCCATGAGACCGGAACCATACATTCATCTAAAGATTTACTGAAAAACGCGAGAAGGAGAGGAGCAAGATCATTCGCTAGCGTAGGTGTTACATAGGCAGGCACGCCTTATGGCCCGACAGATTTTTTGCTACCGACCTGTGATAAGAGGTTTCTAATTCCTGCCTCGTTCAATTCTAACTTACTCATTCTGGAAGTAACACGGGTGGGGAATGCGTTGACTCGACCGTCATCTAATGTGAAGCATTTTTTAAAGTACTGGGTAAGAATGTTCGCTTTATCGCGGGCATCTGTTACTGTCTCTCCATTTTTATCAACAAGGTGAAAAACGGTCGTTTGCTTGTACTCTCGTTCTGGTGTGATAGCTCATGATCCCGGTAATTGGGAGACCCGGGTTCGAGTCTCGGTCCCGTCACACTTTTTTCATCTCCGTGTCTCCGTGGGAATTTTAAAGAAAAATAGTTTCGTTAATACTGTCATCTGATTTCGAGAGAAGCTGTTTCTTTAAATCTAGCTACGTATGGAAAAATCGCAGGTCTCTTGAAAATGGTTATTTTGCAATTGAATGTGTTAAAAATGGATCCAAAGGACATCATCGGAATTCTTATCCTAACATGCTTGTTTGACACATTGCCAATCACTAACAATCTTATGTATATCTTTTATTAGACTCAGCAAAATCAAACTAAATCGCCATCTGTGTTTAAATATCTATGGAATGTTTGCACTTTCTGCCTGATCAAACTGTGGTAAGTTCCATATCAGTCTGGCACGTATAATGAAGTCCTTCCATGGAAACTTTTAATTGAAACATTGATATTTCATTCTTCACTAATTTTTCATGTTTCTCGAAAAAATATAAGTAAATTAATGTATTATCCAACGGGGATTCGGATTTTGTCACTCCATCTACTTAACCGTTCATTGTCCATCTATATACAATATTTTAACGGTTGAGTCTACCCCGAATTGTAACTGTTACGAGTCAATTGCTACCCCGAATCACCTGCAGCTTAATGTCGCTTATTTTTGTCGATAAGAATATTTCACGTCAGTGATTGTTTCACGATTTTAGGTCATTGTTATATGTAGCTAATGGCTCACATAGTTTAAATGTAGCTTTTACTGCATCTTGAGCTATTAGCTGACGTTCAAACACGGAAGCGGTTTTGGCATTTTCTAGTATCGCCTTATCACTTGTTATGGAATCGAATGCATCATCAAACTAATAATTGTTCCCTGACAAAAATAATATAATGAAGACGAAGGTGTATTGCCAGCATAATTAGCTGATTTGTCATAATTAGCTCAATCAATGGCGGAAATCCTGTTAAATCGAAGGACATTTATTGATAGAGCGTTTGACTCCCGCAAAGAAAAGCTACGATCTCATTTTGACATAACCGATTTGCCCCAAAACACGGTCCCACAATTTGCGTCTATGAAGCCACCGCCTGTCGGGTTTTTCCGACTGCATACTTGTCCTCTCTCGTCGCACCGATGCCGTTATCATTGGTATACCGTTTGTAATTGTGTCAAGGGGCAGGGCGCGTAGCCGGAACTGTTATCAGTAACGTAATCATCCCCAGGATATAAATGGGTCAGGACTCGACTTGATATGGGAAGAATGTTTTGACAAATATTTCCGAGGCTGTATGTTGACATCGTCTTGTGTATGAAATGCTTAGTTTCCGGATCATACGAATTCCAAGTAAATATGGAAAAGGAAAGAAAAGGTTGCTTTTTATATTTATCCTTTGTTTAATATGTGACCGTGCTCCACTATTTTCTGCTAATTGAATCGATGTCACTGTTATACTGTAGACTATATATTTTTTGATCTTATGCTATTCTATTCGACATAAACCGAATGTTTAGTAAAGTTACTACAGTTTTTGAATGTTCTTAGTCCCCTGTTCATGTTTTATTGCGTCTAAGAAGACGGTGTGAAATTTTAATCTACCTATAAATCAGTTTATAAAGCAGTCTTATCATCATAGGGAAGGCATAAATGTGTAAGTTTTTAAAGAACCGCTGGACAATAAACTGAAGAGATCTCTATTACCGTTACGCAAAATACCGACGTTGGAATGCTATGCGACTTTTTTAAGCAAAGTTATCGGTGGAATGAAGATGCGTTGCGTAGTTACATTGTGATATCTTTTTCTGGCTCTTTTTTTTCATCGTTAAGGTTTCTCTTTGAATTTCCAGTTTAAGGATTTTTACCGAAGTTGAAGTTGTCTTTGTTTTCTCCTTCGTAATTTTTATTTTATTTTTATTCCTGATTACAGTTTGCGCAAGCTGTCCAGATTAATTTTTCTGTCTCGTAAGCGTACAATTTTCTTGAATGGGTCGAAAGTGGAGTATCATCATTCTTCCATGCATTGAAAGCATTTCATCATATCCGGAGCATAATTTTATAGGTTTTCAAACTTAATTTATCCATTTTGGAAGTGACTTCAAAGAAAAAGTACGTGAATGAAACTAATGAGAAACTTCTACGTTCAAAATTTTGATTCTTCGGAATTTTAACTGTGTGTAATTGATTTGATACCCAACGTTTAGTAACCTCGCATAAGAACAGGTATTATTAGAACCTGTTTAAGGCGGAACAAAATTTTCTTGCTTTCAAAAGCTTTTACCATTGGTTTGCTTCTCTTTCAAGCCATCTCAAAGGAATAAAGAAACGGTTAACTCTAAAATAATACTCAAAAGAAATACACTCGTTTTAGAGGACTTTATTTTGATAGTTTACGCGTGAGGTCTCCGTATGAGCTTAGCTTGCCTCTGGCGTTCCCGCACTCCTTTGGCTAAGCATTCTTGCTTTCTTATCGACTCTGAAGATACAAGGTCATCAACGTTATCTGGACTCCTGACAAAGGAAAGGGTTGCATTTCTTGCGCCAATTCTCTGGTCAGGCGTAACTTAACGAAATATTTAATGAAGTGATATGCGATACGTTTTAATGGAATGAACTTAAGCGCCCACAGAGGAGAAATGTAATTAAGATGTCTTATGAGGAAAAAAGAACGTTAAAGAAGTCGCTCCTCATTTTAAATGTGGGAAGACACAAATTTACTTCGTGATTAAGGAAAAGCGTAAAATTATTGAGAAATATTTATCAAGCAGCAAAACCGATTTGTCTAAGAAAAGAGAAATGGATTCCACCCCCATTTCTGGTCCGATTTTGCAAGAAAAAGCTAAGGAAACTGCAGAGATACATAAACTAGACTGCTTTTCTGTATCAAATGGGTGGTTGCAAGGTCTTAGGCATGAGATCACATTTAATGGCTCATGTGAGAAAGCAAATGATATTGACCAAAATACAGTGGTAAGTCAGCACAAATGGTTGAAAGAAGTTGTTCGCATTTACAACACAAAGGATATTGCAAATGCTGGTGGAACAGCTTTATTTTTCAGAGCTCTGCCTTATGAAACATAGCAAATGAAAGGAGAAAAATGTTTCGGAAGTCGCCACTCAAAAGAATCTACATCTACATAAGTACCCTGCAAGCCGCCTTCCGGCGTGTGGCAGGGGGTGTAAACACCAATGATGATTGACTCAGCCGTCTATGGGTGCAAGGGATGCATTGCACCCGGGTAGCGGCATCTTAAGGGCGGTAGCGGAAGTGTAGCCAACTATTATTATTACAACAATAATATTTGTTGTTTTCTGTGTTATAGACACGACATATCGAGGAAAGATTATATTGTGAAATTAAATACTGGCAAACATTTAGAGGTAAGAATTACAGGTAACTCAAGACAAGAAAGGAGTATTTGTGCAGTGAATATAATTGAAGAATTGGAATCAATAAAATATTTTCTAGAACAAACAATAAATCCTCTTTAGGTTTTGCAATGTATCCTCACCAGAAATTTGATCAGTCTTTCCTAAATTGCAAATACCATTGTGTGTTTTATTGACTTTTCCAGAGACTGCTGCAACTAAGATAATGATACTCAAAAGCAATGTGAACTATTAACTTATAAGGGCCGTTCCCAATGTCAGCTTAGGGAACATGCTATGTTACTGATGATTTGTGACTCGCGTAAGCTGGGGAACGAAGTCATGAAACGTTGTTTTTATTAAGTCTTTCAAAATAATTTTTACCTGCTAATTGTTTTGGTATTTAATTTTAAGGGGCGGCAAATTAAGTTCGCACCCAGGTGGCAGATACGCTGGGCACGGCTCTGGATTGACTATACTTTTGCTCGCATTTGCTGAAGGAAAAATAGAAGTACCATTGGTAAACGGTAAAACTGAAAATCCACGTTGTTTCAAAAATTTTACGAAAGACAAACTTCCAATGGAATGGAAAGCGAATAGGAAAGCTTGGATGACAAGTGCCATAATTGATCAATTCGTAAACAAATTAAACAAAAATGGAAAAAGAAAATAGAAACATTCTACTTTTCCTTGAGAATGCAACTTTCCATCCTAACATTCAACTTTCGAATGTTCAAATAGTCTATGTACCTTCAGGTACAACATCAGTTCTACAGCCTCTTGATAATGGAGTAATACAAAACGTTTAGTTAAACTATAGACATCTGATGCTTCAGAATCTAATGCTTCTATGGACAACTGTAGGAAAGTATCAGATATGACCACTAAAATCAATGTTTTAGATAGATAGATATACTCTTTATTGGCGAGGTTAGGCCCTATTATGAATTCATAACAATGCATTTAATTAACAGAAGGGAAGAGTTATATTAGCTTACTATCGCCCTAGAGTGATACAGTTGTAACAAAAGAGGGAGAAGGAATACCACCTAACAATAAAGCTGATGCTAAGCTTTAAAGGGCCTTTCAGAGATGTCACGCTTGAATAAAGAGAAAGATGACTTTATTGATTTGGGGTGAGTAAGTTCACTCCAGTATTTTCCTCTGAGGATTAGAAAAGTTTTACCTATGAATTCGTATCGTAAGTTAAACAGAGGGATGAGTTCCTGGCATTTGTGAATTGTTGAGGTTTATAAAATAATTATTAAAGTAGTAGGGACAACATTCATTGAGAACTTTGTATACTAGTTTGAGAGTATGAAGTCTTTTTCTTGAGTGTAGACAAAGCCACTTGAATTCCTTTAAGAGTTGGGTTACATAGTCTTATTTTTAGCGTTGAATATAAATTTAACAGCATGGTTAAATGCCCTATCTAACTTAATGGTGACAGTTTTGTTAGCATCGTTCATAAGAGTGTCACAATAATCAAAGATAGGGAAAATTAATGCTTGAACAAGCAATTTCTTAAGCTGAAATGGTAAAATGTACTTCAATCATTTCATACTATGAATAGTTCGGTAAGATTTCTTGCAAACTGCCGCTACATGAGGAACCTAGGTGAATGATTGATCCTTATTGATGTACTCTTAGATTCTTTACTGATGAACTAAATTCGATTTCAATGTTGTCAATTTTTTTATGTTTTTGAGGATTTTGGGATAACCAAATATTATAGTTTGAGATTTACTGAGATTAATTTTTAGCGCCAAGGAATTAAGCCATGAATGTAAGAGGGAGATATCATTATTCACGAGTTGGATAGCTTTAGAAGAATTTTGCAGTTCAGTTGACAGGTATATTTGTAAATCGTTGGTGTATATATATGGTATAGATGGTAGGAGGCGTATTCCAAGTGAGAAGATAGAGAATAATAAAGGCCCAAGTGTAGAACCCTGTGGAATGCCATGATTGTTTTGTATTATTGGAGAGTATTTTTCATTAGCAAAGCAGGTTTGGGATCTGTTTACAATATAAGAAGAGAACCATGATAAGGTGGAAGGAGCTAGGTTGAATATCCTAAGTTTGGCAAGGAGTAAATCAATCTGTACTGAGTCGAAAGCTTGACTGAGGTCAATCAGGGCAAGAATAGTGATTTTCTTTTTGTCCATTGTGATATTAATGTCATCTGTGACTTTAGTGAGTGCAGTGGAGGTGCTGTGGTGATGCCTAAAACCAGACAAGCGGATCAAAGAGATTGTTTTCAAATAATAACTTTGAAAATTGTTGATACACTAGAGGTTCTAGACCCTTAGATAGTGATGGTAGAATACTAATTGGACGAAAGTTGTTCATGTTGAGAGGAGCATTGGTCTTAGGAATAGGATGTATGACTGAAGTTTTCCATGGAGGAGGAAAGATTCCATGAGAAAGTGAAAAACCAAAAGTATGAGTTATGTGAGGGAGGAAGGCATGAAGAATTTTATGGATGAATTGAATATAAATATCATCGATTCCTGTAGCTGAGGATTTAATGGCAAAGAGGTATGTTTTTACTTCATTGATTGACACAGGACAAAATTTGAAATTAGACTTGGTTAGAGGAATTTGGCCCATTATGGACAGCAATGACTCTCGTAATTCATCATGTGCTATTTTTGTGTAGTTGTTAACAAAGTGTTTGTTCATTGTTTCAGGGGTTATGTTATGAGGAAATGAACATTTAGGTTTACCTACACCTAGTTGAGATAGCCCTTTCCATAAAGACTTGCCGGAGGAGTGCTTAAGAAGTGCATGAGCAAATTTGGCTTTTTGGAATTTGGCGTTTTTAATTGCTTTCTTAACTTTATTTCGTAGTGATTTGAATCTATCAAAGTCCGTTAGTAGTTTGAAATGTTTGTAATGATTTAGAAGTGTGTCATTTTGCCTCATTAGAGATAAATTTAGATGCCATTACATTTTTGAGACAATCAACCAAGTATGTAAAAGGTGAAGCCATTAGAATGTATTTTCATAACTGTGGATTTATATTTGATTATAGAGGTAATAGTAGAGAAGTTGTTTGTGATAATGATTTTGGTGAAATTCAAAATCTGATTGAGGAGATTTATGTTGATGAAATTAATTCTGTTAGTGCTTAAAGTTTTGTGAAAATTGACAATAATGTTTCAACAGAAATTAACAAAGTTGAATTGAAACCAATGATAGAATCTCAAGAGAAGGACAATGAGAGAAATTCAGAAAATGAAAAGAAAGAGGAAGATTTTAATGAACTAGAAGTTCCTACATCATCACGGGTGTTATGTTACAGTGATGCAGTTAAATTGTATGCAAAACTAAGGGAGAAAATGACCTTCATGAAAAAGCTTTGAAATTAGCACTATCTTCTACCCATATGAGGAGGTCAATTATAAAAACGAAACAGCAAAAATTGAATGTTTTCCTTAAGTAAATTTGATCAACACTTAACATTTTTATAATAAATATTGAACTTTCTTAAGATTTTATTTTTTGTGTTCCTTTTATATTGCATTGTATAAGTACAAGTATATTTTATCACCATTTACCATTTTCATTTTTTCAGTTTTTCTTGTTTATTATAAGAAATTTTATTGCTCCCTATAAATTTACCATATTCATTGCATTATCTTTACATTTATTTTTGTTTCCCATTTCTTGAAACAGCAATTCTTAATACATAAATGCACTTGGTGATAACCTACCTAAGCTGGAAAACTTGAGTAAACTGAAGAATTTTCTCGGTCCTTTGGGATTCTGCCTTAGACAGGATATACTGTATATCTTCATTGCAATAACAATAGGTTCTTTCAGAGGCTCTCATAGGTTCTTTCAGACTGGCAGTAAACTTTGATTGTAAATGGTAGAAGTACTTCAATGCTTGGATATTAATTCCATTTTAGTTAGAGGAGATTTTACCTCCAGATGAAAGGATTGAATTCCATCTACTTAAATACTTCACCATTTGTTTAATTAGCAACTGAATCACAAGTACACCATACAAAATATGCCTAATTTCCTCATTGACAGCTTGTGAAGGGCAGGTTACCCACAACCTTTCACCTGCTTGTGTGTACACATCCCTGAATCCATGCTGAATAGGTACAATATAAGAAAAGGTTCTTTCAGGGATTTTAATATCAAATTGGAAGGCTGTTTTGTCTATTATTAAAATCTTTATTTGTATATTTTTGGTATGTCATAATTTTTCCTAATTTTTACACTTTATTTTATATACATCTTAGGTTTCAAATTTTTATGGATGCTTTCTTAGCATTCCTACGTTTTGTATAAGACCTTTTGCAGCGTTCCTTTGGGGGATAGGGCCTAGCCCAGTGGCATTTACATTGAATTACATCAGNCTTTCTCATCTAAAGATTTATAATATATTTTATGATATTTATATACACGCAAAGAGTGCTTAAAGAGCTGAAACATTTTTCTATTACTTCTAAGAAAAGATCTTTTCGAATTATACTCAATAACAAATTATATAAGGATTAATTCTATGTATACATTATGTAAAGTATAGTAATCAACGAAAAATGTGACCAAGCTGTCGCGCTTTGTATGTGGTACAATAGTTGTCACTTGACTCATTTAATCCCTTTTGAAGTCAAACTAAGACTAAAACGAATCTTTTGACACCTTTAAAATCTCATTAAGATTGTAATAAAGGAATAACCCAGGCCTTAGGTTCATGGGACCATCCAGGAATAAACAGGGCCAAGAAACAGGAGTGAAATTTATTTCAGAGTGTTTATTGCCCATTTCACAAAAACCTCAGGACTTTCTTCAGTGGCTGAGGATCTTTATACTCTTAGAAGGAATAAAGAATGGTATTCAAGCATACCTAAACATCTGAGGAATCGGTTACTCTTACTTATATTTTACCATGATATTCAAAAGGGAAATAGGTTTTTCAATCTCTTATTACATCATCATGTAAGTTGCTCACTTTCCCATTATACTCTTGCCCTCATCTTTCTTTTTGTTTAAGGAAATAGCTTCCATGTTCATGGAGCTTTATGATACTTCAATCTTGTTTTTTGATAAACTGCTGAATCTGAAACTGATTTGTTTCATTGGAACCTACTATTGTAAAAATAGTTAATAATGTAGAAATTATGAAGTATAAATTTTGAACTTTAGTAGAAAATGTTTAAGTGATATTTATTCAATAAAATTATTGAAATCATTTCATAAGAACCTAAGTATATATCACATTAATTTTATTGGATTCTTTCTTAGCTTTGCTTTTCAACTCATGGCTTTAAATGTGAGATAGGTGGTAAAAAATTGTGCATGTAAATTTTGCTCAGTAGACAACTTTATAGAATTTCCAAAGCAGTAGATACTCTTTTAAATAGAAACTTGTTCATTTTGACCTTGGTAATGTTGATGTGCAATTGTTCTTCCATTTGTCACAAAGATTAACCTGATAGCTGAAATGGGAAAAAATGTAGACATTCATGAGAAAATAGCTTCATTATTTTAGTGATTTGTTATCCTCTTTACTTTTAGATATTAATGAATTAAATTATTTTCTGAATTAGTGATTTGCCATTCATCTCATGTTTCTGGATGGTTTAGGCTTGTACCTAAATTGATTGTTGCAAAGAAATGAAATTCCTTGAGGGAGTGCAGATGAAAACTATGTTCTTAAAAAGAAACCTTTTCAAATAATTTTGTCTTTTTTATTCATCCATATAACAAAGAAAGATATCCATTGTGAATTCTCTTATATCAGTTAACTAGATCCTTTTAGGATGGTTTTCAAACTAGTGGAAGTAAAGTAGATTAGTGTCTTATTTTTTTATTTCAGCATTTTATTGTTCTTATCTTTTGATTCATTGTGATAGAGTCTACATTAAATTTTTTAGTTCTTTGTGGTAGGTAAATGAAAGATATCAGATTTCTCATTAGGAAAATAAAACTCCATTACTGACATTTTTATTGTTCTCCTTATAACAACACCCATTCATTATTTTCATTGTCAAATGTTGCTGAAAGAAATCTCAGAAGTCAGTAGTTCGGAACTAGCTGCTTTTCTCCAAACACAAGTTCCATCTGCTGACATATGGCTTACAGAATGTTTTTAAACCTCTAATTAAATGTTGCTATTGATTCCTAAACGAGAAAATTACTCTTAGTGATCAAAGTTCCTGAAAATAACCGATACCATGTCTTTTTTATCTTTATTACTAGCTCCCTAAGGTATTTCATGACTTAGTGGAAAATTTCTGCTATATGCCAGAAGGCAGCTTGCAGGTTACTGATGTAGATAATTTCTTGAGAGATTCCATTCTGTAATTCCATGTTGAATTCTACATGCAAGTGTTTTGCTTCCAGTATATCTCAATAAATAAATTCAGGTAAATTAAAATAATTTTTCAACGTTTGAATTCTAAATGTCCTAATTCCTACCAGCATTATTTATCTAAAGAATTTGGTGTAATAAATTCAATGGGTGAGAATTATTATGAAATTGATATTCTAATACTAGTTTTCCTTTTATTGCCTCATTATCTGTGTTGACATTAACTTGAAATCTTTGTTAGTCTTCTGGTAAATTCTATTCTTTTGTTAAAATCAGTTCTTAACCAAATTTGTGCTTGTAACTTTTAAACCAAAAGCCACTATGTATTTTAAACTTTTTTGGTTCACTCTCACTCGTAGGAAAAGTTTTCATGTTGTCCTCCTTTGAAGGATGTGCTCCATGTTAACATGTCTAGCACATCAATTGTAGAAGTGAAACATTTCCTTTAAATTACACCTGCAGTCATGTTTGGGCTAATAAATTTCAAGTCAAACAGAGTTTGATAGAAAAAACAGAAATTATTCATAAGCACACTTTTAGTCAAAATTAGAAAATAGGCTTGTATCCTGTATTTCTGATTGCCATAGAGAGCAGGGAGGAAATTTTTCTGAGAATCTCAAATTTTATTTTGAAGGAAAGCACTCTAGACTGCAATATCTTACTCCTCCATTACACCATGGAAGTAAGCTCTTTCTTTCCTTCTGTATCCCAAGGAGCGATTTCCCATTGTAGGGAAAGAATAGGGGATTTGGAAATTATTTTACAACTCAAGCAAGGCCTGTAGAAGGCGGGGAGAAGTGCACTCTGATACCCTGGCAACGAGAAAGGTCTGGGTGCATGTGTATTATTCTCGTTAGAGGACAAAACAATTTGGTGAGTGATGGCCAGGATTATTCTTTGACATTGTCACACTGGTCACTGTAACCTCTCGTTTTGGGAATGGAAGCAATACTGGTGTATATTTCTACTCATCAAGCTGTCATATTTTACGTCATATATATGATATTAAGGTATGCAGCGATAAGATGAAAGTGGCCAATTAATGATCCCATGTCACTTCTAAATGTAAATTTCAGTCATCAGAAAAACTTTATAAGTTTTACTTAATTTTCATAATCTGCAAGAATGACATTTAAATCATAGGAAAAGACCTCCAGTACTGGTCCAAATATATACTGATATATTTTAGTTAATGTGAACAAGAATCAGAGGCCTACAGGGGAGAAAAATGGCGAGAAAACTTGTCTCCAATACAGACTAATGTTATGGGTGAAAATGACCCATAGCCATCCTTCTAGTTATAACATCCATTAAAGAATTGTGCAGAAATATTATGGAATTATCTTTATATCTTAGTAAAACATATGTCAGAGTCACAAAATTTCAAAAGAATTAAATTATAAACAAGTAGTTAAATTTTATGTTGAACTCAAAGAATGGGTCAAAATGACCCCTTTCATCCTTCTAGTGTTAGGTTTATCGTGAGTGCTATCTTCTGCCCCACCATTTTCAGTTCACGGAGTCATTAAGTTAGATCTTTTCTATTGTTTGCAAAGAGAATAATATTATCTGTGAAACACAGATGGCTGATATGTCATTAATCCGTAGGCCCTTTGATAGACTTGAGAAGCTTGGCTAATTTAGTACCATTTCTTGGTGTGAATTCTTCAATTCTTTCAAGCATCATTTGCAGTTTTCTAACTGAATTTTCTGTCCTTCAGTTTTCTTGCTTTGCTAACATAATGGATTTGCTGCTATTTATTTATTTAGAAAATTTTGAATCAAAAAGTAGTATGTGACACAAAGATAGAATTTGAGCCTACATCTTAGGAAAATCCATGTTATAGTTCCCAAGGAGAAGCAGACATGAGAAAAGTCTGATGGAACTGGGACTCGAACCCAAAACCCTTTTCCTTGTTTGCAAATTATAGATCAGTAAATGCAGACATTTTAAGCATAATTCTGATAATAACTGTGACATTTTTAGGTATCACAGGACTATTGAATTTGAGGAGTAGTCTTCTAATATTTTCTAAATCTTTTGCTATGAATTAAAAATCAGAATTAGACCATTAATTTTTTCCTTAGTTGGTCCCACAGCTCCATAGATACTACAGTGATAATGTAAGAAGTTGCTAAAATCCTATTACCTTTTCCTTAAGTAATATGACTGTGAAAACTTAATTACTTGAATTTAAGGAAAGTGACATCTTTTTCATGATCAGTTTCATATCATCTATCATAATGTCTTGTTGATTGTATTTTAGCAAATCCTTTAAAGGTTTTTAAGAGCTTTGGTACTGATGTCTTTGTACATTGAGAGTGATATTCTCTTCTTTATTTTGCCATTGAGCAGTTTCTTAAAAGTGTATTGGCTAAAACTGTTGGTGAATTCAAAATAAAATATCAGCGGTGTACAATGAAAAAATGCTATTGTTTCTCGACTGTTGAATATTAAAATATTACATCTACATTCTTGCTTTCCTGTTTGAGATTCCTTCAAAGAAAGAGTAGGAAAATTATTTGGATGTATGAATGATCAAATGCTGTTATTCATCATTTTAATTTTGTGCACAGTGAAGTGTAGGGCAGATTTACTGTTTTATTCTCTCTAAAAAACTTATTAAGTCTCAAGTATTGTTTAGGTTTACAGTGTGCAAATTTAATTTTTTATCAATATAGAAACCCTGACTAGTATTTATAGAATAATCACTTAGCAAAAGGTCTTTACATTTGTTTGATTTTTGTAGTTCATTTGTAGTTTCATTATGAGGAATTGCTGAAAAAAATAAGGTTTTGAACAACAAAGAAGATAACTTTTACTGATCCACAATAAATAATTTATTAGCAACTAGTTTTGGCTAATAATAGCCATCTTCAAGCCAAGGAAAAAGGAAGCAAGGAAGGAGGAGGAATCATTTATTGTGCATTAGTAAAATTTATCTTCTTTGTTGTTCAAAACCTTGTTTTTTCAACAATTCCTCATGGTGTCATCATGATTCAACAAAGTGATGGCCTCCTCTGTGAATTTCATTTGTAGTTATTTAGAATTCTTAAATAAAAGTAGTATTCCAGTTATCGTTCTGTGGTATTGTGGATTAGTGTTGAGGAGAACTCACTCATTCTCAGCATCTTTTACTTCTCTCAAATTGGTAGTCTGAATGATTTCCTGTAACATGGATTCTTTGGCTACGAACTTAACTCATTGCTGGACCTGAATTGTTCATAATCTGAATCTATCTTTCCCATTGAAATACATAAAAATATGATTAATCTGTTCCAGTCTCAGAAATGGGAACATGTACATACATCTTTTTGGTATATAATGTTGAATAAACTTAAAACATATGTAGTCCAAATCATGTGTAATAGTCAATTTTAGGAAATTACAGTTTTCCAAGATTGAAAACACTAACACCATTATCATGTTTAGTTAGATTTTAGATGTGTTCCCTGCCAACTTATTTCCTTTTTATTTTCCAATTTAATAAGCAATCTCGCTCTTTCAGTAGCCATAATGAAGGCTAAAACACTCATAAAAGAGCACCAAATTCATGTCACTCCACTACACTACACAGTTGTAACTCAAGGAAAAATATGTTCTCAAAATTAACCATGGTTTCCTCTAAACTGTGCCCTAAGGCAGCTTGCAATACATTTTTAAGTTCAACCCAACTAATTTGTCAAGCTCCACTATTTGGTGGTAAAAAATTTTAAAAGTTCTCAGCATTAGTTCTATACAATTGCATCAATGAATTTTGATATAATGAATAGTATAATGGGATTACGTGTTTCACTTTGTGACTTAAATGAAGAAAATCAGTAATAATTCTTCCTCAAAATTCTTCCTTTCTCACTCCTTCTAAGAATATATTTACTGAGGATGAGGTTTTTGTTTCAATCTAGTGATAGATATTTATTTTACTCTCTTGTATGAAGCACTAAAAGAAAGATAAAAGTACACTTCAATATTTTTGTGTTTTTGGTTAAAATGACAAGATATCTTGCTTTTCAATGGTTCAGTATGTCATTGTAATTTTTGTTTTTATTTGAATGCTTATTTTCTTTGATTCTTAGTTTCTGCTATTTATAAGTGGAAATATCAGTCATTCTAAATGTTTCCTGTTCTGATAAATAGTTTAGGTGTTACCAAAGGCTTCAGTTTGCTTACATGAGGTAATAAAAAGTAACATGCGTCTTAGCTTCCATTTTATTAAAATAAACAAGAACACCTTAAGTTGTGCCATTTCTTAGGATGAAATTTCACTCCCTTTCATTTACTGGTCATGCATCATTTTCTCAGTGAAGAATTGAAGCTTCCATATTTATTTATATAACATCAGTGTTCGTTATAATGCTCTCATGTTTTACAGTATTTTCCACTGTTCTAGTTTATGCTTTAATTTTATTCTTTATTACAGTGCTTCCCCATTTTTTCCTGGACTGCACACTAGCAAATAAACTCAATATTATTTAATTCCCTGAGAGGAAGAAACGTGTCAATGACAGTGTTGTTGTGACCAATTTAATCCTTATAAAACATAGATGTGCAACTTTTTTCTACGTATAATGTTTTAGCAATATCACAAATATGCAGCTTGGGATTGTATGGAGACACAGTTTCCAGGGGTATCTAGTTGATGTCTGGGCAACAGAAACAGCGAATTGGGCATGATAAGAATTTGTTTTCTACTTGAAGGGTTTTAGTCATTAGTTGATGTTGCAGTTTGTACATGGACTTTCTCTGTGAAACTGAAATGATGCTATTCATGCCACTGCTAACCATTGAACTATTGTTCAGGTGTATTATTTTAATGAAACAATACACATTATTATTTTTTCAGAATTTGCATCCATTTTCTAGTATAGTTATACTCCTTTACCTTCCTACTTCTCCATGTCAAGGGCTCTGATATCTAAACAATATCATATTGAATCTATGAACTGTTCACCACCATTTTTGACACCTTAAGTGGCTAATAATTGGCACTTGTCTAATATTTGGACAATATTATACTCATTGGCAGATCTGGAAAACTCTGGGAATTTCTTATGACTGAATACTGGACACCCTGTTTTATTCAAAATTGTGTATTACAAATATACAAAATAACTGATATAATTGCTAATTAAATGGAATTTGATTCATTATTATTATAACAAATCTACATTGAAATTTGCATGAATGAAATACATTCATGTATTATCTGTTTGCCTTGCCATAGGTAGGGCAGCTTTATAAATTCTCCAACTTGCACATTATTAGGATAGAATCAAGCAAAAGTCAAAAAGCTCTCTCTAGGGAAAATTTATATATAAATTTATTTTTGGGTAAACATTGATTGAAGATGCATGCTGAATGAATTGACATGACTTTTTATTTTGAGTATTGTTGGTAGGGGATGAAAACAGTACTGTAGTGGTTGGTGGTGGTTTTATGGGAATAAATTTGTTATGCATTGAAGAATTCTGTCCTGTAATGAATGATTTCAAAGTATACTAATCTCCTGACTTCATAACATTTTGAAGAAGTTGATGCATTATCTTAAGAAATTTTAACTTTACAAGTTACAGCTATTGCTTTTATCCCTATTATATTATTATGAAATTGTCCCTATATAAATGGACAATTATCTTATTATATCTGGAGATAAAACCATCACTTTTCATCTAGACTTGTAATTTTGACTTGTTGTTTTTAATGTTACCTATTATGTGCTCATTGCATGCTGTGTTATTATTTCATCCACCTACTTCCTTTCCTTCTCTTACTCAGAATTGTTGTGCTCTATTTTTTCTTACGAAGATATGAAAACTTTCATTCAAGGATCTTCCCCAGCACAAGCTAGTGTTGCACCTGTTACCCATTTGAAGGAAGGGTCCAAAATCAGCATAGGACGAGATAAAAAGCCTTTGCAGGATATTAAAATGAAGGAGCCAGTGGTTATGTTAAATAGATTAAGTGCTGAGGTAAGCATTCTCAAATGTATTTAGTTGTACCAAATTATAAATAGTTATGGTAAATGGATAAGCATCCACATTCACAGTTTCAAAATTACAAGTTCGTGATACTTATATTTGTGATGTTAACCTTTTCCTGTAAATTGGATACTTGCTTTACTCCAAAATATATTTGCAGCTTGGTAGTTCTTTTCTTAGAACACATTAAATTTCATTATTTATTAGTTATCTCTATCGTTTCTCAAATTATTATTGATAAATAGATTAACTTTGTTTAGGTTACCTATTCTGAAAGGAATTGAAGCTTACTGAAACATGGTAACGTTGTTCAGAAATAACTAGAATGATGTTATTAACAACGAGGAAAGTATAGTTTGAAAATAAAATATGCATGGTAAATGGTTATAATAACCTAAAGTTCATTTGTATCTCAATTTATAGGTATAATTTTGTAGTGAGAGAATTGAAATATAGTTTAAAGTGAAAGCTTCTGTCACTGAATTTATATTCCTAAAAACTGCATTTTGTGTATGCTTTTAAGAGAATTAATTTTTCTTCTTTCATATCTGCCTTTGCTGTATCTGTTACAGTGGATACATAACATATTAACTTAATAATAAAAGATACTGAGTATCTTATGAATTTTTTTCATCATGTGGGACACAATTACAGCCCTTCTGGTGCCAGTTTAATTTATTTGGTAGATTTAAACATCTGAAACAGAAGATTGTTTAGATTAGTTATATTTTAAGACATATGCTTACTATAAGAATGAATTGTGAAATAATTATTGAATTCTTTTGTGTAATTCACCTATAAAAGCACAAAATGGCAGTATTTTCAGTGCTCATGCATTCATGTTGTAGAATGTTTCTTGACTTTATAATAAGTAAATTTTTTTTGCTCCTGATCAACAAAATTTCTCTAGTGTATATTTTGCTGTCTATTTAGCATTAAATTACTCTAAAATATCCAGCAACTGAATAGTTATTTTGTAATTATTGTTTTTATAGCATTTTATGTAATTACTACTTGAACACTACAGTTTTGATTCCTTTTTTTTTATTTTCATCTAATCCAAATGTCAGTTAATGTATTTGTGTTTGATGTGATTTTAATGTCATAGAAAAGTAGGACCAATATTTTCAAGAATAGTAAAAGTGAGAAATTGGAACAAAATTAAGTTGAGATACTCTCGTCGTGGTTGATTTTTCCAGGAATTCCAATGTCCTTTATATCCATGTGTCACATGCTACAGGAATCAATAAGTTTTACACTTTATTTTTTATACATATTGTTTATCGTCGAGGTAATATTATATTGCAGAATACTATACTTATATATCATCATGTTGTTTTGGTGTGGTAACACGTGTTTTTTTTTTGTTTTTAGGATCAAGCTCTAATGCAGCGGAGTTTAAAAGCGTTTGCCGAAAAGTCTCCTAACCTTGCTTGTAAGCTTGGTCTAACTGGAAATCATAAAAATACTAGAAGTACGGAGAAGCCTAAATACAGAGAAATGGATACTGAATCAGAAAGTGATGATGAACCAAGGAATCAGCCAAAATATTTTAAGGCCAGGGAGAAAGAAAGAGAGATACAAAGGAAAAAAGGTATCTTATGCATTAATATGTCATATTTTTGTGTTTTGTGTAGATATTGGATGTGACATTCATTCAATCTGTTGTTCAGAATTTTACTACTAAGACAATGAGCCTCTTAACAATCCATTTATTAACGAAACATTTCTGCCAAATAAAAAACTAATCTTTTACTTAGAAAGTATAGTTTGAATCCCCTTTCATCTTACTTCTTTTTAATAAAAGCAGTTTCAATAGTGATCATTGGTGTTTTGTATTTTTTGATGGAGGTTGCCTGAATGCAACCAAGCAGGAGGAAGGCATCAACGTTAAAATGAAAGGTAAAATTATTTTGTGTCATATAAGATCAGTATTGATAGGTTTTGCCCTTTCATAATCCTGTGTACTATCATTTTCAGTTTTAATGCTTTATTCCAATTTGAATGAAATGTTTGTTCACACTTCACTTTTAGCCTGAATCGAATCATGCTCAGGGTTGGCAGTATGTTTGTTACTGTGCAAATTATTTCTTTCAATCTAGCTTATTTTTAGTACTTGGTTCATATTCATTATTGGTTTCAGTAAAAGTAGCTATGATATTCCTTTAGCTGTAAGTTGAAGTGAAATAGTTTTCATTATTTTATGGAAGTTAATTTTCATTGATACTTCCCACAGAAAGCTGCATGCATGCAACTTTGTAGCATCTTGTAATATACAGCTTTGCCTTGCCTTTTCAAGATACGCATCTGGTTTTTATTGCAGCTGAAGTGCATCTTAATGCCAAAGCTGGAGTGATATTTTCACTTCGAAAGTTTAAATTTTATTTAAATGCTTAGCAGTGTAAATGTTGTTGAATTGGATTTATCGAAGTAAAAAAGACTTCTAGCATTTGAAAAAGTGTATTTCCTAGAATAACCAAAATTATTCACTAATTTGTGCAAAATTCTCTATGCTGCAATTCATTGTTATAATTTGCGCTAAATAATGTTGTACCATTTTCAAATTATGGAAAAATTAACAAAATGAAAAGAATAGCTTGTCATGAGATATACTTAATCCAACAAGTGAACTAATAATGAAATATTATCTTTTAAACTTATTGCTGACTTTCTGTGACAGGAGATTAATTAAATAATCCATCCAGAAGAATCACTAGAAAGAAAATGTTTACTCTGTAGTCCCTTTGCAAGTTAAATCTAGCCTAAATGCTTTTCTTAATGGATGACCAGTTCTAATATTGTAAGAAATTATCATTCATGAACTCTAGTTTTCCTTTGTTAATGTTTAGTTAAAATTTGAAATTTATCAAATAATTGAACATATCCTTTATGTTCTCCATGTACAATGGTTATTTGTAAAGAACATTTCTGTCACTTTGATTTTCTTACACTTGAAGGTTTAGTTGATTGAAAATGAGAATTGTTAGTGTATATCGAAGATGAAGTATTACAGCATGCAGCATTTCAGTTTTATCCTTTGAATATTTTCTGGCAAGCATTCCTCAAATGGTTCAAATACTATTTACTATAGTAATGCATGACTTTAGTATTACTGGTTTGAAACAGTAATCCTATGTATTAGATTGGTTTGAAATGTTAATAATTAATGCTGCTGTGGTTTATAATAAAACCATATCTATCTGTAATTTCTACAGAAAATAATCTTCTAGTAAACAGTATTAGAAATTTGTAGGGAAGGAATTTGAATGTTTTTTATAATTATTAATTTTCCTAATCCTTCAAAGTTAGAAATGTACATAACTGTTTCAGAGATACAGTAATAGTTACAGCGGAGAGATGACTATACTTGAGTGAAAATATCCATACTAAGTATAGGTATTTGAAAAGAAAACTCTTATATTACACTCTAATGATGACAAATATCTACCGTTTAGCTTTAAATCTGAAAAAGATCTCTATGACCCAATTACTTTTGGTGTTAAATCCCTATTGTTTACTTCTTTTTAGTATTTTTTATTATCAATCTTTCATAAATTAGCACCTTTTTGGCATTAATTCATAATTATTGTTTTTAATGTAAACTGTATTTCAAGTGGAATTATCTAAGTTCTAAACATTTAATATTTTCTGTTAAGTGGTTTCTCAATTAAATTCTAAGTATTAATATTATCGATATGATTGATGAATTATCTACTTTTCCATAACCAAAACCATGTTGTTGGATAAAATTTCCAGATTTTAAAACATAAACTCCCCTGTAAAAACTTACATTAAACCTATTGTTCTTTCTTGATTATAATTTTAGCACATTTCTGAAGATGTTTTAATTTTTAAAGGCACAAGCTGTATAATCTTTAAGAAAATCATTATGTATGGGAAGTGTCATTAGGACATAGATGTGAGAGAGTTTGGTTATTCATTGATAGGTATGAGGCATAGGTGTATTGAATGTCAAATTATACTTTTCTACATTTCCTTTTTTGCTTGTGTACTCATGAAATTAGAATCACCTTTTATGACGCAAAGACCAGCAAGCTGTTAAACATGCAGCAAGTGATAGGAAAAAATGTAATTCCATTTGCCATTGAAGGTCATTAGTGTGTCAATCTTTTATGGCAAATAATAATTTGTGAGACTTACCTCTTATTCCTTATTTTTCAAATAATAGCAATCATTGATATTTTGAATTTGGTCTCCTTTGTCATGTTTATTTACTATACATTTCAGTAATGATGATGTAGAAATTACGTCGTGGATAATGATGAGCTCAATTTTCATTCACAAGATTTGACTTATATGTTGCACTTAAAAAATTCCTTGCTTTTCTTAATTTTTATCATGAAGATAAAGAAGACCGTAAAAAGCGTAGACCATCAGAAGATGATGACGAGTACGTACCAGACCATTCCAGCAACTTTGGTGGATCTCTACCTGATCGAAGTAAGAAAAGAAAAAGAGGCTTCCCTCCCCAAAAAATGGAAGACTATGAAGAAACATCTAACATGGATGGTAAGTTAGCCTGCTTTCATTCATTCAAATGATTAGAAAGGTTAATCCGTTGATATATGAAATCAAATTCAGTTTCTACATTGTTGGTGATTTATTATTTGTATTTTTTAGTTTGTAAACACCAAAATATTAGAAGTATGAAGTATTTATCAAGAGCACTTTTCATGTTTGTGAAAGATATGCAATGCCCATTCATAAGTTATTACACATTTGAAACAAATTTTAATCTTTGATTATTTGACTTTCCATTCATTGTTAGGGATCTCTGATTATGATATTATAATAAGGTATTCTTGGACCTTAAATATATTCACTCTTCTTTAATAAGTATAGCCATGACTTGGCAAAAGAGGATTCACTTTCTCAAATACTGATAATTATACTATTTATCCTGCCTTGATGTTATTATTAACAGATTAATCTTGGCACAACTATATTATAGAGAAAGATGAATAACTAAACATCTTACCCTTTGACATTTTTTTGATAGGATATTACTAACAAAGAAGATTATAAATCATCCTTTCTCTGATGAAATAATTAGCTTATTATGAATTATTTAGCTTACTCTTGTATTTTCATTCTATTTCTTTATTAAGGGAGTGTGTCAAAAGTCTAATTAGTAGCACAAGAAAAGATTACTAATGTAATACAGATGATAGGTAATAAGTTTTTTCTCAGTTCCCTATTTTTACTTTTTATTTTAGATGTATCTTTCATGCCAAAGAAGAAAGTCCGTAAGCTTGAGAGAAAGTTAGTTCCTATCTTAGAAAAACTGAGTGCAGAAGAACTAATGGAGACCAATACGTACCAAAGGTTCAACCGTTCCATTGAAATGATATTTGACAACACAGAAGATTTGGATTTGAATGCTGAATTAGGTATGCTTAACTTTTTTAATGTGGGAAATATATTGTTAATTTTTCACTTATCTGCTTCACCTGTATTAAACAGTTGAAAAAAATATTATACCTCTTTGTGTTTACTTCTTTTAATGTAGAGGATTGGATAAACATCAAGTTCTCATTTGATTTCATTTTCTTTTGCAGAAGAAGGTGCTGATGTACCCCCTGAGGCTTTGATAGCTAAGTACCAACTTCAGGACATGTGCAGTGAAGCAGCAAAACTAAAAACTCTAGGTGCTATGGAATCCATACCTCCAGAGCGTTTAGTGAGGCTATTAAATATCCTGGAGAAAAATATTAGAGATGGAGCCAAAGTATCACCAATTGCAGATCCAGTAAGGAAACAGTTATTTTGTCGTTGTCTATTTGTTTGTAAATAAAATGTCTCGTTTGGCTTCATTAAGAGTTTACTATTGATAAAAAAAGTTCAGAATTGAATAAGGAATTAAAAAGATGAAAAATGAATTATGTGTGAAACAATGTTTTTCTTCATTCTTAATGATTTTTGCTGTGAAACATTTCTTTGGAAGATTTGCGTATTTATTTTTGTTGAAAAGTGTTAAGCTTGTAGTGACATTTCCTTTTAGTCACTTAGTGAAGGAGTAGATACCAAGTTTATGCCACAATAGCTTACATGCAAATGTAGACATTTTACTTCTATAACTTCATTTTGGTACAGTTTCTTAGATGTGCATAATTAAAAATAAGCTACTAATGAACTTGCCACCGGAATGGAAATTTTCATATTTCTCTTAAATAGTGGCTTTAATGTTCCTGAATGAGATACTTATCTTCTTACTTCTTGCTGAATTTCAGTTGGTTTAGTTTACCTTTTTGGGAGTTAATGTCATTAACATACATATCTGTGGTAATCCTTGCTTTGTTTTCACCTTTCAGGATGATGATGAAGAAGAAAGTAAACTCTGGTTGGAACTCACTATGGAAAGAGTAATGAGAGCTGTTGATGCTTCTCTAACATCACTTTATATCATGACATCACCAAATATGCCTAAAAGAATATACCTTGAAGATGTAATTGACAGGGTTGTTTTGTTTACCAAGTATCAGCTACAGAACACTATTTATCCTTCATTTGATCCTGTTTACCGTGTGGATTACAAAGCTAAAGGTAAGCATGCATACATCAATAACTGTAATTACACGTTTGATCAAGACAAAGTTTTTAGAATTCGTTATATATTGGCCTAAAACATGCACTTTTTCCTTAAGGTTATGAGGATGAAATACTAATTGCATATTATACCCATTTGTCATGTTTTATTTAAATGTTATCAAATAAATCAGAACTTATCAATTTCATCGATCTTTTATTTCCTTCTGAATCATTTTGTTTGTTGTATGCTGATGCATAGTGTACACTAATAAATATGGTATTTATTTATTTTTTATCTTTTGGGTTCTTTGTTATTTTTGTATATGTTGTTTCTTTTAATGGTATTTTCTATTTACTTGTAACTCTTGGCAATTCTCTGGTAGTTAATAGCTTCTTCTAGTTATTGTATGTACTAATTTCTGAAGTTCACTGTTTAAAATAGGAGTTATTTACCAGTTTTACTGCAATATATGAGTAGGTTTAAATTGTCATAAATATCCATGAAAGTGCTTTGTTGGTTCAACATTTTTATGTTAAACCCTAAAATGACATCAGTACTTCAAATAATAAGCAATTCATTGCCAACCGTTTACACATATTGAGCTCTACTTAGCTGTTCTATACTACACTATATTGATTTGTAAATTGGGGCTTATTCTAAAAGATAGTTCATTCAATAAGTGTATTTAAATATATTTTATTTATTACTTCTCATCTACAGAGAATTACACCAATCAGAGGAAGAAAAGAGCTCAAGCAAAGGAAGTGAGAGAGAAAAGTATTTTAACATTGTATACCAAATTGCATGAAGTTGTCGCCCTCTTGGCTGAGCTTTTAAACATTCAAGTTCTCACAGATACTGCTGTGCTTCATGTTTCTTCATTGGGAGTATCTCCATTTTTTGTTGAAGGAGTTAGCGATCTACAGCTTTCATCTCTGAAATTAGTTACCACGGTATGCTTGTGAGAAGATAAGTGTGATTATGATTAATTTTTTGCACATTCCTTATTCATTGTATTGTTTCATCACAGATTTTCACCAAGTATGAGAAGCATCGGAGACTACTTTTAGATGATATTTTGGCTTCAATAGCTAGATTGCCTAGTAGTAAAAGAAGTTTGCGTACTTATCGTCTTAGTTCTGAAGAGAATATACAGATGTTAACAGCTTTAGTTCTGCAACTTATTCAGTGTGTTGTATCACTTCCTGAGAAATTGGTCTTGGATGGCAAAGAGGGTAAAGAGAAGGTTAAAGAAGAAGGCAAAGAGAATGAAGAGGAACCTAAAGAAAAGATGTCTAATGTAAATATATAGTTAAACCTGCTAATTAAATAATTAAGGATTTGAAGGTATGGGTATCACTCATTTTATTATCTTTTTTCAGATTGATCGTGATATGTTGATGGTCAATAAATATGAAACTGCCATGAGAACAGCAGCAAATTTCTTATCTGTTTTCCTGACAAAATGTGGGAGTAAAAATGAAGAAATTGATTATCGCCCTTTGTTTGAAAACTTTGTGCAAGATTTGTTAACAACGGTCAACAAACCTGAATGGCCTGCTACAGAGCTGCTTCTGAGTGTCCTTGGAACATTATTGGTAAAAAAAATAGTTCCTTGCTGTGTGTAGAAATATTTTTTACTTCTGGATTATGATCATATGCTTAATTTCAAGAGAGAATAATGCATGGCTAGTGAGCTAGGACAAAATCTTATGATCATGGATATTCCTTACCATGATTGTGCTTTTTATCAATGTAAATCATAGGCAGAAATTTATATTGAACTAAAGGTAAAAGCATCTCAATAAAATTGAAAATCAGCTAAGAAATAGTATGAAATAATCTTTGTAACTAGATTGTGTGAAAAGGATTGACATTTTTCTAGATATATTGGCCTTCAGCTTAATTCTGTGTAGAGTCTTATATCAATTATTCCTAATGAGATACATATCTTTAATGATTGTCTTCATTTTCTCCAGGTAAAAAATTTCATCAATAAAAGTACAGATATGTCCCTGAGAGTTGCTTCTTTAGATTACCTAGGCGTGGTAGCTGCAAGGCTGAGGAAAGATGCAGTTCTTTCCCAATTGAAGCTTGATACTATTGATCAAATCATTAAAGAAATCAAAGAAGAGGAGCAAAAAGAGAGTGAAGAATTAGGTGTTTCAGAGAAAAAGAAAAAGAAGGTGAGAAAAATTGTGATTTCATATATTATTTAGTTGCAGGGGTAATATTCTTAGCTTACCTCGATTTTTGCCAATCAAGAGCATCATGTATAATTTCTCTCTTAACATTAATGTGATTAATTAACATTTTCTCAAAAATACTATGATTATTCATTTAGAAAGAGAAAGCTGCTGAAGAACTAGATCCGGAAGAGGAGAGAACTCAATTTTTGCAAAGAGTTCTACTTGACTACTTAGCAGTTAATGGGCAAAGTGATCATGCTTTATGTTATGCTAGGCATTTCTATATTGCTCAGTGGTATCGTGATGCTACAGCTGAGATATCAAGACCATCAACTGGAGCTAAGTTATCTCCAAACAAGTTACTTTCTAAGAAAGGCAAGAAATCCAAGAAGAAAAGGAAAGGTAATTTTAGCCTCTCATGAATTTGTAATTTGTGTTGTGCATTTAGTCTTTGGTTGTTACATTGGAAAAGTTAAGGAGGAATGTCTTCCCAAGTGTAACAGTGTTTACTAAGCATCTAAATATCTCAATGTAAAATATTATTTCAGATGAAAGTAGTGAAGAGGAAATCTCAGAAGCTTCAGATTTGGATGACAATGAGTCTAGATTGCCTTCTCAAACAGATGAGCAAAGGAATTCCGAAATGTTTCGCTTGATTGAGAAAAGGAAGCTGTTTCTTATAAGTAAAATTAGACCTTTTGAGGATGCTGTCATAATTGGAAATAGAACCCAAGTGCTTCAGACATATATTGGTTATGAAAGTGCTGAACTCATATCTCGGTATCTAGCCTCCAAAAGACCATTCTCCCAAAGTTTTGATGCATACCTCAAACAGGTAAGAGTAATTTTGGCTATTATCATGCATAATTATGAATGCATTTTGTTAGTAGTTTAACATATCTTGTTTGAGGAGTATCATACATCTCAGATAAATTTCAAATTTAATTGGTATCAATTTCAGATTCTACGTGTCTTAACTGAAAGTTCTATTGCAATTAGAACTAAAGCAATGAAGTGTTTGACAATGGTTGTTGAAGCAGACCCAGCTGTTCTTGGCCGCACTGACATGCAGCTTGGAGTTCATCATTCTTTTTTAGATCATTCTACTTCGGTTAGGGAGGCAGCTGTAGATTTAGTTGGGAAATTTGTTTTAAGTAGACCTGAGCTTATTGATAAGTACTATGACATGCTCTCAGCTAGAATATTGGTAAGCATTTGTTTATACACAGTGTCTGTTCATATTTGTTGAAAGTGCTTGTCATTGGTATTTTATATTTTCAGGATACGGGTGTAAGTGTAAGGAAAAGAGTCATCAAAATTCTAAAGGAAATTTGCATTGAATGTCCGGAATTTCCAAAAATTCCTGAGATTTGCGTGAAAATGATTCGGAGAGTGAATGATGAAGAAGGTAAGCATTGCTTGTTTATTTTCATTTTCCATGATACATAACATTTTCTCATGTATGTTTTTATTGCATTGACAGGAATTAGAAAGCTAGTAATGGAAGTCTTTCAAAACATGTGGTTTACTCCTGTTCGTGAAAGACCACATTTAGATCAAGCTGCTTTAATAAGAAAAGTAATGAACATAACTGATGTTGTGGCTACTTGCCGAGATACTGGATTGGATTGGTTTGAGCAATTATTACTAAGTGTGAGTAAAGTTAAATAAAAGTGCCTACAGTATATCACAGTATGTATCATTATCTTACTTTTTGGTATCATCCTTAATTTCTTTGCAGTTGTTTAAACCAAAAGAAGATAAAGATGATTCTACGAAAATGCATGTAGAGCCACCCAAGTCTCTTTTGACTGCATGCCATCAAATCGTCGACTGTTTGATTGAGAATGTTTTAAGACTAGAGGAAGCTGGTTTTGTGCAAGATGATGGACAAGCAAGTCAGACTGGTGGAGAAAGTGGAGAAGAGGAAAGTCGTGGTTCTTCTCAGCGCTTGGTTGCATGTCTTACAACATTGTATTTGTTTGCAAAAATTCGACCTCAGCTTTTAGTGGCTCATGCCATTACATTGCAGCCATATCTTAGCCTTAAATGCCAAGTGAGTGAAGTTTGTTTTATCTGAATTCTTGAATTATGCACACGTTTACCATTTATCACATTCATTATGCATGACTCCCATGGATTTCACAAAAACTTTCATCTTGAACATGATACATGAGTGAATATGATGAAAGATCTGGATCATTTAAATTATAAGTTCATTGGTCATTCAATTATTCTCACATATTAGTGTCCATTTCTTCAAGGAAACAAATTCAGTTAGAAATTATTATATCTTATTGACAACATAGTAAATGAAAGTAGTTTGAATTGTCAGTCTACTAAAGTCAAGCAAGTTGTGTTATGAAATGGTTAACTACTAATTGCTAAATATTTTAGTATCTAGTCAGTAAATATTAGCGTAGAAATTCAAGGTATAAAAGACTTTCATCAATAATTAAGGAAGCAAACACATTATGCTTTATAAAACAGCTGTGTATTGTTAAGGTGCATGTCCACCTGAGAGTAAATAACTATCGGTGGTGAATCTTGCAAATGACATACGGCTGAGAGCAACTGTCAGACAGTGATGGCTGTGCTATCAGATAGCGAGGCTGTCAGAACTTACTCGCAAGTGGACAGGGGGATGCTTCACACTCAGACAGTTCTGTCCTCCATACGAGGCTCACTCATATAGTGTGACATTACCTTCGGTGGTCATTGTTTCAATATGGCTCGTAAAGACTGGTTGAGAGAAGAGGTGTTCTGGCTCATTGCCTTATTTGAAGAGGATATTCTATGGAATACTAAAAGCATAGAATATCACAATCGAGAGAAGAAGCAGAGAGTTGTAGAGGAAATTGCAGTCAAATTCAACTGCACAGTAAATGAAGAACAAAGGAAATGGCACAATTTAAGGAACCAGGTAAACAAAATACATTTGTGTATGCAATGGAAAATAGCATTAATAAGGTATATTTCATACTTGTTCTCAATATATCAACCTATTCTTAGGTGTCCAAAGAGTTGTCAAAAATTAATAAGAAGAAAAGTGGGAGCTGGGCATCTGGAAACTACTTCAGTATTTGACCGTATTTTTCAGTGCTGAAATTTTTAATTCCAGTGGTGACAGCCTGTTCTATGCAGTCTTATGTGGTAAGTAGCTTTGCTTTATAGAAAAATGAATACATGTTTTATTTATTCAAGTTTCAACACAAATTATGCTTCATGGATGTACTAAACTTTTATCAGCATCATAAATACTTAACATGAAAACATGAGTAGGCAGAGAAGCACATTTACATTATACAATGTGCGTATACTGCCATGCAACTTCACCAGATGGTATCATGAAATATTCCTTAAATTCCTCCCTCATATCTCTCTGTAAAGTTGTGTAGTTGCATCTCTTCCCTCGTTCTAATGAGAAAAATGAATCTCCCAGCGTACTGTCATCACGCCAACTGCCTGGTATAATTTCATGAGTTTCTGGATGTTCTGAGTCAACAACTCTGGGACTGAAGAAGTTTTCACATGTATCTTTTCTGGATAATAAGATGTATTGCGCAAACAGCCAAAATTACATTTGTTGTTATATCGGGACTAAGGGTAGTAGGTTTTTGAAGAATAAAAAATTTGTTAGCATTAATACCAAAGACATTTTCAACAATTCCACACACTCTTGACAATTTATAGTTGAAAATTCGATTTGGAGTGGGCTAATCGCGGAATTGATACAGCTTTAAAATGTACAATCTGATAGCGAAAGCACCATCGGCAACAAAAAAAATGGAACTAATATTTCTGCCTGGAAGGGGTCATGGTCAGGAAAACTAGCAGATCCATTTTCAAGTAAATTATATAATGAGCAATTCTGAAAGACCCCACCATCTTACACCCTTCCGTTGTATCCAATGTCAATGTAAGTAAATTTGTAGTGAGCATTTGCGACACCAAGTAAGATGATACTGAGTCCCTTTGTAGTTAAAAAATGATGACTTCTGCTGTTGGCGGGAGCTTGTATCACAATATGTTTTCCATCAAGGGCACCCAGGCAATGAGGAAAACTCCATTGAACATTGAATCCTTCAGCATGTCTTAGCCATTCTTCTATGGTATCTGGTGAAATGAGTGTATTTATAATTTTTACTACTTAATAATTTTGCACATGGCATATTAATTTGAATTTAAATTATATTTAAATAGGCTTTTCAAGAAGGTAGAGAAGATGATGACACTGAATCAGAAGTCATTATTGAAGAAGGTGGAGACACTGGGGGACAGAAGAAAGAAAAAGGCTAGCAGCAGAAGAAGAAAAATTATTTAAATGTGCTTTACAAGCCTTGCAGAAGCAACAAGATGACTACTATATTTTTGGACAATATCTTGCTTCCAAATTGAGAAATTTAAAATCTGACTTAAATAAAGATGTCTTAAAAGTGAAATTAGAAAAGTGATTGCATGCAGTGAGGATGAGGATGATCGTTGCTTTGTATCCACATCATCCTTTTCTCCCTCATCACAATATTCTTGGGCTCCCGATAGCCAAGTGGGCAATGAGTTTGACTTCGGCGAAAGCGGTCCTGGGTTGGATTCCCGGTGGGGGCCTACATGCAAAATGACCAAAGCTGTCGAAGCACTTTTAACAATACTACTACTACTACCAGAATATTCTTTGTCCCCAATAATATTTCAGGCCACCCAAAAATCACTGCCTGACTCACTTGAGCATTTGTAAATATTGATATATTTTAGTTTTAATTAATGTTAATTATAAGGAAGAATGGACTTGAAAAAAGTCTGACGGGACCGGGAACTTTTTTCAGTCCATTCTTCCTTGGGATTTTTCCTGGGTGCTCACCATCTTGCGCAAAGTCACCCTTACCCGTTTTCCTGTGTAATGTTAATTAGTTAATTATTTAATTAGCTGGTTTTAGTTAATTTAGTTCATTAAAACCAATTAAGCAATATGTTTAATAGCAATTTAGTTACAGTAGAAACGTAGATTTTTCTGTATTAATAAAAATAATTTCTTTTAATGTAGGAAACAATCTTATTTTCTGTGTGGATTTAGACGAAACTGTAAACTAAAATCATTTTGCCTTTAAACTTCTTTTCTTCAGAACATTAAAAATAACCTTGCTCACTTCCTTTACTATTATACCAATGGTAAATGTAGATATGCGAAATAAATATTGGAGGCTGTTGTAGGAATCACCTAGTGAGAGGAAAAATTATGTGCAATTTCTTATAATTTTGTTTGCAAATCAAAGAATGAAATTACAAACCTGAAGCTAAAAATTGAAAGGTCACCATCACCTAATCATGAACTGAAATTACTTTTTGGCATTTGGTGTCCTTTTTTTCAATTATTGGCCCCAACAGCTCAACCATGAATAGAAGTTGTTGGGTACTCATATGTACAAAACTACTAATTGGAGTGGATCTTCGATCCATAGTTCTGTTGCCAGCATAGAACAAGCACTAAACTCTGATTGTTGCATTATCCATGGTTTGACCCAGCAACTCCATTTTTGCTTAGATATCCATCTTCGTTTCAAGATGAAATATGCAACAACTAATGATGCTAGTCTTTGCTGAGACATGTTTGAGTAATGTGAATGGTTCTCTCTCTCATCAAAGCTAAGCTCAGATGGACATGGTCTTGAGAGTTCCATATGGAGAGTGGCTCTCCATATCACTGTCAACAGTTTATATCTCACGAAAGTACTCTCATATGGACAAAGATGTGACAGTACTATGAGAGAGTAGCTTGCAATAGTAACTGTCAGGTGGACATGCACTTTTAGTCTTAGAGAATTTCTAGCTTTGTAGAAGAATTTATGGACTGTAAATGTGTCCTCTGATGTATGACATTCTTGCAATAACATTGCTTTTCCTTTCTTTTGATAACAACTATTTGTAATTATGAATTCCAGTTTCAGGAATAAGAATTAACATTGTAGATTGGTTTAAGATAAAGATTGCTACTGATTTTATGGTCACTAATTATTAATTTTAAATATCAGTTAAATGATAATATGCTTGAATGGTTCTGTTTCAGACACAAGGAGATTATCAAATTATAAGCAATGTTGCTAGGACTCTAGAGCTTGTTGTTCCATTGATGGAACACCCCAGTGATACATTCCTAGCCCAATTGGAAGAGGATTCTGTGAAGCTCATTTTACAACATGATAAGACTGTGGTGGGCAGCTGCCTTTCTTGTTTGGGATCTGTTGTAAACAATGTGACTCGGAATTTCAAGCTCATCAGGGATTGCTTTAGAAAGTACTATGGTATGTTCACTACAATCACAAGACTTTTGTTCTCCTGATTTGCTGACAGATGCTGAAAGTAATTCCTGTTGCCTCATTCATCTTACTGAATTGACTTCTTTTCCTCCTATAGGTCATTTAACAGAGTTTAAGTTGGTCTATGAAAAAGAACCCTCAGATCCAAGATTATTAAAATGTAGACCATTCTTCCGCAGAGCTTTATTTACTGTAGGTCTTCTTTTGAGACATTTTGATTTTACAAATCCAGAAGTCAGACAGGATTTACCGGTAAGAGTTAGTTCTTTCAGAAAAGTACATTTGAGAAATTGCAGTTTCATTTTGTCAAATTAATTTGTTGTTTTCACTTTTTGTAGGAGGATATCAAAGACCAAGTGTTTGACACACTTATGTATTTTGTTCGCCAACCAAACAAGGATATGCAGTCTTACACATTGCAAGCCATTGGTTCACTTTGTATTAGGCATTATGAGTTCATGCTTGGAACAGAATTAAAAACTCTTTATCATCGCTTACTAACTAATGAGAATTCTCCTTTGCCTATGAAAATTCAGGTAAATTTTTTTCCAGAGGCTATTAATTTAATTCATTTGCATGTGTTCAGGATTGTTATTATCATTGGTAAAGGTTTCCCATAAAAATTAATTACAAATTGTATCATGTCTATTTATCTACTTCTCTTATGAAGACAAATGATTTACCTTAGTAAAATGTCTTCAATTAGATTTTTCTGTAGTAGAGGGCATGCATGTTGTGGCCATTTTTATCTCTTTAAATTTCTCTCCAAGTAACATGTATGTTCTTCTATATTCATTTTATATCTTTAAGGTTAAATTTATCGTGAACATTGATGAAAGTTGAACTAAATCATACTTCCTGTATGACTGGAANTTGTAATATTTCACTCATTACTTCTGTAAGGTTTCTACCAAGGAATCTTTGGATCTACCAAATGAAAGATACTATGGATCATTTTAAACGTTTTTTACTTCTTTTTCAGGAAACAGTGCATAGGATACCAAAGTTGACCATTGTACCCCCAAGACCCCCTGAAGTGAAGGACTCCAAGCACCACAAACCTCATAAGGTTCACCGATCTGAAAAGCATAGGAAGCACAAACACAAAAAGAGGAAAAAAAAAGTAAATTGTGGTGAAGATGAAGAAGAGAGTGATAACGAATTCAGTGATCCTGACTTTCTTGTGTGACAGGCAGTTTCAGACTTCCATCTCATAATTAAAACACTCTACAAATCATAAATACAAGTGTGATATCAACTCCAAACTTTTCAGTGATTGAAAGAGAGCATAGAAATACTAGTGTGGAATCACATTTTGGTGTGCGTGTGTATATATGTGTGTGAGCTTGTGTAAGTGGGTGTACTGACCTGCAACAACCCATTTGTTATAACTCTGTATGAATTGAATGTAAGGATCAAGTGATAAGATGAAATGTCAGAACTCCAAATATCAATCTGATCAATGAAGTATTCTTTTACTTTGTGAGTGCAATGGATTGTTTTCATAATTTATTCCAAGCACAAACATAACAAAATACCTTGAGTGAAAAACAAGTTATTTTCAGCTGGTAGTATATTCGAAAGAAAATTGAACTTAAGTCCAATCCTTATCATGGATTGGTATCAATGAAACAGATCTTTTTGATTGTAAAGTGTAAGTGGTTTGTAAGCAAAGGGTTTTTAATGCTGTTTTACAAACTAAAAAAATTTCAGAATAGTGCATATGAAGTTGTTGCGCATAAAATAATTCTGAAAGGTACAAATTTATTCATATGCTAAGCAATATGTGGTCCTAGGTAGATTAGACTATGATGGCGGGGTATATAAAGAAATTAATGGCATGGGTAGCCATTTTAATTGGGATGTGACTGAAGTCCCTGAATGCCTGAAGGGTTATATATTTTTAACTTAGAAATGAAGAGACTTTATAGGAAACAAGGGCCCTTGTTGACCTGCTAACACTTAATCATCTTGTTTTTTTACTTTTATAAATTTGAGGTTACTCCATGTATGTTGGTTGAACAGTATTTTTCAGTATCAATCCTTCTGTTTTCCTGATTTTTTTTTTGTATTGTTAAAATTGTTTATCATTTAACGAATATTTGTGATGAGAAGAGGTACTTATTTACATACATTTCCCTTCATGAATATTTCATTAGAAATTGATTCAAAGAGTAACTTACAGTTGTATATTTTAAAAGAGCTTTTTCTTTAATGTTGACTTTATTTGTAGGACATGAAATTTAGAAAGGGAGTTAAGAGATATTGACATTCTGAAAAGTAAAGGGTCAGAGCATTAGTTGTTTGATATTTTTATTCGTCACTGAATCAATCTTTTTGTTTTAAATGAGTACCCTTTTAGCACAAGGAATCTTGTGCCTTGTTGTTGCAGGTCCTCAACAATATTGAAATCTATCTGCAAGAGGAGGAAAGAAGAATGATCAAGCAAGACCAAGAATGTAAGTATAAGCTTGGTGTAAATTACTGTTTCTATTGAAATATTTTTGGAGTGATTTTTAATTGATTTTTTTGTGAAAAGTTATGTACCATTATAAGGGTGTAGTGAAGCTAATTAATTTGTGCTCATAAATCTGCACATCTTATATAAATCTACATGGAGCTTTCTCCAATGGCTTACTTGACATTTGTGGAGTTCTGATCCATTTATAAAAACATTCTTTATCCTTTCACTGCTAGTGTGGTAATTGACATATTCTAAATGGCTGGAGCCAGCTAATTTACAAACAGAAATAATTTATGATGGGTATTCATAAATTAAGAATCTCTCTCCAGTTAATTTCTTCATAATACCTTTGATGTGCAAAATTTAATTATTTTTCCACTACTAGTTATTATGATGACCTGGTCTAGATAATAATGCAAAGCTCACCTGGGACAATTCTGTGATGTGATTTAGTAACTGTTTAAAATCTTGGTGTTACAATGAACAATAATCTTATGTGGTAAGAAAACATCATAAAAATGTGAAAAATTCATTGATCATGACTATGGTGACATTGTGTACTAAGATTTATCTAAAGAACTAGTTTCTAAGTTGTAATTTGCCCAGAACGTATCTGTTTGGTTTATGTTAAACTTTAAGAAGATGCCCTATGTAACATTATGGGCAAAATTTGATTCATCCTAGCATAAAACCTATGGCTACTAGTGCAAAAATCTTTACTACATGCAATATTGTGAATTTCAATGTTCTATCTTAATGGAATACCATAAACAAATTTTTGAAAATCCGCTCACCTGGTGAGGGGTGTTCCTGTTGTGGAAATTATTTTCCTAAGACAGGGATGGCAAACCTTTTGTGGTAAGAGTGCCATTTTTTTATTTATGTGAAGGACTAGCGTGCCAATGTGGTGACTAAACATTCAGTGACATGCTGATATATATTGTATTACGTCAAAGATGGAATGAAGATGTTGTAATAATAATTATTAAGTAAATAATCGTTTATTATCATTACTTATGAACAGAATCCTCATTTATTTACTGTAGGCTTTGGTTTACCACCCCTGTCCTAAGATATTACCTTATGGTCTTTTTTTTACATCCACAACTTCCTGTAAATTCTTCTCCTCTATATCTACTTACATGCACATTATTTGTTTTTATTAATATAATTGATGGCAGAAGATTGAAGAAGAGGCTTTTCAGTCTTGATCTTGCCTTAGTAAAGAGCTTTATTAAGGCAATTACATTGTCAATGGGTTAGGACCATGGGCATTGATCCTTGGGGTATAACATGTCAGCTATTCTGACTTCTTAGTGTCCTTCATAATCTGCCTGTTGTCTTCTAAGATAGTACTGGGTACTATTATAATAACCTGTTGATAATTTGACTATTTATGTTTTATCTAGAATTTTGTTTGCTAACATCTATATCACCCTATTTTACATTTCAGGGGCTAAGCTCTCCAAGCAAGAAAACTTAAAGGAAATGAATGATGTGTCATCTGGTATGGCCAGCACAGTTATCCAGTTGTACCTGAAGGAAATCCTAGAATCATTTCTCCATCCATTTGTTTCAGTTAGACATGCAGCTCTAAAAGTTATCCAGCTCATTTTGCAACAGGGGCTGGTTCATCCCGTCCAGGTCAGTTTTTGCTCAGCTTGTTAATATTTACCTTTAGTGGAGTGGTCTGCATCCTAGCACCCATACAACCAAGTCCATGACCAAGATTTTTCTGGTTTGTGTTCATAAATAAAAATAATTTTTTAAATTGATGCAAATGGGGTCTTCCTGTTTCCATCAAAGAAATAGTATTAATGATAATGATTTGTTATGTGTTTGGTTGTTTGAAAGGAACACTGTGGTATTTATTCAAATATTATTAATGCTTTGTAATTGGAAAGATTTTAGGAGGACCAAAGTTTATTATTCAAAGTCTGTTTTTTCAACAGAAGTATAATAAGTGTGAAGTTACTTGTTATTCTTGTTGTTAGTAGTATTGTTAAAAATACTTCAAAAAATGAGGTAATTTCACTCATTAAGGCCCCCAATGGGAATTGAACTTGGAACTACTTCCCTCAGAGGCAAAAATGCAACCAACTTAGCTGTCCGGGAGCCATTATTCTTGTTGTTTTGACCTTTTTAGTTGTTCTTTGTGTGAATAAATTGTTTTCTGATGAGCAGAAATATTTATGATGTGATTTAATCTTCATAGCCCCTTCAAATACTGGTTTTGCTGAGATATCTTGATAGCTGTTTGAGGTTTAACTATGTATCCCTATGTCTTCAAAAGATTTATTTTGCTTTGAAAACCTGACAGTGATATTGATGACAATTTAAATAATTACATACAAGTTAATATAAAGTGATATCATTGTATTGAGCTACAATTTCTCAAATTTGAATTGCTCNAAATTAAAATGTATTAGTTGCTCATTTTCTAAATCCATCTTTGAACATACTGTAACATAGTAACACCAGGCATTGTTTATACAAAAATATGAAGCCATAGCTTTAACAAGAGGGTCAAATTTCTTGTATTTAAATGGATGTTGATGAAATTAAGATACAAGATTTCATTCAGCTATAACTGTACTAGTTTCCTTCAAAAGGGAAATTGTCATAGATAAGCAATAATAGGGATATTATTTGTTAAACTCTAGTGTAGAGTCTTTAAGTCTTTAGTTATGATTATTTTTTGAACCCGAATCCTCTACTTTCATAATGGATATTGTATTTACCATTAGGCGGCCACGGCAGAATATCTTTTCAAGAAACGTAGTAGGTGGTGAAATTGGTGGATCATCAGCTCTCACTACACTCTTTGTGATGCAAAGCAAATTGGCTGGGTTCTCATTAGGCTTTTCATGAAGAGTTTTTATATTAATGGATGCTCCTGAAATACATATGAATCATCTGAAGTGAAAAATTCAGACATGATTCTGGGGTATATCTGGTTTTTTCACTTCCTTTAATTTACTTCCTATTACCTATGGATATTTCCAGGTAAATGACTGAATTTGCAACATTTCTTTCCCATTCATAAATTGTTATATTGAGGTTGTTAAAGGGCCATGATGGAAGAAATATTTTCAAGATGATTGGCATATTGCCATTAATAATAATAATATTTAATAGTAATAATTTAAATGCAGTTTTGAAGTGTTTTCTACCAATCAGTAGTTTCATTTAGCCCTAAAGTTACCTATTTAATGCAATATCCTTCACTTTTTCATAATTTATCATACCCTTTATGACATTAACAATTTTGGTTTTTGAGATTTCCTTTGTAGTTGACCTTAAATTACAATCTTCAACAATTTTTCTCTGTGCAATATTTAACCCACACGTTTCCTTTGCCTTAATTTTTGGTGAAAGCCCTTTACTTTGGCTCCATTTCTAAAACTTCCTGATTAGAATTCAATCAAACAAACTTAATTTTTCCATTCTGCACTACACCTCAAAGGCCTCGTTTCTTTTGATGCCCTCTTATCTCAAGATTACATTTTTATACCCATGTAGCTAAAATTTCCAGACTAAAGATTTTACCAAAAATTCCCTTGTTTATGCTCTGTCGTCTCTTCCCTTCACTTTATGAAAAATTCCTTGGCTAAGCTAATCTCCTTCTATCCTCATTTGTTCTTTCATCCTAAAAAAGAATGCTGACCCAACTATGAGAATTTGTATACCTATTCTAATTTATTCTATTCTACCCTGTTTTTGTTAACTTATCTTTCTTCCCCCTAATGAACTAGTATTTTAGAATTTTTATTTACCTTATTTCTAATTAGGAGTAACCAGAAGCAAATATGTATAAAACCATTCTGTTACTAAACGAAAGAGACATCTAACAAATTAACTACAACCAAAGAGTGAAATTTATTTCTCTTTTAACGGTAGAACTCCATTTTTTTAGCCAACATTTCTTAAAAATCTGTGAAAATTTATCATTTTACAGGACAAATAAGGTATTTCTTAGAATGTTAATTTTAAAGCTGTTGTTAGTGAAGCAAAATATTCTTTTAAAATTTCATCAATTAGATTGAGTTGTTGGTTGATTCCATTCAGTTGGAAAATAGCAGTTGGTGTGGTTATTCATATTTATTATGAAAAGATTAATTTTTTTTTGGTATGTGTGTATATATATCTAAAACTAGAACTAAAGGTAGCTCAGCTTTATAGTTAGTATGTATGCAGTACATATCCACATTAACCTTAAACACAATGGTCTACATTTTTACTTACCTGTTTTCATCAAGTTTAATGGCAGGCCAGTATGAAGAATCCTTGAGAAGAATGCTGGTGAAACATATCCTTATTGTTTCAAAAACTGTTTCTTTAGATAATTTAAATCCAGCATAACTATTCTACAAAGTTTAGATAAATATAATAATTTAGATAATACATATAAGTATTTAGATAATTGTTAAAAGGAAATCTAATCGGGACTCATTTGGATCCTATTCCTACCATGTAACATTTTTAACAGCTTAAAGTTACTTACCTTATTACAAAATTTCATGGAGATTTGTCTCTACCAAAGTCTGTAACCATGATATTCAATAACATTGCCTATTAAAATAAATTTTATTGATTGATACTAAAAAAATGATAAATGTACAATTAAAAAGGAAAGTACATACAAACCAAAAACTTGGGTTGACTGGTTTTGGCAACTTCAAACTCAAAAAACAAAGTAGCTTGTGGAGAAGCAACTTCATACCATTAAATAAGAAGATGGGGAAAATTATAAAAGCAAAGCATGGGGTAGAAGAAGTGCTAGTCACATAGCATAGGGGTGAGATTTCACCACATTCAAGGGGTGAGAGAGGTGAGGAAGGAGTGTCATTTGAGCCAAAGACTGATTTTGAGAACCCATAAATTCATTATCTTGGGGAAGGTAGGATAAATTGGCTAATTAATTAATGCATGTAGGAGGATTATTTTTACCACTCAAGAGGTGGTGACACCAGGACTGGCTACCTAACAACAGGGACCTGTGTGCAAATAACTATAGGGCTCCTCCCTCTGTCTCCTGTGGCCATTTAATAAGTATTAGTTAATAAAAAAATGATATTTGGTAGGAAAACATTTCTCATTAACATATTGCTTTCCCTCTGCAAAGTAATGAGGTTACCTCTTCAAAATGGCCCACCGTCAAATTGGGGGCCCTGATGCTATGCATCCACAGAAATCCCACCCCCTGGCTTGGCCTGCCCTGTCTACCACTTTGACATTAAGTCCTAACAAGCAAATTGCTCAATTTTTGCTAATTTACTTCCAGACTAAGGGTTGAAAATCAAAATCTCAATACACACCCTTACTACCAAACTTAAGTGGCTTGTGGTCATGTACATGATTTACAAAAGGAATGATTCCATCTTAAAAATTGCACTGGCAGCATTGCAAAGTTATTACATGAGTTTTTGGACACCAAATGTACAAAGGTTAAAATAAAATAGAAGAAACATAGTTATGACGAGGATTTTCTTTTGGAAATAAGCAAAATTCCATCACATTACCTCAATATAATCACCAGCCAAGCTCTGGATGTTCGGCAAAATACGTAGCAGACATGGGATCCTGTAAGCAAGGTTTTCTTTCTTGACTCTAGTAATGGATCCTAGCATTAGTACTCTGGGAACTTATTGAACCTTGGGAGCCCCAGAGGTTCTTTAAAATGTGAAGACAAAACAAAGACAAACAAAGTTACAGGGGATACCAGGATGTCAGGGGAATATGGAGTATGCTTCAGGATTCCTCAATTCTCCATTTTTCATTAATTTTGATACTCATCAGGAATGATAGATTCCTTGTCCTTTACATTTCCACATTTTTGTCTGCAGAGGATATACTATTAGGTAGGTTGATTTTGGCCCTTGTGTAAGCCCATCAAAACACGATTCCTTAATCAAACTATTTATAGCATAAGTAATCTTTGGAATTAAGGAATTATATTGAGATTCATTTTGATGACAGAGCATATGAATTCTATATAATTAGTATATCCAAAAGAAGACTTTCTTTCTCCGATTCTCCGGTAAAGATAAAAATTACAACAGAGTAGGAAATGATAAATAGTTCTCGTTAATGTGATATTTCCTGTACTACTTTGATAATATATAATAGGACAACATTTAGTTGATGAAAGGATAAAGCCATAGTCAATATACGTAACCCAGAAAATATAACTCCACTAAATTTTAGATTAATAATCAACCTAAAAAAACATTAAAGTGGAAATATCAGCTCATGGTCATATCTTTACATTGTCAATGGGTGAAGTCCCTTGCTATTGGCTCAATGTTGTCATATTGCTCATTTAACTGAAACAAAATCCTTTCCTTTCAATGAACTATCTCAGTCACAGACAAAAGTAACTTTTAAACCAATCCAATGGTACAAGGTACTGTCTCTATTCAATCCATATACACAAAAATTTCACAGCAATGTCTTATTTTACCTCACTTGCCAAAATGTAGACCGCCACCACTGTCTTCCTCCTCTCATCCAAATCATGTAGAGTCAATAGAAATTATAAATGTTATGTTTGAAGGCAATGACAAAACATGCCCACAGACTTTTTCAAGAGACTTAACATACAATTAATGGCAAAAATTGCATAATATAAAAATATTAACTTTAGGGATATCAAATTTTAAAAAGTATCACTGTGAAAGTAGTTCTAACTCCAACTGATTTCAGACAAGGAAAAACTTCTTTCTTTGCTGTGCATGCTGACATGAGAAAGACTCATATATGTTGGAACATACTGTTGCTAAACACTGTTAATAATAATGATCAAAATCAGTGATCTCCTTGCCTCCTATTGAAGACTTTGTAGCAAAAGCATTTTGCCTAGGATCTGATAAGGACTGATTTCAGACAAGGAAAAACTTCTTTCTTTGCTGTGCATGCTGACATGAGAAAGACTCATATATGTTGGAACATACTGTTGCTAAACACTGTTAATAATAATGATCAAAATCAGTGATCTCCTTGCCTCCTATTGAAGACTTTGTAGCAAAAGCATTTTGCCTAGGATCTGATAAGGACTGATTTCAGACAAGGAAAAACTTCTTTCTTTGCTGTGCATGCTGACATGAGAAAGACTCATATATGTTGGAACATACTGTTGCTAAACACTGTTAATAATAATGATCAAAATCAGTGATCTCCTTGCCTCCTATTGAAGACTTTGTAGCAAAAGCATTTTGCCTAGGATCTGATAAGGACTGATTTCAGACAAGGAAAAACTTCTTTCTTTGCTGTGCATGCTGACATGAGAAAGACTCATATATGTTGGAACATACTGTTGCTAAACACTGTTAATAATAATGATCAAAATCAGTGATCTCCTTGCCTCCTATTGAAGACTTTGTAGCAAAAGCATTTTGCCTAGGATCTGATAAGGACTGATTTCAGACAAGGAAAAACTTCTTTCTTTGCTGTGCATGCTGACATGAGAAAGACTCATATATGTTGGAACATACTGTTGCTAAACACTGTTAATAATAATGATCAAAATCAGTGATCTCCTTGCCTCCTATTGAAGACTTTGTAGCAAAAGCATTTTGCCTAGGATCTGATAAGGACTGATTTCAGACAAGGAAAAACTTCTTTCTTTGCTGTGCATGCTGACATGAGAAAGACTCATATATGTTGGAACATACTGTTGCTAAACACTGTTAATAATAATGATCAAAATCAGTGATCTCCTTGCCTCATATTGAAGACTTTGTAGCAAAAGCATTTTGCCTAGGATCTGATAAGGAGCTGGAATAAAAATCAGATTAAATTTTTTCAAAATCATTATACATAGAGTACTACATTATTACTCTTGAAATGACTCTTAAAAAGTTAATCGGATAAGAGTTCATAAGGAAATTGACTTAAATCACCTCTTAGAAAGCTTTTTAAGATCCCTAATTGAAAGAAAATGTTTGTTTGTAAATAAATTCCATGAGTTAGGATTAAAGAGTTTATTTACTGAAAACACCATTTAATGTAATAGTAAAATACAGTAGATAATACAAAGGAATTATAATTATAAGCATATTAAAAGCAATTTTTAAACATTTTGATATTATTTCAGATTTTACATACAAGATCTGTATCTGTAAATCATAGAATATTACACAGAGCTCTTAGAAATAATTACTAGCTAGAAAACTACAAAATACAACATGAAACAGATCAGTCAAACATTCACTAGTGGGAAATTGGCTAACTTTTGGAATCAGTGCATGGGTGTACAATTTCTGCCGCCTAGATGACAGCAGTAGCATTAGGCCTGACATACTATGGAATGTAATACATTAATGTTCGGACTTCGATGAATTAATTTTTAAATACTATTTGATGAATTATTTGAAATGTATTTCCATTTAACCATAGCTGCTCGTTATAATGATGACTAATAAATATAGATTGATGAAGTTCTATTAATGGTCTTCAATATCATGCCTAATGCTAGTGCAGCCTTTATAATTATTATTAATTAACATTCTAATTTACTTACCTAAACCCACCCAACCTCTGCTACCATTCGGAAGGGTTTCTACTAAACCAATCAAATCCTGCAGGGGTGAGCTTGATCCCAGGAGATCCTTAAGAGATCAACTGTGGGACTCAGGCACCTGCCAGCTACCCAAAATCAATCTCCACTGTTAGCAATTAAGGGTGACAGTTCAATGCACGGTGCGAGCCACACCTAGTCGATTTCCTTACATTTATTCAAATTTCCTGCCATGTTGTGTTCACAATGAAAGTGAGAATGATATTAGTGCTGCCACCTAGGCAGCAGTAATAGTAAGCCCAGGCACTGATTCCAAAAGTTTACCAGCAAACTTTTATATGTATTATCTAATTGGTAAATAATAAAGGTACTTTTCCCATTTAAAATACATTGAGAGCATTTAAAAAAATTCATTTAGGGTATTTTCTGTTAAGATAGAATGATAAATTCACAATATCATTAGAAGATAATGCTTTCTATCGTATATCGTTAAGATTTTTACCACAGTTGCCACAGGTTCGATGCTAGGATGCACCAGATATTGCCCGTAAGGGATACACAGGAAGTCTTTTTCAAAATTTTTTTTCGGGGCACTTACCAAAAAGCCTAAAATTTGACATATGAAGAGTATTTGTAGTTGTGTTTCATATCCTACCCTAATAACTCCTAAACTTATCCTTGGTTCGACACTAGGGCGGATGAAATTTTTCTCCATAAGAAATGTACAGGAAATTCGGATAATATTTTGAGCTACTTCCTGATATGATTTTGCTATCAAACCTGACAGATGGTTGCTAGAGAAATTTTTAAACTGTAATATGAATGGAATTCTACCAGAAGTATACTTGGTTGGATGCCAGGACAGATCAAATTTCTCCCATAAGATTTACAGGGGTTGACTTTTAAAAATAATACCATTACTTAATTTCTTAAAAATTAGTATTTTTTTCATTTTTATAATAATATGAATTTTGATTACCCACCAAACTATCCTATCTCTTTTGGGGAGGAATTTGGCCTTCCTTTCCTTTTCTGAAGGGGGACGACAATCGTCAACTTCTACTCCAACAGAATGGTAATGTAATAGTATGCTGTATAACATTGGAATTGAAAATTATATTTAGCAATGAGACTGGGAATCATATTAAAGTTTCAATGTGAATTTGATTGCAGGTTTTAACAAAATTTCTTATTCAAATTTGCTGAAACACAAGGCTAGCCATTGGAGGTAATGGACTTTTTGCATTTGCTAATGGAAATATTCAGAAACCAAATGTAGCGGTAAATTCAGTAAATCTTCAACAATGCAACAATGGATGAGAGAGTTTATCTTTAGAAATAGGTATTTTTATTCCAGAGATTTCAGAAAATGTAGCTTTCCAGAGATTTATTTATTTATTTATTTATTCATAATATACAGGAAAATCCCTTTACAAAAGCATAAACAATTTGAGTACATAAGTTAGTACATATATTCACNCACCCCTGTTTCACTCCACGTGCCCATAAGCTTGCCAGAATATGGGTATATGGTATATTTTAGATGTGAAGTTAGGTAGTATATATTCACAAGTCAGATGTATAAAAAAGAACACACAATCATTAACATAGGGAAAGTAAATTAGCATGAAAGCAGATTCAGATATTTACGAGTCGACATGTATCATATAAACAAAGTCAGTAATAACAAGTCATCATTAAAAGTATATATTGAAAACAAACACTCAAATTATTTCAATTCGATTAGACATGGAAAAATACAATCAAGGCATGTTCAATTAAAGATTAAGGTAGAAATTGTAGGAAATCACTGTGAAAATTGAAAAAAAAATTATAATATATATAAAATAATTATTATAGTTTTATGGCTTTAATTTTGCTAACACTTGTATTAAATATGTCAATAGAGTTGTTAACAAAAATAGAATTAGCAGAACACTGAATTTATGCACGTAATTAGTAGAATAGCTGTCTATGAAAAAGACGTGTCCAGATTTTGAGGAGTAAGATGGAATTCTAAAATGAATTTTGGAGAGGTCAGGACACCTTACATCACCCTGAATAATTTTATGCAACAAAACTAAGTCGAAGATTATTCGTCTATTTTGTAGGGTGGATAAGTTTTGAATGGTAAGGGTTTCAGCATAAGAGATACCATTAAATGCAATACCTAATTTGTAGTTAATCAACCTTAAGAAACAATTCTGAATTTTATCAATAGCCTTGATATGGACAGAATAGAACAAAGACCACACAGGGGAGCAAAATTCCAATATTGGCCTGACTAAGGAGCAATAAAGTATTTTAATTGTGTGTATGTTTTTGAAATGTCTAATGTTTCTGATGATGAAACCAAGCATTCTCTGAGCTTTGCCGATAGATAAATATATATGAAAATGGAAGTTCAAGGCAGAGTCCAACCAGGCTCCAAGGTCTCTAATTACATTTACTCTCTTAAGTGAAGTTCCATTTAAATTATATTGAAAGTTATAACTTGTTTTCTTAAGTAAATAAGTTGATTTACAATATCATTAATATAAATATTAAGTAACAGAGGAGCCAGATGAGAACCTTGAGGGAGCCCAGAAGTAACATTAAACTCATAGGAGTAGAAAGACTTGATCTACACTGCTTGTGTTCTATTGTTTGAATAACTTTGGAGCCAGAGGAGCAGATTACCACCAAATTATTTGAGAAGGATTCCAGGATATCTGATTGAAATGTGATTAAATTTGAAGTGATTGACCTGCCTTTGACAAAGCCACGTTGTTTAGGCGTTATAAATTTCTCCAAGTAGCAGACAAGTTTATCATAGATTAATGATTCAAAAATCTTGCTAAAGCAATTTTGTATTGAAATTGGTCTATAGTTGGATATTTCAGATGTTTTGCCATTTTTATGAATAGGTATAACATAACTCTTTTTCCATTTATCAGGGAATTTGCTTACCCTTAGAGATTCTTTAACTAAAATAAACAATGGGTAACAGAGAGCAGTGTCATGCATCTTAATTAAGTAAAGGTGATGTAATACTTAGGTAAACAATTCTGTTTACTGCATCTCTGAAAGACAGACATCAGAATGTATTAGGCTCATATTTTGATGAACAATCCTGGCCAAAATTAACGTAACAACAACTGGCATGATGGAGTGGGGGATTTGGGAACTATCTGTTGAGTTTACAGTGCACTCTGACAACAGTGTCAGAGGGGGGGTACAGCCTATTGGGAATGGGGAGAGGGTGAAGCCTAGATGCACTTAATGTCGGGGAATTTGGAAATTAGTATTCCCGCGTATCTTTACATGCGAAGAATTTGTGAGAACGGATATGAATAGGGGCTGCGTATATGAGAATCTCAGGAGGAACAGCCTGGCAAGAGGCCCACCACTACCACTGTTTTTCAATACCTCATGTCTTTCCTTGATATTAAGCTGCATCTACACGAAGACACTTTTGTGTCGAGATTCAGCCAAGTGTTGTGTCTATACTGCCCATACAGATGGCAATGTATTGCCTTGAGTAAGTGTCATACACTCTTGTTAACTCCCAGAGTCCGCAAGTAAAGTCACCTCCATCTACACATCTCTAGGGTTTAGGTTGTGATGAAGAGAGTGAGTCTATATTGTTTTGTCTGCATCTCATTTGCTTTTTGAACGTTTTGAAAGATTTTATTGTTATTATCATGGTAAACACTGGCTACAATTCATTTCTGTTTGTTAATACATCAACAGTATAGTATTACATATGGTCACAAAGCCGCCAATCCAAAGTCTACAGACACTAAGATAAATTTATGGCTCCAAGGACAATCCACCATAGGCGCTGGTGCATGATGGTGCCTAACTTATAAGAACCCAATTTTATTGACAATGAATTGATGAAAAAAGATAATATTACATGTTATTCATAGACAGTGAAAGTTATTAAGCATAACTAGCTTGGTAAAATTATGGTGTAGTTCCCAAAATCTCAGGAAAAACCTCTGCCAGGGGCATAGGACCGCTTTGCGGTTCCCAAGGCTGGATATTGTTTTTGCATTGCTGGCAGGTGCCGACAACCATTTCGACCCCTTCTATGTCTCAAAGGTCTTTCATCCACCCTTTTGGGCTTCAATCAAGAAGAATACTTTACAACTATGCCAATAGTTGCCACAGCAGTCATGAAGTGCCAAAAGCCCAAGAGGTATGTTGTGGTGGCCATTTGGAGCGCCCAGCGGCCATGTTGGATGCACTACATATCCCTCTGATGTGGTGACCATACAGAGCGCACAGCGGTCATGTTGGATGCTTGTTAGCCAAGGGATGCCACCACCAGAGGGCAAAGAAAGTGACGGCCAGGGTCGCACAGCAGCCATTGCTCTCAGTCTACTCTCGACCGTCGCTGCGGAAGCAACTTACTGTTTGAATACACGACCAGTGTAGGTCACAATCCGACCATGTGCTTTGTAATCTCGTTCTTTCGAATAAAACTTGTTCGTTGTTAAAGGGTGATCCTTATTTCACCCATACCGCTTTAATGTAAAAGATTAAGAGGGATACAGAAAACCATACTTCCAGAGGCTGCCACCTAAGTGGCGCCATTCATTCGGTAATAGGATAATAGGAGGATAATAGGATAAAGTTTTGAAGGTATTTATTATTTACAATTAATGTTGGATTAATTGTAAATAGAAGTTATCAAATAGTTTTTAACTCATTAAACATCATCATCAGCCATTTTCAATCCGACAATCCAATTCTCTCTATTTTGAGCTTCTTGTTGCATTGTTACCCCTAAATACGGAATGTCTCTGTTCCATCGGTCCTTTGGTCTTCTTCTTGGTCTCGTCACATCTCTTGATATCCAGTTGAGAACAGCAGATGCCCATCAATTGTCATTTCTCCTCTCAACCTGATCTGCCCACATCCATTTCAGTGATCTTACCTTATGGGCTCGAAGGTTTCCGCGGCGATCTGTTGTTCTCTGCATTCTTTTGGGTTCCACCGCGATCGTACACAATAGGTAATGACGACGTTTTGTCCTCGTTATATACTCTCGTCTCTGTAGCTGCTCGTCCGTGATTGGTCCATCCTTTTTTTTAATGCAGATGAGCAAATGCCAGTCCAAGAAAGTAACGAAGTGGACAAGCCGAAAGGATACGCCACCATTATTTTCATCGCAGGAATGACTGAAAATATAGCCAGTATTCTCAAAAAACATAGGATTGTTACCCGCTTCAACTGCGTGACAAAACTGAATGAGAGTCTACCAAGTGCCAAAGACAGACTACCACAGAACCTACAAGAAGGCATATACCGTGTCCCTTGCTCCTGTGGGAAGTCTTATGTTAGGGAGACCTGCAGACCATTAAGAACCTGCATACAAGAACACAAATGGGCGACGAAAAATAAGCATATTTTGCTTTGGCAAGTCTGAGTGTTTCAGTTGCTTTCGTTGTTTCATCATTTTCCTGTTTCTATCGTTGAACTTCTAATCCTTTGGTCTTTTTGGTCCACATGCCACTTCTTCTGCCGCTGCATTCACAACTTCCATTTCTACGTACAGTAACATATCTGAATTTTATTGTTAGCATTAAGTTTTGATAGAGTTTCCTCTATATATATAATTTCGTTAATGAAGAACTATTTTGAAATCTAAATTTTCTTGCAAGACTTTGTTACCAACGTTACCTACGAAAAAGGGTCAAAGTAGCCAAATTGGCAGCGTTGGTACGTTGGAGACGGCGTGACGTAGTTGTGATATTCGCTTCGGCAGGTTCAAAATAGTTGGTGGATTGGAGGAGGGATCGATGAAATTAAGTAACGTTGTTGAAACTAAAAATTATGTGAACAACGGTGAATATTTTCTTAATAAATTTTCGGAAGTTTTTAATCTCTCTTGAAGACAAGTGTCTTTTATTTATAGATGCATAATCTTTGAATGAGTGTTCGTTTATCGTGTCGTTTGTTTGTTTACTATAGTTTTCAAAATAATTTATCACCATAAGTTGTTTTCATTGGTATATGAAAGATGGATGAATCAAATCGCACGTCGTCCGTAGAAACGGCGATGGAAAAACAAGGAAGGTATGTGTTTATCTTTTTGTTGTTGAACTGCTGTTCAATGGAAAGAAATTACTAAGAGGATTTTTCTTTTGACAGCTCCTTGTTGCTGCGATGGGCAAGTCAGAACTCATTAGACGAGAGTTCTCAAAAGCATAACTCTCAGCCTGGGGACAGAGAGAAGACCTATTATTGCAATGTAAAGCATACCAATAGGGCTTTTGATGCACTCAAACTAATGAGAATGTATGTACTGAAGGTTTTCAGAATTTATTTGTCTGCTTAGGTTGAAGTTAAAATTTCGTTGGAGCTATGTTTTCATGCGTTTCCAGGCAAAGACAAATGTGTGATATTATCTTAGCGGCTGGTGGGACAGAAATAGCAGCTCACAAGACGCTTCTTGCAGCTTGTAGTCCATATTTCTACGACAGATTGATATGTAAAGAGGAACCTGAATCGGATAAAATTATTGTGGAAGATGTAGACCCTCAGGCCTTGGCATTACTTGTAGATTATATGTATTCCTCAGAAGTTCAAGTAACAGAAGACAGCGTGCAGGTATGAATAATATTAACAATGAAATAAATCATTCCTTTCAACTGCACAATAACTTTCATAGTACATCATTAACTTTTATATATTATAATGTTACTCAGTCACACTGACAGAAAAAATTACAGTTGTAATCCATCATTCCTTGTGGATTATCTCTTATTTGATATAGCCGCCTCTAATATATTCTCTTCTGCTCATGAGCTAGATTCAATTTAAGGAGGTTTACTGTTTTTATACTTCGAAATACCTTTCCTTTATTACATTCACGAGTACTGTACCATACATTCAAGTAGATATTTCTGTTGATTGCCAGTAATGTCGACCCTATGACACTGAGTAACCATATGCAGAACAAAGTAAGCCTGTTTTTTTGTTATATATTTAAAGTGGAAGGTAGTAGGATATATTTTATAATGTAATATAAATATTCATATTTGTAACCAAGTGAGTTACAGTGGATGAAAATTGAGGGAAAACAACTGATATATTACATATGATTTACGCCAGTTTAGACAAGTATTTTTAAAGGAAGTTGCTATCTCCAAATACTTTTGCTTAATGAAGATTTTTGTGCATTGTACTTTTAGATACTTTTACCTGCTGCCAAATTGTTGCAGTTAAAGGATGTTAGTGATGCTTGCTGTGAATTTTTGCAAACACAACTGCATCCAACCAACTGCCTAGGAATTCGAGCATTTGCAGAGCTACACAATTGCAGCAGTTTACTAAGTCGTGCAGAAGCTTACATAGAGCAACATTTCATGTAAGTGATTTTTAAATCCTTGAAAAAATCCTATGGACAGATTCTTTTGCATTTTTATTGCCAATTCTTTTTGTTTAGGGAGGTTGTTAAGTGTGAAGAGTTCCTGAGTTTGTCACCCCAGCAGGTTTTGAAGATTGTCAGCAGTGATAGGTTAACTGTATCATCTGAAGATAAGGTAAGGTAAATTTTTATTCTATGAGATATGTGTTAGCAGACATGGATGCTTATGTAATCATCATCATCAATGTTATTACGTTTTTAGTTAGGTCTGTGATTTTACATTATAACAAGCTCTTTATTGTCTCCCAGCTGTCCATTGGCTCCTCTGTTGAGATTCTAATGTCTTTTGGAGCGTATCTCATAGCTGAAAACTTCATTACTTTCTCACACCAATTTTCAGTTAGTGACCTTTGATCATATTCTTAAACCTATCATCTTATTAAATCCTGTTGGATTTTCTTCCTCTTTTTATTCCTATCCGTTTTAAAAATGTATTAATTCACCTATAGGGTTGGGTGGTGAAGTATTGATAAATGAAGTATCTAGTTCTTCTACTTATCAAGTCAGTAGCATTATGCAAAATTGAAAACTAAACACCATGTTTCTTAATGATAGTTGTAGAATATTCTGCAATACATGCATGTATTTTAAAGTTTGGTTCTGGCAAATTTATATTATCCACTATTACTATTATGTTGAAGAAGAAGCCACAGATTCCGGACAACATGATTTTTCTAAAAGTTTGGTGACTATGGAGGAAGAAGACTCAGAATCAAACAAAAAGGGAGGCATTTTGCTATGAGAAGGGTTGAGCAAAGAAGAACCTTATTTATCAGGTCATCATTATTATACTTTATAATACACCTTATTAATTACAGCATCGCCTTAGACTTCATGACAGAAATATTCAGGTTCACTAAAAAGGCAAAGGACATGAAATCTGAGAATAAATAGAAATATAATTCAGTCAAACTTAATTTATATTCTGTGAACAACTATTCCCCAGCAACAAAATCCTCTCCTTTGTCATCCAGCATTCCCCCCTCACAGCAATCACATCCCCAGTGAGTTTCCCACATTTCCTATCAATACTTCTCATCAGTCTGACACACTTCTTCTGCAGATCCCTCGCATTCTAACCCATATTGGCTTCCCTTCTTGTTCCCTGAATCATCTAGTTGAGTACCACTTTTTGATGCATCTTTCATGCATTATATGCATATTAGCATGTCACCATGGTGACGGTAGTGTCAACATTCTGTGAACCGGTTTTGGGCAATGTTTCCAACACATTTAAGTCATGTTTTTCCTCTTCTCCATCTGATGGTGGCACAAGTTTACCAAAACTTGTTTTTATTTAGTATGTATGTGTATATATTGTCAAATCTGTGTAGAAATTGTTAACAAATATGATGCTTTCCTGGTTCCTCATGGTCTCCACTGACAAAGTTAAGCAGCTGATGTGAAGTAAAACTTTAAACTATGTGATCAGGTGTATCTGGAAGCCCCCTTGATGCATGAGGTTTTCATATTGGGCAGCACAGTTCTGCCATTTATTATGGACTTTGTGATCTTAAACCTCTCACAGACTTTGTGTGATCAAATAGTTTTACAGGCTAGCCTCGCCCAAGATTTCCACCTTCCTTAGGTCCACTGCTTCCAGTGTGATCATGAAAAAAGTGTGCGGGCCGACCATCCACTTTGATCTCCAGAGACAATTATATGATGCATAGGGTTGCAAGCATTGATTTTCAAGTATTCCTTTTCCCATTCACACAGGAATGTAAATGGTGTCAAGACTTATTTTTAGCACCATGGCTGCTCCTTGTGAGATGTGCAAACATGCCTTCTGTATCTGAGCAGCTACTAATCATGCTGGCAGATGTCAAACACCACCTTCCATAGACAAAAAGCACTGTACCACAGAGCAGTGGAAAACTTTTGTGGGGTGATGAGTCATAGTATTATTGATGTATGTTGTTTCGATGGCAGGGAGTGGGTGTGGTGCATGCCTAGTGAACAATGTAAGGAATTCTTTGCAGTACCACCAGTGAAACTAGGGAGTGTTAGTGCTACAGTTAGGTCATGCCTTAGTTGGAGTGGGCTAGGCTTTATATAGCAACATCTTGGTATGGGCTTAAATTGACATTTAAACCATTTAAATAATAGTGCTTGCAACTGAAGACACATTTAGAGATGACCATTTTATATTCAAACAAAGTACCCAACCATACTTCATGGCCTGTGGAGAATTTTCTTGATAACAAACACTTCCTACTAATGGGTCTAGGAAATCCTACTAATGGACCTGTGCTAAGTCCTGATCTGTGTCCCATATCTCCTATGTCTCCATACACTTCTTTTCATGTAGTGCATCTTAAAAGAAATTTCACCACTTTCAGCTTTTTTATCTTTATCTGTATGTTTATAGTTTACCAATTTCTTAGGATCCTCCATTGGATAAATAAGACCCAGCAGACGTTTGGTAGATTTCCTCAAAAAATGCAATCAATAAATAAATGTTAACATTGTAGTTTTTTAGTTTTTTGCAACATCCACCCTTGATAAAATATTATACCTGAGTAAATCATATAAATTAATGTGTACAATTCTATTTTTGGTGCAAATGAATTTACCTTATATCCATTATTAGTATATTTGGTTTGCAAACACTGGATATAGTCTCTAATTTATCAATTTAGTAGTCATTTTCAGTCTGCTTTCCCCTCTAATAGGTTTATGAATGACCAAGATTTGGAAATCATTTCAATTATTTACTTGCAATTTGTTGTCTCTGAAAGAAATTAGTGTATGGTTTTCAGCATTGTAAGGAAATCTATGCTTGCACCCAAAATTTTTTACGGCATCTTTTATCTACAAATTTCAACCTTAGAGGAGCTAATGGGACAAGGAATGACTTTGAATCTAATGTTGGGATTTATTTTTTTAGCCATTATTTTTCCCTTCATATTTACTCCATTATCATAGATTCTTACATATTATGAATTTAAATGTTTTATTTGGTTAAAACATAGTTTGAGTAAACTGTTTCAGTAGTTTCAATGACTGAACAAAAATCTCTGGCATGTTCTAGAGTTTGATTTTGTTTGTGATTTTATTTTAGAAATGCTAATGATTCAATAACTGCAACATACCCTTGTTAACCAAAAGCAGGGATCATAACTAGTGTGGTAGAAATATATTTAATTAAGTTAAGCATTTCTAAAATTCCTTTTCTAATCTCTCTTGCCTCTGCTGAAATGATTTCATTTTGAATTTTCCTTCTCAAAGAATATGGCACATTTTCAGGATTTGCTGGATTTTCAGGACTGCATTTGCAGGTAGTTTTTGGTAATAATTGGATCAATTTGAAAACCTCCACCATTTTTTAGTATTCTCTATGTGACTTGCATATTAATTGTTTGTATTTCTGCTGAAAGCTATGTTCTGCTTTTTCCTGGCTAAACTCTGAATATGGTAAATTATTGGATTTACAATTTCCTAGTATTATTTTTTCCAAGTATATTGTCCTTGAATGGTATCAATCAATTTTCAATAGTTCTTTGGATGAAATTATATTTATCAGTTATTCTAAACATTTATGAAAAATTTTCATCTTTTCTTTCAAAATCACCAGACAAATGCTCTTACTAATCATATCATCATTTCAAGCGACAGACACTTCTTTGAATAAGTTAATGACAAAATAAGTTTATGTGAAATTCATCTTATGACAAAACAATATTGAAGACTTTAATTATCAGGTCATCATTATTATACTTTATAATACACCTTATTAATTACAGCATCGCCTTAGACTTCATGACAGAAATATTCAGGTTCACTAAAAAGGCAAAGGACATGAAATCTGAGAATAAATAGAAATATAATTCAGTCAAACTTAATTTATATTCTGTGAACAACTATTCCCCAGCAACAAAATCCTCTCCTTTGTCATCCAGCATTCCCCCCTCACAGCAATCACATCCCCAGTGAGTTTCCCACATTTCCTATCAATACTTCTCATCAGTCTGACACACTTCTTCTGCAGATCCCTCGCATTCTAACCCATATTGGCTTCCCTTCTTGTTCCCTGAATCATCTAGTTGAGTACCACTTTTTGATGCATCTTTCATGCATTATATGCATATTAGCATGTCACCATGGTGACGGTAGTGTCAACATTCTGTGAACCGGTTTTGGGCAATGTTTCCAACACATTTAAGTCATGTTTTTCCTCTTCTCCATCTGATGGTGGCACAAGTTTACCAAAACTTGTTTTTATTTAGTATGTATGTGTATATATTGTCAAATCTGTGTAGAAATTGTTAACAAATATGATGCTTTCCTGGTTCCTCATGGTCTCCACTGACAAAGTTAAGCAGCTGATGTGAAGTAAAACTTTAAACTATGTGATCAGGTGTATCTGGAAGCCCCCTTGATGCATGAGGTTTTCATATTGGGCAGCACAGTTCTGCCATTTATTATGGACTTTGTGATCTTAAACCTCTCACAGACTTTGTGTGATCAAATAGTTTTACAGGCTAGCCTCGCCCAAGATTTCCACCTTCCTTAGGTCCACTGCTTCCAGTGTGATCATGAAAAAAGTGTGCGGGCCGACCATCCACTTTGATCTCCAGAGACAATTATATGATGCATAGGGTTGCAAGCATTGATTTTCAAGTATTCCTTTTCCCATTCACACAGGAATGTAAATGGTGTCAAGACTTATTTTTAGCACCATGGCTGCTCCTTGTGAGATGTGCAAACATGCCTTCTGTATCTGAGCAGCTACTAATCATGCTGGCAGATGTCAAACACCACCTTCCATAGACAAAAAGCACTGTACCACAGAGCAGTGGAAAACTTTTGTGGGGTGATGAGTCATAGTATTATTGATGTATGTTGTTTCGATGGCAGGGAGTGGGTGTGGTGCATGCCTAGTGAACAATGTAAGGAATTCTTTGCAGTACCACCAGTGAAACTAGGGAGTGTTAGTGCTACAGTTAGGTCATGCCTTAGTTGGAGTGGGCTAGGCTTTATATAGCAACATCTTGGTATGGGCTTAAATTGACATTTAAACCATTTAAATAATAGTGCTTGCAACTGAAGACACATTTAGAGATGACCATTTTATATTCAAACAAAGTACCCAACCATACTTCATGGCCTGTGGAGAATTTTCTTGATAACAAACACTTCCTACTAATGGGTCTAGGAAATCCTACTAATGGACCTGTGCTAAGTCCTGATCTGTGTCCCATATCTCCTATGTCTCCATACACTTCTTTTCATGTAGTGCNGAAACTTACTGTACTGTTAGTGTTCATCTTACAACCACGTTTGGTTCTAACTGACTGCTCATAAGTTTATTTGGATGTAAGTTAGATGTTGATAACTCAAGGTAGTTTTCAATAGAAATACCACATGTTACAGAAAGGCCGGCAATGCAGCTTCTGCAAAATATAGTTATAAAATGTATTTAAAGGTAACCAATGCTGATAACTGAATTACATCTGTGTTTAACCTGTGCAAATATTGACTTGTGTCTATTAGAAGAGAGACAGAGGAACTCTGATTGTAAGTTGAATTGTCTTAAGTCCCATAGGTTTCATAGATATTTGGTTTTTTTTTACTAGGAAGCTTGTTTTCCTGGTATGAGAAAACTGGGCAGTTATTCCGTATATTTAGATAAAATACATCTGTTATAACTTAAGATATGACTTTTTGAATTAAGGAGTAATAAGCTTGTTCCAATGAAAGAATGGCATACAAAAGCATTATTATTTGTTATTTCTTTGAAAGAAACTAAATAATTTATAAATTAAAACTTGGCTCAGTATTAATTCTTAGAAAACCCTCAATATCTGAAAGAATATTCAGTACATCAAACTTTAATGAATGAAATAATTTGCAATCAGTTGGGAAGGTAAGATCTCATAAAATTGTTAGCTTTATGTCCATTTTATACATTTGAATTGGAGAAATTATGATTATCATAATCAAAAGCTTTAAATAAACCAAAAAAACACTCCCAGTATTTCTGCATATGGTCAAGAGGAGGCAACACATTTTTAATTGTACAATTTGCTGCTGTTCTAATAGACCTGCCCAGTTTGGTCACACTGAAATTCCAAAAGCAAGCTTTTTATTTTCTTGAAAAGATATCAATAGTTTGTGATTTATTTTTTTTTTGAAAATTTGGATAATTTGTTCTATGTAGCTGTTGGTTGGATTTTTTTAGCAAACTCATTATGTCTATAGCTTTATGAATGAAATATGTAACAATTTTAAGCAGAGTGAAAAAATTCCCTGCCTCAAATTTTAAATGCTAATGATACATTCACCTTTGAATCGTATCCTTCTGATCAAAGCTTTTTTAGGTGAATGTAGCAATAATCTCATCTGAAGAGTGTTGGGGCACTTCCTTTGCAAATATCCTTGAATCTTTATTTTGCTTTAGAAAGTTAAGTGCAGACAAGTGCCACTGAACCTCCCTTCACCAAAGAGAGGGTGAGAATGGTTTGAGAGAGAACAGTTGATGGGAAAAGTTTTAAAACTTCTCTCTGCAGATATAGTGCTGGTAATAATCTAAAGCATTTAACCTTTATTTTCTGTGTCTTGAGGTTGACTGCTTGTTCATCCTTACAGTTTGCAAAAATAGAACTTGCATAATCTACCTACCATCCTCTCTTTCCGCCTTCATTAGATGGATTTAACTCAGTCTGATATTTTAATAAAATACTTCAAAATTTTATTTCTCCATAGCCAGTTGCTGCCCCTCAGGTGCTGCTGCCTAGGTGCGATGCATCCCTTGCACTCGTAGGATCAGGTGGCTCTGCAAGGCTATGCTCCTCTGGTACCATTTCCCTTGCTTTTCCCTAAGAAATTATTCTATCTTACTCATCAATCTAATCCTCTCCCACCGCTTTCAACTCTGTAGTACATAATTTCATTGTGGAGTTGCCATCTTCCATTAGTATACTGCTTAGTTAGTCTAAACTATCTGTTTAGTTACCTTTATCATTATTGTCAACCTATTTTTGTTTTTATTCTTTGTTTATTACATGATTGATACTTGGTAAATAATTATGCCTTAAATTTTTGGGACCAGAACTATTTTATGAATTCTGAATTTATTGATAATGTACAAGTATTTGCAGGGTAATTATGAGAAAGCCATTTACTGAGACTAGTTTCCCCTTCTACTCAATATTCCTGGACAAAGAGAGCTGCACTTTACTGTAGAGAGTGTCTTGGTGATTTGCTTTTAATGCTTAATAGATAGGGGCGTTATTTTGCGTGGTTAATCCTTTCCAAATGAAGAGTAAATGCCTTTTATCACACATGCTATCTAATGCAGAAATGTTGTTCTTGTTGCATCAATTATGGTTATCACTGGTTTGATATGTCTTAGTTCTACATCTTAAATTGTTAAAATTGTTTTCTTATCTTGGTATCTCAAGAAATCAACATCCTTCGTTAGAAAACTATTTACTTTGTTTGACGAATGTATTGGGAGAGATTGATGTGCCTAAGTGTGGAATTGGGTAGTTGATATGGACCAAAATGTAAAAAGATCACCTTATTACCATGCAAAAACTAAAGATATTCATGAATGAAAATTATTAGGTAAAATCTCTGTGGTCAGGGAAATACTTCTCATTAAACTCTAAGAAAATAATAAGATTTCATTACTAAAGATTTGATGACAATAATGAGGATGATGATAATATGAAAAAAAGAAGATAATAAGAGGAAAACATGGTGTAATGTGTTTCTCCAAGCATTGCAGATTGCAGAGAAACTCATCTAAATATGGCTAAATGTAGTAGAGAACTTGTTTTACTTTAGGTTAGCATTTCAGATTAATTTGAATATTTTAAGGACAATTAATAAGATTGAGTTTTGTTGCCATTTATGTATTTTTTGTACAGAAATGCTACCCCAAAATTTTATCTTTCTAAGCTTGTATGTTCTGAGACCAAGCTCTCTTCCAAGCCCTTTGTTTTATCATAGTATAGGTAGAAGCAATTAGAAAAGGAAGCTACAGAATTGTGATCTCTACAATTGAAGCTAAATCTTGGCAGAGATGCTCAAAGGCTTGGGCCTGCTTTATGGTTTCTTTTTCACCAACATTTATGAACTTTAAATAATGTCATCCTCTTGTGTGCCTCATATTTAATGCTGGCTTTGTTCTCATGGGTGCATTTAAGCCTCTTCTTGACCATGCCTACAATTGTATTGTTTTATGGTCACCTATGCTATTCTTCTAGAGTTCTTGTTCTTGGGAATGGGGATTTTTGTGCTGCATCAGATATAATATATTCAGTAAAGTTTAACTGGTTTTCTTTCTATCAGCATTCTCTTACATTTTTTGGCATCATATTGGCATTGTATTTTTGTATTGCCTCTTTTGATATTCTTATATATTTGCTAATTTTTGTCTTTGTAATAACCTCGCTTTACTGTTGCAAAATTGATGAAGTACAGATTGAAAAATACTTTCAGTAGTTGCTGCGGTAGACAGTCCATTCCTATAGTTGTGCACCATGTACAATCCTCTACACCTTAAAGACCACCCACAAACTATCTTTATCACTCTCCTGTTTGAGAATCTCTGTACTGTTCCTGGATATGTTTACAGAGATTCCTCTCCTTAAATTTCAGCCTTTGGGGACTGAACTCATTCATTGTGCTAGTCATTTTGACAGAAGTTTCAAATATTGGGATGGAAACCATAGATCATCTATATAAGGCTATTTAACTTTGTAACAATTAGTAAAATAACTTAAATATAATTGAGATTCAGTCACGAATCACAAATAATAATGTGCTTAATTTCTATTAATTTCAATGATAATTTCTTTCAGCTCTTGAAATAGAAGTCCTGAAAGTTGTGGAAGAAATTACAAACCTTCTGTTGTATTGTAGCATTCATTCTTTAATCACAAACTACTCTTTTCTCTTGAAAATTTAAACTTTAGAGTGATGTCACTCTATTGTAGGGTTTGTCTTCCTGTACAGTGCATTGTTCAGGCAGGCCTTGCCTTTTGCTGGGGTTACATCCCTGAAAATTCTGTAAAGGCAAAATCAAAAAAGAGAAGTAATTAGGGTAATGGGAAATGCAAGATTTGGTTACAATACATTTAGTCCAGTGATATTATAACTTTTTCAAGCCATCCAAGAAATACGTTTTGTCAAACTACAAAATAGGCCTCTGTTGTGGTTATGACTTCCTTGTTTGATGTGAATCGCTTTCCCCCAACCCATTTTTTCACTTTTGAAAACAAAAATAAATCGCATGGGGCCAAATCTGGAGAATAGGGTGGATGAGGTAGCAATTTGTACTGTAATTCGACCAGTTTTGCTGTGGCAATTGCAGATGAGTGAGCTGGTGCATTGTTATGATGGAAGAGCACTTTTTCTTTGCCAAATGGGGCCGTTTTTTCCCCAATTCAGCATTGAATCGGTCCAATAAATCAGCATAGTACTGCCCCATGATTGTCCTTCCCTTCTCCAAATAGTCGGTGAAGATGATGCCTCGGGAATCCAAAAAAACGGTGGCCATGACTTTTCTGGCAAATGGAACCGTTTTCGCCTTCTATGGAGCAGGTTCGCCTGGTGAAATCCACTGTTTTGACTGTTCTTTCATTTCTGGCCTGTAATAATGGATCAATGTTTTGTCAACAGTCACAAAANCAATACATTTAGTCCAGTGATATTATAACTTTTTCAAGCCATCCAAAAAATACGTTTTGTCAAACTACAAAATAGGCCTCTGTTGTGGTTATGACTTCCTTGTTTGATGTGAATCGCTTTCCCCCAACCCATTTTTTCACGTTTGCAAACAAAAAGAAATCGCTTGGGGCCAAATCTGGAGAATAGGGTGGATGAGGTAGCAATTCGTACTGTAATTCGACCAGTTTTGCTGTGGCAATTGCAGATGAGTGAGCTGGTGCATTGTTATGATGGAAGAGCACTTTTTCTTTGCCAAATGGGGCCGTTTTTACCCTAATTCAGCATTGAATCGGTCCAATAAATCAGCATAGTACTGCCCCATGATTGTCCTTCCCTTCTCCAAATAGTCGGTGAAGATGATGCCTGGGGAATCCAAAAAAACATGTGGCCATGACTTTTCTGGCAGATGGAACCGTTTTCGCCTTCTATGGAGCATGTTCACCGGCTATCACCGGTTCACCAACAGCTATCAAAACAAACTACTCGATTAATCTCTCTGAAATTTTGAGTCATATATTTAAAGATGGGAACTATCCTAAGGAAACACAGATAAAACAACTGCCATAATAGTTCATTGAAATGGACAGTGAATATAAAGTGTAGTTAAAAATAGAATAGAAAAAAATCAATAGATAATACTTGGCAGTGTTTAGGGTGATAATTGTCGTAAAAACACTGAAAACACAAAAATAATCTCCACCAGGAGCAGTGTATGAAGGCTGCTTTAGTGCAACGATAAAAATGAAAGATTGAAAAAAATGCATAGTTTCACTCCTTATAAGATGAATTTACCTTAGTATTGTCAAGAGTTTTATCAGTGATAGATCTGAAGATAGATAGATTATCGGAAGTAGGCAAAGTAAAATTAAACTGTATGTTGTCTCTGTACTCAAATCAATTAAACGAGCAAAAGTGGTCAAACATACATGGGCTAGTTTTGTTTGTATGGTTAACAAATAACATTATAAAACTGTGAAACAAAATAGAATGTCAGGGCTGATTCGTGAAAAATCAAAATAAAGAAGGAAAATTAAAATTTTTTAGCTTTACCATGGTTGATGTTGAAAAAGTTTTAATGTGGATGGACTCTAAAGAATTCCATTGTCATGGGGGAAGGTGATGCCTGTAAAAAATGTGTTATCTGAAGCTGCTTTGTGCACAATTGGCTAAGTACCACCATAACAACTGCATGCATTGTTTTTATGAATTTTTTGACCAAAATGCAGTGTCTTTGTCTCAATCATTGAAAGATAAATAAGATTTTGCATCTGTTGCAAGGCTTGTCTACAGTGTTCCTCTCTGTCTTTTACCTATATGATCATATTTTATCAGCTTATATTCATTCTCATTATCTATATTTGTCCCTTGTATTGACTTCCCATTATGTTTTTATTTGAAGAAGCATGCATATATTTTGTATTGGTTTAACATAATCAATTTTTCTTCACGTCATTACTGTATAAGCAAGTGACATTTTGTGATCTTTTAACTCAAATGAGCAAAACGCATTGTCCCCAAAGAAGTGAAGTATGTAAAATATATATCCACAAAAGATATCTCCGTAGTAGTGAAGAGCCACTGGGTCACATTGGGCATTCAGATTTGATTTGTATCAACATCAAGTGACTTAGTTTTCACTTGTATTGAAGTGACTGTAATAACTTGAAAAGTTAAGTCATTCACTTTCTTCATATACAGTTTTTGTCAGAGTCTTTCTTATTATAAATATGCATAGAAAATGAGTAAGGGTGACCTAGCGCAAGATGGTGAGCACCCAGGAATCCCAAGGAAGAATGGACTTGAAAAAAGTCTGATGGGACCAGGAATCGAACCTGAGTCTCCCAGTTGCAGGTTGGGTGCTCTGTCCATTGATCTATCCTAGCAGAACATTTTCCATGTCATTTTCAATGAACATTGTCATGGCTTCATAGAAGCACTGGCCACATAAACACATCGGTCTTTTCCACAAAGTCTCCCAAATGGCTTGGAAAAATGTTCTGCTGGGATAACTCAACAAACAAAGCACGCGATAGGCAATTAGGAGACCCGGGTTCGATTCCTGGTCCCGTCAGACTTTTTCAAGTCCATTCTTCATTGGGATATAAATATGCACTTGGAAAAAAAAAACGGTTTCTCATTTTCAAGGTGGTGTCTGTCATTATGATGAAGGTAGATCATATTTGATTTTTGTCTCATGGAGGTAAATTCATTGTGTAATCTTTTCAGCATGCTTGGTTTTGTTAACTGTCCTACGGGCACCACAGCCAATAAGATTTTAAGTAACTCTTAAGTGTAACTTAGGATGCTTAATTTTAGTATTTTGTGTTTAATTTTTGCTTTGAAAATTGGATTTTAGTTCAAATGCAGTGGTACTTTGACTTATGAATTAATTAATTCCTGTTTGAAATTCTTATCTTGAAATATAGTTTTCCATTATGGATTTCTGGTTTTTCAGTTCAGTTGAATTTAAGTTCATCTCTAGAGTCAAAATGGAGTAAGGAAAAAGTTTGCTTGTTAGGAAGTTTATATATAGAGCAGTTTCTAAGTTTAGGTACCACTGGACAAGAAGTATTGCATATTTATCTTGTTTTTTATATAATTACCCTAGTATTGCTAAAAAATATCATCCTGAATAGTTTGAAGTAGATAAATTACATTTTGTAAGTAGCAAATTGATATATTTATTATATTTTGAGTTATTTTCTTCATTTGAAAAATATTATTAAAGTAGTTATCTCTCACTAACTTCAGGGTTAATATACTTGACAGCTGTCATTGTTTTTAAACTGTGGCTGGCAACAACAAGGTTGTGTGAAAATGGGTGGTTTAGGTGAGTGGGAATCAAATGGTATAACATAGTTTCTGAAAAGTGAGTGATATGATTTTAACCCATTGCCCATAATTATATGCGTTTAGCTCTCATTTCTGAGAAATGTAATTTTTCTTTTGCTTTTCGTGCATAATTTTCCTCTTTCAATTGATGAAATTTTTTTAGTATACATTCATTTAAAAATTCAATAATAAAGTGAAAGATTGTTCATCTATCATCGCACCCTTTGAAGAGAACCAGCAACCTTTTGCTTTAAGCCATAATTGTTGGCCTGCAGTCCCCAAAATGATCTGATGTACTAGTGCTTCCCATTTGAGATCAAACTCAAATCAAATAGCCAGGATTTTTCTCAGGATTGTAATTATGGCACTCATTGTCAGTTGAATAAATGTTATTTTTTGTAAGCATATAAATTTCCACCTGTATAACTTGCAAATCTGCTTTTTATCAAAAGAGATACATGACTATAAAATGAGTATACTCTGAACTGCAATCAGCAACTCTGTGGTTATTGAGGGATTACTGTGTTATACATGAAGAATATTTAGTTATAGTGTTTCACTAAAAGCAAATCAATTCTCTGCTCATCTTGTTTGTAACTGTGTCTTTTGATCTCCTAGGTCTATGAATGTATCATCACATGGGTTCAACACGATCTAGAAAAACGAAAGCAACATTTAGCTGAATTGGTGGAGCATGTTAAATTTCCACTCCTTTCTCATTCTCTCCTTGTTGAAAGAGTTAGAACAGAACCTTTGCTTGAGGACAACATCCAGTGTGAGTATAGTATTTCTGTAGTTAGCTGTCATCATCTAAGGATGCATCCAAGAAATGTGCAGTAATTTGGGAAAATTCGATGGGAATAATGAGGGGAAGCTAACAGTCAGGGATTGCAGACAAAAAAGAAAGTAGGTCTCCCACATTCTACCTACTCCCCTTTTTCTACATTCTAGGGAAGGTTGGACTTGTCATGGATAAAAACGGGGAAACGGTGATGTTCATCCATGCAGCACAAGTTATAATTTTGACTTGCTTGGGAATTAGAAATAGTTTTGAATAAAATTCTTTTCCTTTTTATCATGTTTATAAGAGATCAGCTTGAATTATTATTGTTTAAGCTATTTTTATTTAAGAATTTCATCATAATGATTATTTTTGCTCTTTATTCTTATGTTTAATCATTAAATTTAAATTATTTATGGATGGTTTATCCTGTTAACATAATTTTCAAGAAATAGGTTGATGCTGATTTTTCAGACATGTTTCAGTTACAATCAGCAGATTTTTTGCTTACTGAATTTTTCCACTTCAGTTAACTGAAATTACTTTCATCTTCAGTTGTTTTTGTTTGGGTGTACACATTTTGATCAATATTTTGTTCTCTTCCGTTAACAATAATAATGACACAAAGATTTAGAAAATTTTCCAAGTGCATGAGGGAGCAGATAATGATTCAAGATTGATGTAAGCTCACTCACTTTCTTGCATCTTCATACCTTTTGTGTAAGTTGCAGTTAAGATAGTAAGTTTTTTGGAACTTGCTGTAGGAGGGGAAGGTTGTTGGCAGTTATGTGGATTTTACAATAAGTTTTATTGTGAGTAGAGGTAAAGTTGATAACAGCTGTTGCTTGGAGAACAAATCAGCTGAAAAGAATAAATCATTTAATTGAAATATAACTTAAAATCACTATTATTTTCCTTACTAAAAATCTTAAAATAAATTTTACCATAGTTCATTTTTATTATCAGTGTCCTATCTTATGTAGCTAAAAATTAAAATTATGAGGTCTTTTATTCATCTACCTAACATTTTCAAAGTTAAAGAAATTAATGTTAAATGCCTGATAATATAGGGTTGAACCAAGGATGATATACAGTATAATCTCATTAACATGAACCCAAAAATACCACAAAATAAAGTTTGTGTTAAATTCATATCAATGAAATAACAACAAAAATTTGTTAATCTTGTCTAGCGTATTTCACATACATACATACAAGCTTAAATGCATGATCCTAAAATGAGTTATAACCAATAACTATAAATTGATATAAAATTAAAATGTAATTTTTATAAGAACTACAAATTTGAGAATATTTTGCTGCTGAAGTACCGTCACAAGTTTTGTATACATTCAAATGATATCCTCTCTAAGCGCTCTGAGAAATTGCCAGAAATGTTTCACATGGCTACATAATGTTTAAGCATGCTAAGAGCCGACATGACTTCTATATATTTGGATGGCTCCAAATGTTCCTCTTTACTCTCATCTGAAGAAGATTCTTCTACTTTTTTACTTCCTCCTCAGTAAAACTGCAAACGGCAACTTGATTATCGAATTCTTTGTAGTTTCAAATTTGAATCAATTCTGGAAAAGGAAACAAAAATTGAGAATAAAATATTAAGGAAACTAATTCGCTTTTGATCTCCAGTCTCACTTTGGTTGGCATGAGTGTCACCAATAGCTCCCACTCCTTGGGTGTGTTGTTTGCACTGTCTCTTTCATCGATAAGGTCCTTGTCCAAGCAGGTCCAGGCTCTCAAAACAACTTTCACTATGCTTCTGAGGAACAGATTCCCAATCAGCAGCAACCCCACAAACCACATCTAAGACTGTCCATCTCATAGTATTGTTACTATCTACTGCACAGATTACAGCTAGCACCAAGCAACTATGGTATTCTTTTTTCATGCCAATAATACCATGATATTGCGGCTGATGACAGCTAGTTGTGTTTGCTGGAAAGCAAACATTCACATGACCTAGCTGCAATTTGCTGTTATTTTATGTGCTGCACAATTGTCTGTCATAAGCAGCACCTGCCAAATATACCATTGATTCATGCCTTGTTGTGGTGAGAATAATCACAGGGCAGCTTAAATCGTTCAATGTGTTTAAAACAGCATGGGCTCGTGGAATTTCCTTTCAACCACACTCTGCTTCTCACTCTTATCTGAATTGCAGATGAGAACAATGGTTAATCTCTACTTGCATTTGGTACACTTAAAGAGTGGTTTGGCAAGAGATCATAGAACATTCCAGTCTCATCCTTGTTGAAAATGTTCTGTGGGTATACTTCATTCTCGGAACTTTTTCAATGCCCTTTGTATTTAAGTGACTTGAAACTATGTTATTTGCTGACCAATTCCACCGAGGATGATCCATGTTTCGTCATTGGAATTGTTCTGTCTCCTTCAAAGACAAGCCTATCTTTGAAATAAGAATAAGCCAACCCAAGCGCCTCCTCCATGTTCCTGTCATATTTGGATGTCCAACCCATGGACTTTTTAATGCAAACATTTTGTTGAAATTTTCTCCCCTCGATGTTTCACGACGATTCAGAAAAATCTAAAGAGAGAATCTAAGCATTGCAGACTAGAAAAATTTGATGATCAACCTTCCAAATTTGTCCCAAAGTAGTTGAGAATTATATTAGCGGGGAAAGAGTCGGACTCACGCTGGTTCGACGGAATTTTCGAAGTATCAAAGTGTCTACTTCTCCTGATGATGGTTGAAATTCACAAGCGATTCATTTGCATCTGGTTTGTGCACTTTATTACCCTTAAGAGGAGATCCTGTGTTTCTAGAGAGGTCACAACTAACCAGTAGAGAAGTTGAAGTCATCATTCTTAATGTTTGCTGTTATTGAATTTTCTGAAGAATAGGTACCCTTATGGGTATATCCACTGACTGCATATGTTAAAACCATTTCACTAATTCTTCTTCAATGTCTTGATGACAAGCATAATTGCATAGTTTTGTGTCCAATACTGCCAGATGTAGTGGCTCATTGTAATTTTTCTCAATTCTTTATTATTGTTGAGTGTGTTGACTTCAGAATGTCAAATGAATGAGCAATCTGAGTTTAACTACATACTCTGTGGCCCACTTGGTCCAATATCTGTAGCTTTGCCTGCAGATTGATAGACGTTTGCTCACATATACTCCTTTTTTAAATGAAATGTACCAATTGCCCAATCCCAATTGCCACACAACATCCCCAATCATTGGGGATGTTGTGCGGCAGCCCCTTGATTAGTACCTTCATGGTTCTTACTTTCTGAGTAGAGAAGGTGAAATGCTTGATTTTCTCAGATTCTAGCAGTTGGCACTTTCATATGGTCTTCCGGACTGCTTACAGAGATCTTGGTGGAAGTCATCCTTCAGTCTATATCGAAACTGCCTGTGATTTCCATTTTGATTTTTTCTACCAGCTCGAGATGATTCTTGATGCTGTAGAGGATGATTGGTGCCATCCTCTTCCTGGGTGATTGCTCTGTATTTTCTTCTTCTCTTGTTACTCTAGCTGGTTTTGCTTGTGCCCTTTTTGATTGTTAGTTAGGCACTTTCGGTTCTGCTGGAATCGTGTGGCGATCCAGGACATCGCCTTCGCTATTTCTTCTTTTTCTAGTCATAGAGGGGGGAAGTGCAATGCCTATTTCTTCAGACTTTGGTGTCTTTCCTTCTCTCTACCTCCTTTGCTGGGTCTTCTGAGGGAGGTGGGACTGGTGGTATAAGTTCAGCCTCCTTCATCTGTATCTTCTTAAGTAATATTGTGACTGCCTCAATGACGTTAATTAGATATTTCTTTGGTACCTGCGTTTCTTTAGCATCAACATTTAGTGTAAGTGTCGGCGTATCCGGAGTCGAGATCGGAGTGAGTCCAGGGGTTGGAAGGTCGGTCACATTGGGCGACCTTTCTTCCTTCCCTTGGTTCTCCTTCCCTTCTGCTTCTAGATACTCAAGGCACAAGGATTCTTGGCCTGTCTTCTTTTGTGGTAGGATCCTTTACTCCTTCTTAGCTTAATTTCTTCCTTGTTCCATCTGGAGTCCTTTACAAAGTCTTTTGCGGTCATTCTTTTCTCCATGGCAATGACCTCCATGGTTCCCTCTGAGATTTTCCCCCAACTGAAGATGAGGATAAGTCTTTAATTGATCAGTCCTCTATGGTCTCTTCTGCCATTAACACCTTACCCCCCCACTGGGTGAGTAAGGTGAATAAGAGTCTCTAGTCACTGCAGTCAAGTGATTGCTTTGATTTCTGTTAATCCCCACAGGATAGCCTAGCATTCCTAGCAAGCGGACTCAGCCAGGTCTCCCAGAGTGCAAGTGGAGGTTCACCTCAAGTTAGAAAGAGCAAGTGGGAAGATAGAACTTACAACAGAAGTAGGTGAAAAAGGGAAAGAGACTAGCTCCAGACTGGGCCACCTATACCTCGGGTGGCAGTTTTGCCACAGCCTGGAGCAGCCTTAGCCCTATTGGCAGACCGGAAGACAAGCCACCTGTACCTCTGGTGGGGGTTTTGCTTGCTCCACAGTCCTCAAAATGTTTCACTTATTGGTATAGAACCCCTGCCTGTCTGGCTAGGGTGTGATAGGATTATTGGAGTTTTTACACCCCCTGCTATGTGACATTGGTGGCTTGCAGAGTCTATACGTAAATGTGCAAGGGGGGCAAGACCTCCAACCTAAACAACAGTTGTGGCCTCACTGAAAGTCTTCCAATAGATTCTAACTTCGATTTTCCTTATCCTATCTTTGTTAGAAATTTTTCTCAAAGAACATGATGGTAGATCCCAAGTTATTAAGTTGTATTCCATCAGATAGTTTTCATACAGACACAGTCGTGAATCTGATGTGTGATGCTACAATCTTATTCCTATTTATCCTGAGGAGGGTCTGAGAATAGTCAAAGTATTTGGGCCACATCAATGAGAGCAGTGAGAATTATAAACAAACTTACCTTTACATTTAAACCCTGCAAGCCACCAGTGGACATGGTAAAACACTAAATATTATCACACCATAACTGCTATTAGCTTCTCTATTACTTTGTGGGAAAAATGACCAAAAGTAACTATCCATCATGGCAATCACTTCCTTGAATAACTTCTTAGTTTTCCCTCGTAGCTCATTCATAGTGATAAACTTATTGAAAAGCTTATGTTGGTAATCAAGTCTTCTATCCCTAAGTGAAGTCCACCTGAGGGACTTTATCATGGTCAAAACACTACTATCAAATCTAGTCTCCCTTGTCAAACCTAGCCTCTCTATGTTGAACCATCTCAAGATCAGGGACTGATTCTACTTCATGAGGATTCCAAATTGTTCAGCAATATTTGAGAAGAGGTCGAGTTAGGGAAAAGTACGCTATTTCCTTTACTCTCAATGAGCATCCCCTCAGATTCCTACTGGCTTACCTTTGCATCCTATTAGTTATTACTACTATGCTTCTAATATGCTCTTTGAAGGAGAAAAGGCTTCTTTTAAAATGAATATCTGGAGTATTTTGAGGACACTTTGTGGATGATTTCGAGCTTGTTATTGTAGTTTGGTAGGAATATTTTCTATTCAGATTGTAAGTAAGCTGGCATGAGATAGTGTCTTGCTGCCTTTCACAGACTAGTATATGAAATATGACTGATTACAGACACCAACATTATATCTACATTACTAACGCTATGCTACAGTGTGGTATAGAATATAATTTTGAAAATCACCTAAATGTAATCATTTTCCGATGCCTTTTAAGCTATGCAAAATGAATGGCTATCTTTCACGTAATAATTTCCAATAAAGAGTTTAGTATGTTACAGGAATGGAGAATTCACAGAGCAATCCCAACCAAAATGTTTGTTTTAATTTTGTTTTAAACAAACAAAACTCCATATGAAGGTATGTATCTGTGCTAAGACAGCAATTTGGGTTCATGTTATAGAGAAATTCATGTTATACGAGTACATGTTAACGAGGTTTTACTGTTGTAGGATATTACTCTTTTGTATGTATGATAAATTCAGTTTAGTTTTTTTTATTTTCTCACTTTATTCACCCAAATTGAGTTAAAATGTTCTTATGCATCTTAATGTAATTACAGGTAAAGATCAGCTAATGATGGCCCTCATTTATCAATTACTACAAGCAAAAGGTGACAAAGATGTGAAAGTTGATGTACCGAACACAATACCAAGACGTCCGGTGGATGATAACAAGGTATTCAAAATATTAATGCTTAAATCTATTTATTGGTTTCCATATATTTATTATCATTATTGTAATTTGTCGTTGAATTTATTTTAGATGTTAATTATTGTTGGTGGACAAGCTCCCAAAGCAGTCCATAGTGTAGAGTGTTATGACTTCAAGGAAGAGCGCTGGTCCAAACGAGCAGATATGCCCATTAGAAGGTGCAGGTTGGTATGGTTCCAGTTTTCTTTCATTTAAAGATTTTATATCTCACTGCTTGTGGTTATGTAAAAATTATGTAAAAGTCATAATTTGAGCTTAAACCGCTTGGTTTACACGTTTTTCTCCATGACATTAATCAATCAGCCTAATCTTCTAAAGCTGATATCCATTGGTTGAAGGAGATTGGAGGAACACACTAGGAATCAAATTAAACTTTGTAAAGATTTTTAAGGTTAGAAATCAGTTCTTTATCTGCAGGCATGGCTAAAACCGCTCTAAGATAATAAATTTCTTCTTAAATTTCACTTCTCATTCCAAAACATGGTTTTAGCCATATTTTGTGTGAAGAGCTTAATCTTCTCAGTTCTGTGTATTCTTTTTTTATTTTGTAGCCTTGTCTATTTCTTTAATTCAAGTTTGATTAGTTCTGTTTTTAGATTCACTGTTTGTTGATGTGTATCTCATGAACTTTGCTATGTGTTTTCTTTAATTTATCTGTAATTATATGTTTTCAGAGCTGGCCTTGCAGTTATTGGAGGAAAAGTTTATACAGTTGGTGGTTTCAATGGATCTTACAGAATACAATGTGTAGATGTATATGATCCTATTAGTGACACATGGTCAAGCTGTGCATCTATGGAAGTTCGACGTTCTACCTTGGGTGTGGCAGTGCTTCGTGACTGCATATATGCAGTAAGTATTACTACATTCTTATTGTTTAAATGTGTTAATCTTTAAAGTTACTGTGGACCAGATGACTTTACCTGTATCCTTGCATGCTTCCCAGGATTTTAGGCCTTCCTTCTCTAGGTACTGACTAGATATTTTGAGTAGCATTTAGAATTTTTAATTTGGCTTACTTTGACTTTACTTGGGTATCCTTATTACAAACATTCCAAAGTAACTGTTGCAAAAATTACTGTAATTTCCCATATATATCGTGCACCTTGATTTTGCGACCTGAAATTTGGAAAAAATTTTGTTATGAATGGTAAAACAAACCTATGGTGAAATTGAAAGCTTATGGCCCCTGTGCAGTAGTCATTTTTCAGTCTGGACGAGTCTACCTTCCGAGAACTGCGCGCTACAGGGGTCTGGGTGAAAGTAAGGAAAGTAAGCACAAAGTAGCCACTCTCTCAGGAGCCTCTACTGCGACCACGTGTGTTCATTGCCAACCTTGCTGCTTTTTCACGCTTTTTTAGTTTATCTTATTGTAGTTAGTCTTTAGGTAGGTTTTGATGTACGTTCTTTCAGAAGTTTTTATTTTTTCAATTAATTTTTCGCTTTTAAGTCGTTAGCTTGTAATTTTTAGATAGATTTATATTTTTGACTTATTTTTCTTATTTTTTTTCAACTTTTTACGTTACTTTTAGGTTTTGGTTAATTATTTTCTCAATACTTTGATTAGCTTACGTTTCCTTTAGCTTTAGATATTTTTCGCAGTTTGTTTCATATTAGTGAGGGTATTTTTGTTAGTTAATTAGTTAGGTTACTCGATTATTTTAAGAGGGGTTAAATATGGAAGGCATGTCATCTTCCAAGATAGGAAATAAGAAGGTGTTGCATAGTCAAGCGCGAGAGATTATTAATAGAGTGCTAGCTTTTATGAAAAAGGAAGCAGTAGAAGGAATTTCTGTTCCACTTCGAAGTGTGCATGAACGAGTGGTCGCCGCTACTGGCATTTCAAAACCCACTCTGAGACGCATTTCTAGAGAAGGAAAGAATATTTGTGACGGACTAAGTCAGTCATTCACGTCTCCAAGAAAAAGTAAGCCGCAGAAGTGCTCAAAATCTACGGAGGACGATTTTGATTTTTAAGTTATAAGAAGAACCATCAATGAATTTCACCTGGAAGAAAAGAAGCATCCAACACTCCGTGCTCTCCTTCCGATTGTCAGAGAGAAAACAAGTTTTGAAGGATAAATTAGTTCATCTTCAGATACTCCTGGGTAAAATAGGATTCCGGTAAGTGTTATAACAGAGATATGCATTTATAACCTATTATTATTTAACCTATACATCATTTGAAATTTTCATTTAAAATTTTTCACCAACAGGTGGGGAAAGACAAACAGCGATAAAAGTGTTTTATGTGAAAGATTAGACATCAGATTGAAACGAATCGAGTTCCTTCGAAGCATAAATCGGTTTAGAGAAGAAGGACATCAGATTATTTACACAAACGAAACTTATATTCATTCATCACACACTACCCCATTTCAGTGGAAAAGTAATGATAAAGAGGGAATCAAGGCACCAGTTTTGAAAGGGCATCGATTAATTATTGTTCACGGTGGTAAGTAACCTTTTCATTCATTTCAATCTAAGGGATGTTTCCACATAATTCGAAGTTAAAATATATGATTGTAACGAAAACAATTGCTCTTCTCAGGTGGAGAAATGGGCTTCATTCCAGAGGCCCTTCTAATCTTCAAATCAGGATTGAAAACAGGAGATTACCACGGAGAAATGAATAGTGGAAATTATTTAAAATAATGGGCAAAAAATCAATTGATTCCTAACTTTCCCCCGAAATCTGTAGTTGTGATAGATAACGCACCATATCACAATGTACAGCTTAATCGCCCCCCAAGCAGCAATGCAAAAAAGGATACAATGAAGGAGTGGCTGGATTCGAGAGGACTGCAGTATTCCAGTAAGGAGACGAAGATTGAACTGTATGAGAAAATTAGGAGACATAAAGAAGCCAGAATTTTTTAAGTCGATCGGGTTTTTGCTGAACACTGACATTCAGTTTTAAGATTGCCACCCTACCATCCTGAATTAAACCCCATTGACAATATATGGGGAATAATGAAAAATTGGATGGCAGTGAGAAACGTCACATTCAAGTTAGAAGACGTGAAGAAATTGGTTATAGAGAAGTGTGCAAACATATGCAAGGAGGAGTGGGAAGGGGTATGTAAAAAAGCGAAAGGGATTTAAAACTATTATATAAAAACGGAAATTGCTAAAGACAATAGCGAAAATGAATTAATCATTAATACAGAGTTAGGCGATGATTCAAGTAGTTATTCTTTAGATTCTAGCGATGAAGAAATGCAATAAAGAATATTTTGTTGAAAGTTTTTGTTTTATCTAATGTATCTAACATTTACTATAAGAAAATTTGAATAGCTTACATCCTAATGACTATATAGAAGTCTTTTGAATAGTTTCTTTTTAAGATTTCCAGTGCTGTCTAAGCTGAAATCTTCTACATTGTATGCGTCTGTCAAAATCTGTTCCTACTATGTTGGTAATGCCATAAAGGCGATGCTCTGCGCTAATGTCTTCCCCTTCGGCATTCTCCCCCCAAAGGAACTTTCCCCTATGCTCGTCGAGGCTTCGCGCATCCAGGGGCCATAAGCTTTCAATTTCACTGTAAAACAAACCTATGGTAACAAAATGCAAAACAATGAGACTGAAGACAACAAGCATAAAAACTATCAGCTATAACCTGTGTAGCAGTTGATGCTTTGTAAAACTCCAATAAAAACGTTGAGTGAAAAAATTGGGAAATGCAAATAAAAAGTTTTCATTTATTTACAACCAAAGGTCAAGGTTACAGACTGTACAATGAATAACTACATCCTGAAAAAATAATCCAGCATAAAAAAAATCAAATTATTGTTAGCTAGTTTTCCTCAATGTTTGAGCTGTGAGCAATGCCCAATGTGAGCAATGTCCAATTTTGTATCTTGCTTGATTTGATCGAGATCAACGCCTCCGAGTTATTGATGGGAGACCTTGTTGTCGATCAAAATCGATTTCAAGCCCACTTTGCGATTTTATAGCACTTATCGATGTCGATCAACATCGATAATTACTTGGTCGAGAGTAATGTTACGAAATTTCCCTTATTTCCCTCCTTCATGCATGTGCATTTCCATTTCCGGAAGTAAACACGGCGGGTCTTTTCAGTGATTTGAATTCATCTGGAATCAATTTATTGAAAAATAATATAGTATTGAGAGAATTTGACTAACAATGCTATTTTTAACGATTAAAAATATCTATTACATTTGTTTTATGTATCTGTGTGTATGCTTTTTCCTCACTGATATACGCGAAAACTTGAAATCTTAGGTCCGTAATTGCTCTTACTTATATATTGACAGAATGATGTGTGTATGCCACGGTTATTGCTAAAGAATACTGGTTAAGCATTATGATATAACTATAAACCTTAATAGAATATTTTTGTCTGGTGATTATCACCAGTAAGGCATACTTGGGGGAAGATCATTAACCCCTTAACCAGGGTAAGCATCATTCTTCCGTATACTGGCACGCCTCATCTTTCATGGTGTTATTTACCGTTAAAGATCACGAAATACCATTTGCTGTTTTTGATAATTACGCTGGAAAAGATTGATTGCTTTATACCATCACAGAATACCTACTTGCATGCTCATTGGATGCCAATAAAGGGATGAATAAAACAAAAGGTGACATACGTAAATAGAGAAAATATGACTATACAGTGGAACAATGAAATATCTGCTACAGAACATCTTCCAAAAGTGTTTTTACGGGAAATTTCATGAACACGAATTCAACAAATGCGTTAGTCGTACCCCTGTATAACCATAAAAGTTTTTCAAATTCTGTTTCTTTAATCATGTACCTTGCATTTTGAATAGAAACAACCAAGGTAGGTTCCCACATTTTACTTAATGTAAATGTAGGAACCAATTTTAGCACTGAGTGGGATATTCCCCATTGGCCTCTTCTCTGGGAAGAACTTATATAAAAATTCGCTTGATGGTGTCCTTGAAGAGCAAACTCACATTACAAAACATATCAAATTAACCAGAGTTGCAATGACGTGTTTTGTTGAATTTTGAGCAGTCTTAGATAGATCGTACATTTTGATGAATTCCAACCTTTTTCGTTTAACGATTTGTTATTGATCAATTATCAATGTCCCTATCACACAAAACATATAGTAAACATCCATCTTAAGACTCTCTGCCATCCACTTACAAGACTGATATTTCCAGTCGCTAGATGCACTGGGACCCCCTCTAGTCGAACATCTCATTTGATTGATCAAAGACTTTACATTTTCTGTATTGCCATCCTTGGCTTTCCTTATCTGCCCTGTCTTGTACATGAGGGGGTTTCTTTCAATAATCTTCTTTACAATAACTAATTCCTTGGTAAAAAATGAAGTTATCACAAAACAAAAATCTTCATCCCACGCTAGGAGCTGATTCTAGCACTGAGAGTGGGATATTCCACATCTGTCTCTTCACAGGGAAGAACATAAGATAAAAAGTCATTTGATGATATCCTTTTGTAACAAACACAAGTTATAAACATATTAAGTTAACCAGAGTTACAGTGAATTGTTTTGTTGTATTTTGAGCATAGTCTTGAATAGATCATACATTTTGATGAATTCCAACCTTTTTCGTTAAACGATTTGTTATTAATCCATTGTGGTTAATCTAAAAGATTGCTACATTGTTTAATGAGAATGATGAAAATGAACAAATGAAGTTCAAAAAGTTGATCGTATAACCATGACTGCAAAAACACGACGAGAATATAGTAATCAATAATTCAATAAACTTAATAAGAATCACACCGATGTAACTCAGCAATAGTTCATGTGCTCTTAGTTATCCTATCTTCAGCTGTGGCGAAATTAAGTATGCTGAAGAAGATCTGTTCTTGTTTTAAGGTTGAGAGCATGTTTTTGTAGTTTGAAGATCCAAGAAAACGTTCCCTACTCTTTTTCGATGGGCAAGCAATGACAAGTTTTGACATCCCGCTTAAAACACTATCATGGTTATATCATGATTTTTACTGAGTCCTCTGAGAAGTGGTTTTACTGCGTGAACACGAATTTCTTTGTTATAATACATATATTTGTTAATTTTATTGTCGTATGTTTACAGTTCTTAAATATCTTGCTTCTAAAAATTAATAAAACAATTACCTAGACAAACACCTAAATTGGAAAAATCACGCCCGACTTACATTACAGTCAGCTAACCGTGCCCGCGCCTTTCTTTTCCCCCTCCTATCACCCAAATGCAATCTCCCCACCGAGCATAAACTCCGACTTTTTCACTCTACCGTCTGCCCCATTATATTNTAAAACTATTCGATCAATAAATCACAAGTTACATACATTTAATGTTAAATTTATTTTCCCTAGGTAAATGCGAAAAATGTGTTTATTTATTTAACATATTGGCTACTTTCCGTTGAAAGTATGTCCATTACTATTAAATTACCTAAATTGTTTGTGTGTTACATACATATATTTCTCTTCAGCACTGATGAATGTAATATTTTTTCCTTTTGAAACTGTTTGATCAATTAATCACAAATTACATACATTTTGTTAAATTTGTTTTCCCTAGGTAAATGAGCAAAATGTGTTTATTTATTTAACATATTGGCTACTTCCCATTGAAAGTATGTCCATTACTAATAAATTACCTAAATTGTTTGTGTGTTACATACATAGCACTGATGAACGAAATAAATTTCCCAAAAATAAGAGTAGGCTGGTACAGTCGAACCTCCCTATAACGACCACCCACGGGGTATCTCAAAATCGGTCGTTATAGGAGGTGGTCGCTATGGAGAGGTCAAGTGGGGGAGGGGAGGTGGGGGTTCAACGCGGCAAATTCAACATTTCATCTAGTAAAAACAACCAAAAAAACATTTCTTTTCATTTTTTTTGCAGACTTAGGACTTCCCATTTAGGATGGGTATGTTTAAAAATGTTTTTTTGTTTGTTTCTTTAGCTTTACGCAGTTTTACCAATTCCCGTGCGAAAAGTGATTAATTAAAATAATCACTAATTTTCTTTTGCTTAGCATTATTTCTCTGCAATAAGATTTGATCTTCCAACCTGTCTTTAATATTTTGGAGAGACAGCAAACTT
>KZ308793.1:434344-456533 GCA_000376725.2 Ladona fulva
TGTTGGCAGCATTTATTTTCAAATTTGTTTGTAGTATTTCTGTTTACTCTTAAATATAGATTACATAAATTCTTTTTTCTTAAATTAAAAGACCCTTAACCCACATTGTACACTATTTAATCTATTTATAAACATATGGCAAGTTTTTATTAAAATTTGAATATCAGTTTAGGATGAGTTGTTATCTTTTTTCATAAAACCTTTCAAGGTGGGTGGTTATGATGGAGCATCACGTCAGTGCCTGAGTTCAGTGGAAGTTTATGATCCTGATTGCGATACTTGGAGTCTCATTCCTCCAATGTCAGTCCCCCGAAGTGGAGCTGGTAAGCCATTTTTATTTTTAATCTTATTAAATGTATTTTACATTAAATATGCATTGTATTTCATGTTAACTAGGAGAAAGAAAAGGAAACGAGTTTCTGATTTTGATGAAATTCAGTTGCATGATAGTATTAAAATATTATTTTACTGAAATTATTATCCACAACCCCATTGTGGATTTTATTCTTGTTAAATGCCATTATGACTGAGCTGCTACAGAACACACAAGTTTTCATAAGAATGCCTTTTCTTTCTTCAGGTTAAGTTTAAATGTTGGTATTAAACAATCTTATCTCATGGGCTCTAGTGAGTCAGGTTTTTGCTTAACCTGAAACAGTGCATAGTAGTAGTAAACATACTTGGTAGTTAACAGTACATAAGTACAGTACAGTAAACTTTCCCTGTGCATTAATATGGGATATCTCATCAAGTCGATGTACAACAATTGCCTTGGTCGTCAAAGGGATGGTTTGTTTATTTCCGAAACAATTTACGAAATTTACGTCTATTTTATCAAAGTTCTCGCAATTTCAAATTTATATGAATGATTCGCGACTAAAATTCACGACTCACGACTAATATAACTTGCGATACAAAAAGGAAAGCGAACATACTAAACGAATTTTATCATAGCGTTTTTACGGTAGATAATTCCGAGGAGTCCCTACCAGAGATTAGTATATTCGAGTCCATGTCAAGTATATGTTTCACCAAAGATGGAATAGTTAAACTTTTGCACAAAATTAAGCCGAATAAATCGCCAGGTCCAGAAGGTATTCCGGCTAGAGTGTTGAAAGAACTGGCAGAAAGCATCGCACCATACCTCCGGGTCATATTTCGTAAATCAATGAGTGAAGGTAGTGTCCCAGTAGATTGGAAGCTAGTGAACGTTACACCCGTTTATAAAAGCGGACCAAAGGAGGAGCCAGGAAATAATAGACCTATATCATTAACTTCCCTGTTTGGTAAAATAATGGAGCACATCGTTTTTAGCTCACTCATGAAGTTCCTAGATGGTAATCGATTCCTCAATAAGAACCAGCACGGCTTTCGAAAGGCCCGATCATGCGAAACTCAGCTCGCGCTATTCGTTCATGACATTTTAAAATCTGCCGAGAGTAAAAAGCAGGTTGACGCTATTTTCCTAGATTTCAAAAAGGCTTTCGACAGAGTTCCACACCATAAACTAATCCATAAATTAAAGTTAGCGGGTATTAATAGGGAAGTAATTGACTGGGTAAACGATTTTCTCCACAAGAGGGAACAGCAAGTTGTACTTGATGGAATTAGTTCGAGCAGAGTCAAAGTTACTTCAGGCGTACCTCAGGGCAGCGTGATTGGACCTCTTCTCTTTCTTATATATATCAACGATTTGAGCGACGAAATAAATAGCAATGTGAGGATATTTGCAGATGATTCGGTAATATATAGAGAAATATCAAACGCGGAGGACCGTGACATCCTATCAAACGATTTATCCAACATTCATAGGTGGTGCGAAAAATGGCAATTAGAACTAAATGTTACTAAATGTTCCGTCGTAAATTTCTTCGAGCGAAAACAAACTAGTCCAAATCACCCGTACCAAATTAATGGAATAAATTTGAATATATTAGAGTCAGTTGAATATCTCGGGATCACTCTTGCGAATAACTTAAACTGGAGCGTTCATATCCGAAAAATCTGCGGTAAAGCAACCAAAAAGCTCGGTTTCATAAAGCGTATTGTAGGTAGATGCGATGAAAAGGTTAGAGAGCGATGCTATTTTACCCTGGTCAGGCCCCATCTTGAATACGCGGCAAGTATATGGGATCCAGCGGATGAAACGCACACCCGCGAAATCGAGAAAGTTCAGCGCAAGGCAATACGATTTGTGAAAAATTGCTACGATAAAAAAGCTAGTGTTACGGAAATGCTTTCGGACGCAGGTTGGGAATCCCTGAAAGATAGGAGATTAGAAGCTAGGCTTCGATTACTCGGTAAATTTCGAGACAGTGCGTTTGTGGAGGACGTTATCAATATTATGCGACCCCCCTGCTACTTTGGCCGATCTGATAATGAGCGCAAGATAAGGGAAATAGATGCTGGGACAAGTCGTTTTAGGGACTCTTTCTTTCCGCGAACGATACGCGATAATAACAAAATAAGGAAATAGCGCGAGCATCCGGTGTTGACACCGGATGCTCGCGCAGAATTTGATGAGTGATCATTTAAAAGTGATAAATGTGAGAGTAGAATGTTGAAAGATTGAAAGCAATCAATTTAAAGGAATCCTACAAATAAATTCATTTCTCAATATTGTCTCCTTTCAACTCAATACATTTAGTCCAGTGATATTATAACTTTTTCAAGCCATCCAAAAAATACGTTTTGTCAAACTACAAAATAGGCCTCTGTTGTGGTTATGACTTCCTTGTTTGATGTGAATCGCTTTCCCCCAACCCATTTTTTCACGTTTGCAAACAAAAAGAAATCGCTTGGGGCCAAATCTGGAGAATAGGGTGGATGAGGTAGCAATTCGTACTGTAATTCGACCAGTTTTGCTGTGGCAATTGCAGATGAGTGAGCTGGTGCATTGTTATGATGGAAGAGCACTTTTTCTTTGCCAAATGGGGCCGTTTTTACCCTAATTCAGCATTGAATCGGTCCAATAAATCAGCATAGTACTGCCCCATGATTGTCCTTCCCTTCTCCAAATAGTCGGTGAAGATGATGCCTGGGGAATCCAAAAAAACATGTGGCCATGACTTTTCTGGCAGATGGAACCGTTTTCGCCTTCTATGGAGCATGTTCACCGGCTATCACCGGTTCACCAACAGCTATCAAAACAAACTACTCGATTAATCTCTCTGAAATTTTGAGTCATATATTTAAAGATGGGAACTATCCTAAGGAAACACATATAAAACAACTGCCATAATAGTTCATTGAAATGGACAGTGAATATAAAGTGTAGTTAAAAATAGAATAGAAAAAAATCAATAGATAATACTTGGCAGTGTTTAGGGTGATAATTGTCGTAAAAACACTGAAAACACAGAAATAATCTGTACCAGGAGCAGTGTATGAAGGCTGCTTTAGTGCAATGATTAAAATGAAAGATTGAAAAAAATGCATAGTTTCACTCCTTGTAAGATGAATTTGCCTTAGTATTGGCAAAAGTTTTAAATAGAGGCATCTCCTCCATGTTTTTCCTCTCTCTCTCTCATTTCTCAATGCTCGCTTGCATGAAACTTTGTGTTGGTTGGTGTTTTTTTAGGCTAGAGTGCTACAGTAGGTTATTGGGAAATAGGGTTTCGAGTTTTAAATATGAGATTGACACCCACATTAGCGAGCAAGATGATATATGCGAGCTTAGAAAGTTGAAACGAGTCAGAAATTGCGTTAGGGAACTGGTATCTGTTGATTTAAAGTATGATGAGAGAAGCCATATTTTAAAGAGCAATGTGAGAGATTTAAAAATTATAGTCGTGAATTGCAGAAGTATACGTAATAAGCAGACCGAATTCCTTAACCTCACGAGGAGCACTTGCGCGGATATCGTGATAGGAACGGAAAGTTGATTAAGCGATGACATTGCATCAAGTGAGATATTTCCTCCGGATTATATTGTATACCGTAAAGATGGACTCTGTAGGATAGGCGGAGGGGTATTTATTGCTGTAAAGGAATACTTGAAGAGCCAGCGCGTCGAGTTCTTAGGGAGCGGTACAAGTGAAATGGTATGGATCTCGGTTCTTGGAAGGAACGGAAGGAAGGTGCTTTTTTGTTCATTTTATCGACCTCCTGATGGCAAGACCGAATGTATAGAGGAACTAGCTGAATCATTAGAGATTATTCGGAAGAAAATGAAGGATCCTATCATAGTTATAGGAGGGGATTTTAACCTTCCCCATATTGATTGGGATAATTTATCGAGTTTGTATTCTGGTAGAGAGAAAAATATATCGCAGACATTGATAGATACTTTTTCGCTCCATGGTTTAGATCAACTCAATAAGAAAGTTACGAGGACGATTCGCGAAGGTCGAGGTAATGTATTAGACTTACTAGTCACGTCGCATCCACCCCTGTTCAATGATCTAAATATAATTGACGGAATTTCAGACCATGATATTATAGCTGCAGTAATTAAAACGGAAATAGTAAAATCACTCAAGCCGCCGCGGCAGGTTTATATGTTTCGTAAGGCAAAATTTTCGGAATTCAGGGATTATATCAATCTAAACAGGGACGAGTATTATTGTTTTGTGAGTGGTAATAGCGTTGAGGATAGCTGGATAGAGTTCCTCCGTATACTTAAAGAAGGCTTAGCTAGGTTCGTCCCAATTAAAACCGTGAGGGAACGTAAGGAACCGCGTTGGATGAAACCTAAGTTGCGAGCGTTGCATAGGAAGCAAAGGATTTTACACGCGCGGATGAAGAGGCTAGAGAGGATTGGAGTAGACGTTGAAAATGAGCGGCAGAAATATGCGGAAGTGCGAAAATTGGTTAAGGAAGAATCACACAATGAGTTTCGCGAGTATAGTTCTAAAACCCTTTTAAAGTCTTTAGGAGGCGACCAGAAGGAGTTTTGGTCATATGTCCGAGAATCCCGTGGAGGTCAGTCTTCTGTACCCAGCCTTGTTAATGATGAGGGATTAATGATTATTGGTTCGATGGGAAAAGCGAATTTACTTAATCGACACTACCAGGAAAGTTTTACTTTAGACGATGGACGCACGAGCGAATTTTCTACGCGGGTTGATTCAAAGATGGGGCCAATCGAGTTGCCAGAGGATCGAATAGTAAAGTTGTTAAGAGCGGTAGACAAGAAGAAAGCACCGGGACCAGAAAGTATACCATCGCTTGTTATTCAAGCACTGGCGAATGAGCTTGCTGCCTTTCTTTATGTATTTTATAGGAAAACCTTGGATGAGGGAGTTGTACCTATGTCGTGGAGAAGAGCGCATATCACTCCAGTTCCTAAGAAAGGGCGTTCCTCGAAACCGGAAGACTACCGACCGATATCTTTAACATCAATTTTCTGTAAAATAATTGAACATATTATTGCCAGTTCAATTATGCGTTTTCTAGATGATAAGGGGGCAATTAGTAAATGTCAACACGGTTTTCGTAAGGGTAGGTCATGCGATACCCAGTTAGCCCTTTTTGTCAATGACTTAGTTAAAGCAGCTGATAAGGGTACCAGTACAGATGCTGTATTTCTAGATTTTAGAAAAGCTTTTGACAGAGTATCGCATGTAAAAATAATCCATAAGTTGATTGCTTACGGGATAAACGAACAAGTTGTTGATTGGATAAAATCATTTTTAGGAAACAGATCGCAGCGAGTTGCGTTGGACGGAATTTTATCAGATGAGGTTTGCGTCACATCCGGTGTTCCGCAGGGTAGTGTATTAGGTCCGATTTTGTTCCTAATTTATATTAACGATGTAGTGGATAATGTTAGATGTAAGGTTAGGCTATTCGCCGATGATACTGTTATTTACAGAGAGATCGTAACTCCGGACGACATTGGTTGTTTGCAGAATGATTTGAACATTATTTCAGGTTGGTGCAGTGACTGGCAGCTTGATTTGAACGTAAAGAAGTGCGTAGCTATGATTTTTACACGTTCCGCCAAGGGTACCCGCACACCCTATAATATTTCAGGATATCCGTTGGAGTTTGTGAGGCATCATAAATACCTAGGTATTACACTCAGTAGTAGTTTCTCCTTCAAAGAGCATATTCAAAGCATAGTAGGTAAAGCGAATAGGATGCAAAGTTTAGCCAGTAGAATTCTGAGGGGCTGCTCATCGAGTGTAAAAGAAATAGCGTACTTTTCCCTGATTCGTCCTCTCCTTGAGTATTGCTGTGCGATTTGGGATCCTCACGAAGTAGGATTAACATCCCATCTTGAGATGGTTCAACGTAGGGCAGCTAGGTTCGTTAAGGGAGATTTCAGATTTGACAGCAGTGTTTCGGCAATGATAGAATCCCTCGGATGGAACTCGCTTAGTGATAGAAGACTTGAATACCGTAGGAAGCTTTTCGATAAGTTTGTCACTACGGATCTCGGGGAGGAGATAGTTGATTTTCTCATCCCAGCTAGTAACGCACGTAATCTTCGAAAGAAAACGAAAAAGCGATACAGGGAAATAGTCGCCAGGACGGATAGATATTTTTGGTCATTTTTCCCGCGAAGTATCAGAGAAGCTAATAGCTATCCAGGGTAGTTAGGGATATAGGTGTTTTACACCCCCTGCCACGTGCCATTGGCGGTTTGCAGGGCTTAAATGTAAATGTAAACTCATTGCCTGTTGTGTGGGTTGCATCTAAAGTGGTAAGATTTATGTGTTACTGAGTGTACTAGGCAGTTACACAGTCACAGTTACCGCTGGAGAGAGCAAGTAGACTTTGTTGGTGATCAAAGGATCTCTGCAATATTTTGTTCTGGGAAGGATATTTTAAAAGAGATATGGAGTGCAGGATTGGTGGATTTCAGGATGAGATTAGTAATGCAGTAGGTTATGCGGAGGAAGGGAAATCTTTGCCTTTGTTTGGGAGAGATAAATAATGCAGTAGGAAATTGTATGTACCAAGGAAGGGAAATCCTGCCCTTGTTTGGGAGGGATGAGTATTTGAGGGGTAAGAATTTATGTGACTTGTTATGGTTGTGTATTGATGTTATGTTACTGTAAGTAAATCTAGAATGGGATTAGGGTTGTTGTTATTTTTATGTATGTACAATGTTTTTATTCCATTCAGATCTTAAAGGAAATTTTGTAGGAGCAAGGGGATGTGCAGTGCCTATGGAAGGGGGCATCTTTGTGGGTGTGGTATTGAGAGGAGAAGCTGGGAGTGGCATGGTCAGTATAAGTGGGCTCATGGAAGATATCAAAAGTGGGTATGCCAGAAGTAAGGTTTATAAAAGAGTTAGAGGAAATTTAGGGATTTGTTAGTGCCCATTCAAGGGTATTGGAGATTAGAGGGTAGGTGGAGTTAAGGAAATTAAGGAAGGGATTGAGAAGGTGAGCATCTACTTGCCAAGCATAAATGATGTTGTCAACATAATGACATTAAAAGAGAATGTGGTTGAGCAGAGGATTGCCAGAATGGAATATTTTATCTTCAAATTGGTCCAGGAGTATTTCTGCCAGGTGTGGAGAGAGGGAAGACTCCATGGCTTAGTCCTTCATTTCATTTAGAAAAAATTTGTTCTTCATAAATACTGAAAAATGCTTAAGATCATCTTTGATTACAGGATAAAAATTGAATTCAGAAATTTTAGAGATTCTGCATTTTTAAATAATATTTTATTTGTGTATAGTAAGCTTTTTCTACTCACATTTTATAATTGCTGCAAATATTTCTACTTTTTTTCTGAATTTGTAGGTGTTGGTGTATTAGATGGAAAATTATATGTTGTTGGAGGCCACGAGGGACCCAATGTGAGGAGAAGTGCAGAGGTATACAATCCTGATACAAAACAGTGGACTGCTATTGCTGACATGGGTACATGTAGAAGGAATGCAGGTGAGGCTTGAATTGATCTGGTTGAAAGCAATTGAAATAGATCAGTCCTTTGGTCCAAAATATTATATTTTTGCTGTAAAACCTGCAATGCCATGATAAATAATGCAGAACTACTTCTTGTCAGTATCATTTCAGTATTGGTGATTATTCTATTTCTACAACTGATATGTTTTTCTCCCAGTATTATTGAAATCCCACTTTATTGAAAATGAAATGGAAATATAAATGCCTCATAGAATGCCCAGATATGGTTGGTGATTAGGCAGGAAGATTTTATGATTATTTTGACCTAGATTGTATGCATTCCTGTTTAACATTCAATCAACTTACCTCAATATGCATAGTTTTGCTGTTCATTTGAGGAATATAGTTTTTTGAATGGCATAAAAACAAATAGTATATTTTGCAGCATTTTACTTTGGATTAATATAATGAATTTTCTACTTTAAAAAATATGTATTTGTTATTAATCACCAGAATGGAGTAAAAAGAAAGTATTTTGCAACAAATTATTTCTGTCTNAAATTAATTAAACAGAATGATCTTTTTCATGCAAAATTATGCCCAACAACTTATAGAAATGATAAAGTTGTTGGATCTTCTGGTTAATTCTTCATTTTAGTCTTTCTTTACCACAGTACATTACATATATGCCACTTTAAGGTCACAAAGTTTATAAGGAAATAAGTTACTTCCAACAAAAAACAAAAATTAAAAATGATAAATGGATAAGATCCAAGGTGCAGGTAAACACGAAATTACTAGTTCCCTCTTAACATTTTTAAGAACTAAGGAAGACAGCTGCTAAGTTAAAAGGCTTCTCAATCTGTTAAGACTCAATGAGTTGTCATACTCCTTCCTCTCAACAAACTACAAGTTTTAATAGTTCGTCATTAGTAAAACTAATTTTCATTGCAAATATTGAAATCTACACCCAAGGCATGTTAACAATAGTGAAACATCATAATAGAATGGAAACATTGTTTACTCAATATGAGCAAATAATCAAAATTATATGATTGTTTTCATTTAATTCTTGTACCACTGCCAGACCAAATGAAAATTTCTATTGTAGACTGTGCCTAATCACCAATGTTGTGATATTTCTGATTAAGGGTTCCTAACTATTTTGTTTCCTGTACCACATTACCTTTTAAATTATCTAACTACCTACTTTCCAATATAGTATTGTCTTGAAACCTAAGGGAAAGTTATTGGAGGTGCTTCTGAAATAAATGTAATTTGAAAGAACACGAAGCAAAATGGTCTTGGGTTTGATGCTATGTTGGTTCAAATTTCTCCCATTAGAAATACACTAGATGGATTTTAAATATTTTTTTGGGGTAATTTCCAAAAGTAGATAGTTATAGCTCTGCACATGAGTAGAATTCATGGCTATGTAAAGGTTATTGCTATTCAAGGTATACCTATTCCTTACCGATGCTTGGTTTGATGCTAAGGTGTGTCAAGTTTTCTTACATAAAAATACATATGGGAAACCTGGAATTCATTTTGAACTACTTCCTGTAATGATTGGGAATTGAAATCTGGGTTGACTCTATGTTGCTGGAAATGATCTGCCATAAGAAAATAAAGAGGAACAGGGTCTGGGCGAAAAGAGAGGCATGAAGTTTTATTGGCTAACTGTAAATGTTTGCTTGGAACCCATAAGGTTGTCGACAGATTTTTTAATCTTTGAATTTCTTTTAGAGCCCTTTGAGGTCCTCCTGATGGATATTACATGAATCTTTTCCCAGTGATTCTACAAGGGAAACATTGCACATTGAATAATTATGGTTCTTAAATTTTTTTGGACATTGTGATTGGTTCCTTGAGACCCACATTCAATTTTGTCAAGGGTCTATTATCAAGACCCAAAATTTTAAGCCGTAATGATTCAGAAATGCTTCTTAGGTGGGATAATGAGCTTGTAAAGTCGTCATGTGGCAAACCAAAGAGAGCTTTGTATGTCCCCGTGGGAGACAGTTTAGGGCATTAAATGGAAATCTATCACTCCTAAGTTTGCAGTATGTAAGTAACTTTTACTTGTGTGTGTTATTTAACTTTTATCTAGTTCACCCAAGATGTGTAGTAATGTATGCTTTATGTCTTGAATGTGAAAATTATATGTACCCTAATTTAGTGGTTGAATTGAAGCTGTTTTATTTGGCTGCTAGAGTAGATCAAATGTGGAAAAATTAAATATATCTAGAACTCCTAGTAGAGTTCTGGAATAATTTTTAGGTTCCCCTCTTCCCTTAACTCCAGCCAAGGTATACATCAATTTTGGTGGATGTAGTAATAAATGTTTGTGTGACAGACTTATGTATAAATCATGTTGAAGTAAATTTGTGCCAAAGCAGTCCGTGTAAAAACAGATTCAGGTATATTTATATTATAGGTCTTGGAATTTGCAAAAATGTTACTATCATTGCTATAGTTCTAATGACTGAATTCTAAGAAGAAACTTTAATGTCATGTTTGTCTTGTTTTGTTTGCTATAGCCCATGAAAATTTAAAAAAGATACAAATTGATTACTGAACAATGCCATTTTACTCAATCAAAATGTGTCTCTACAGGTGTCGTCTCCCTTAATGGATTATTATACGTGGTTGGAGGAGAGAATGTTGGTGCCAATCCAGTGGAGTCAACAGTAGAAATTTACAATCCACATACAGATACTTGGTCTCTTTTGCCATCCCAAATGAGTGTTGGTAGAAGTTATGTAGGAGTGGCTATTATTGATAGATAACCATGCAACAGAGAATCTAATTAATTTATACCATTATACATTATGGAATGTGATGAACTGAAGCTCAAATAAGCAGTTAACCTATATGCTCATGTGTAGGTTGATCTTATGTATGGATCAGCTCCCCAGGAAATTTTGTGAAATTTCTGTTTTTCATGAATCATTCTAAAAAGTCATAAAGTTTTCCCTTCCTAGGAAGTACTACTTATCTCATATACAGTGGATTTATTTTAATTTTAATGTCAGTTGTCTTAGAATCCATATTATCTAATTGTAAGGTCAAATGGAGATCTAATTTTTAACTCTCTTTTGTATGGGTCGACACTGGTTTTTTTTCATCGAAATTTATGCATAATGGTTGACCTACACTAATATATACAGCATATTCTTTGATTACAATTAGGCTTATCTATTTTATCGTGAGAAATCCTGGGACACAACCTTTGTCTCAGAGATTTATCATACAGTTGGTCAGTATATCAGAATAATGCATATATTGTGATAGTGATATTTTTATTTTATCATGAAAGTACATTTATTTTTAAGTACCATAATTTTAGTTTTATGATGTTTGTATATTTAACTGTCTTTTTATGTAATCTTTAGTTATGTATTTCTGTAAATTTTCAAAATGATAGTAATTTTAAAAAATTGTTTTCTGTCATTGTTTTTGATTGAGAATGAATCCTTTTCATCTATCGACATTTTCTTACTGCCTATTTTCTGTGAAATTTTTGATAATTTTTCCAAATTAATTAAACAGAATGATCTTTTTCATGCAAAATTATGCCCAACAACTTATAGAAATGATAAAGTTGTTGGATCTTCTGGTTAATTCTTCATTTTAGTCTTTCTTTACCACAGTACATTACATATATGCCACTTTAAGGTCACAAAGTTTATAAGGAAATAAGTTACTTCCAACAAAAAACAAAAATTAAAAATGATAAATGGATAAGATCCAAGGTGCAGGTAAACACGAAATTACTAGTTCCCTCTTAACATTTTTAAGAACTAAGGAAGACAGCTGCTAAGTTAAAAGGCTTCTCAATCTGTTAAGACTCAATGAGTTGTCATACTCCTTCCTCTCAACAAACTACAAGTTTTAATAGTTCGTCATTAGTAAAACTAATTTTCATTGCAAATATTGAAATCTACACCCAAGGCATGTTAACAATAGTGAAACATCATAATAGAATGGAAACATTGTTTACTCAATATGAGCAAATAATCAAAATTATATGATTGTTTTCATTTAATTCTTGTACCACTGCCAGACCAAATGAAAATTTCTATTGTAGACTGTGCCTAATCACCAATGTTGTGATATTTCTGATTAAGGGTTCCTAACTATTTTGTTTCCTGTACCACATTACCTTTTAAATTATCCCATAAACCCTATTCATTATTATTAGAAATAAGTTTTAAACCAACCCTGCTAACGTGGAATAGCTAGGGAATGTTACTAAACTCTTATAACCTGCATTGGTATGGAAATATTGCAGAAACTACTTTTAAAATACTTCAATAGCAATGCATACTTTTTACCTGCTGTTCATTGTACCCCTGGATAACCATACCCTTTGGGTGTATGGTTAACAAAACTGAGGATGAGGACTAGTAATAGTGAGACAAGTTATGAGATTTCCCATAATCTTGGGAGACCCACCCTCAACTCCTCAGTCATATCTCAACTATCAGTGGGTGCCTTGGTGGTGTTAAATAGTTTGTTTGAATAATTATTTTTTATAATGAATAATTGCTGAACTATTATTTTTTTACAAGTTGTTTTTTATATTTGAATTTAAGTTCATTTGATGCACACTTTTATATGTATATTCATTCATGTATACTTTTACATCCTGCAGCTTTTTGAACTATTGTTTAGAATGAATGAATTGGTAAATCAAAGTTTACCTGCATCAGTATTTTATGGGTGTGTTTTATTTGTTCAAGATATTTTCCCTTTNATTTTTTATAAAGTAAGAAAAATGCAATTTTCACTCAATCTTGTAATATATATTTCATTTTTGCAATGATGGGGATGGTATTTAAAATAAAAATAAAAAATAAGATCATACTTTAACATAAAAATAAACCGTTCTAAGTAATATCTATGCTATTTATATAACAGAAGTATGACTTCTAAAAATAACTAGATTTCTATTCCTCTACCATCATGGGAAGTACTCAAAATAAATGTCCAAAAATCCGCACAATGCATTATTATTGGAAAAATCGGGAAGACTGGACATTCTGGGATTGAAGTAATAATGGCCAGGATGGATATTTCACTATTCCTGTGGTTTCCCGTTCTCGTATTTTCCCGATCTCGTACGACATAAAGGGGTCAAGTCAGTGACTCTTGTGGTTAAGGCTAAGAATTCTAATCCTATATGTAGCACATGCTGTAGATCCGACCTGACATATATTTGAATAAATGCTGATGGAAAAGGGAAATAATGTTTGTGTGGTAGGTAGATATAATTTATTTGCGATAAAGTAAGTCGTTTATAAACAATTTGGGGGAAATTATTTTTCTACAAGGAAAGTCTCGCGGTCTTCATGGTGATTCACATGCATGGTTGCATAACTCAGACTTTCAAATTTTGCATTAAAAAATGCCTAGGTGTCAACGGTCGGACACATGTCTATTATATGTGACCAAGGAACATACTCTGAAAGTCTCGAGCAAATCTGTTTCTCACAGAGGTGGTACTACCCTTGTTAGTTTCTTTGTAATATTTTACTATATTTTTAAATTGAGTCCAGCAAATATTTTTATCCTGAAACTCGATACTTGTTTTTATTTTTGGGAGACTCACAAGAAATTGAATTTATTTGGTGGGAGATCAATTTAGAAATTAAAAATGAACTAGTAACATGTTACTATCAACTTTGGCTCAAAATTTTCACTGTGAAAAATTCACAGGACTGACAATTTTATTATCCTGGTATTGTTACAAATGTAAAGCATTACATTACAGCGCCAGAAAACTCTAAATAAAGGTTACCACTAGTGCATAGTTCCAACTGTGGCCATCAGAGGTAACTGGGTGCATAAGGACTTCCTTGATCAGTAATTCAAAAACAGAAATTTACATTAATTTACCCTCAAACATTTTGTTGTATGAGTATATGTTGACAATATGCACTGTATACCTGGAATTAAAGCTTTATTTTTCTCATATATTTCATATTTAACAGAAGAAATTATTTATTGTGTTCCTTTGGCACCTTTTATGTGATATTCAAAGGGAAACATTAAACATGTACCTAAATAAATGAAATAAAAATATGATACCTATGTTTATAAAAATTAAAAAAAGCAATTATTTATTCTAAAGAAATGTTAATCACAGGGTGTCCGTTAACCTAGAAAACTCAGAGAATTTTGTTCTTGTGGTAAACTCACACACTAAATTGTGGAATTTGGTGCATAACCTAGAAAAATCTGTTTTAGACTCTACAAATGATCGTGCAATGGCTTTTCTGTTGGGATAGATATTAGTTCAGTAAAAATTTGCTGAGACCAATGACAAAATTTTCCATGATGTAGATGTGCTCTTTCTGCATATGACAAGTTGGCAATATCTTGAATATGCAATGTCTGATCACATGGTGTCGCATTTACCAGGGGCATCTAATGTCTGTTTTATTGTGTTGAGGGGCTATTTTGTTTTTTCTCAGTCCTCTACTTTCAAGAAATGACTTCCCTGTGCTTGTGAGGTATTTGAAAGATTTCTGGTGATCAATGTGAATAGCAAGTGTTTATGCAACTCAAATGTTGCCATACATGCCACTGCTGGAACTATTGTTCAGGTGTATTATTTTAATGAAACAATGCACTTCAGTATTTTCTTCAGAATATCCTTTCATTACTATACTATAGTTATACTCCTTTAATCAGGATCCCCATCAAAAACTTGGGAATCCATGAGAATTTAACTGGGATGGTGCACATACTCAGTAGTCTTCACATATACATGCGGCATGACTCAATGAACCTAGCAAGCTATAGCTGAATACTCATCAAGACTAGCCCTAGATGTCTTGGGCTCCTCTTCCAGATAGGAAACAGTTTAACAAAAGTTTTATATAATATGTTTATATGTAAATATGAGAAAAATAATTTTTCTGAAATACCTAACATTATTTGACCTCAAACTTCGCGCCCCGGGCGACCTTTCGGCTTGTTCGTGTCTAGGTCCGGCTCTGATTCCTAAACAATATCATTATGAATTAATGAACTGTTCGAATGAATGAATGTGAACAATTTTTGGTAACTAAAGTGCATAATAATCACCACATGTCTAATAATTGGACAAAATTGTACTTATTTGCGGACGTGGAACACCCTGGAAAACTGAAAATAATTCCCAGAAAAACTCAGGGAATTTCTTAATGGCTGAATAGTGGAGACCCTGTAATTAACTTCTGCGCCCGAAATTTTTATTGAAAGAATAGTATACGTTTATTCGTGAACTTTACTTGCATTGACTCAAGATAATGTTCTTTCATTAGTTGGCATTAATTCATGGGTTGGCATGGCTGAAAGACTACATTTCGATGCCTCGTTGCCAAGTCGTACAGTTGACAATCTAAAGCGGATAACGTTTATTCGTCTGCTAGCGGTGGATGGCTGCACCCATTCAGATTTGTTTAAGTATAGTTTTGATTTTGATAATGGCATCACAGATAAGTGTTAATTTTCCGGCGATAGGTTTTCATTTCTGCGTCGGTGAATGAATGGGAGTGGATAAAGTTCAATTAAGTTGGTGATAACCAAATATTAAGGTATATATATTTATTTTGTTGGCAAGTTTTGTTTTTCATTCGTTTATCGGAAGATATATCTCTACGTCAGAGTGGTCACTTTACCTCTGAAATACACGCTAATTTTGAAAGATAAATGGTTAGCACAAACTGTTATTCTTATCTCTACAATATGTTAACGTGTTCTTAAAAAATTGTAGTTTAATATCTATTTGATTGTGATGATGATTGAGACTGTGTGATTTTTTTCAAAAGCGAAGTTCTATAAGCGGACTTTATCTCATATTTATCTCGATGTTTTGTATTTGTTATGAGTTCGTTATTTTCTATGATTGATAATATACAGATCTTACCTTGAATTAGGGAGGAACTAAGTAAAGCTATGTTTGAGGCTGATAACAAAATACTTTTCTTGGAGGTTACATAGTGGTATATTTTCGTGTTTTTAGGCCCTAATCGTGTCATATAAAACATGGTATATTTTCCAAAGAAAAGACTTTGAAATATCTGTACAAAGTAAGGTACAGTTCTATGATTTGAACTAAAGTATAAGATTCTTGCAGTTGGAAAAATAAGTGGGGAGAATCATTTGAAAATAAAGTGAGTTATTTTTAATTGCGATTGAATTCACTCGATACCATATTGTAAGGTTGTTATCATGCAAGCAAATCACTTGCATTCTCATCAGTAAATTGGGACCCTCCATATTTGATGGCCCTTTATAGCTTATTAGCTGAACCATGTCTAACACTGACTCTGTTAATAAATTGACCCTTTTATTATGCCTGCTTGAAGAACTCTGTTTGGAAAAAAACATGAATTATTAGTTTTAATGTAGTAGTAACATATGGTATGGACGTTGTTGGTTTTATTTTCTTTGCCACAACTAAATGTTTTGAAAGGTGTTTTTACCAAGTATAGAAACGCTCGCTTATCTTACTCTTTGTATGTTTGATTGTCTTTCAGCATGGAGCATTTATTCTTACAAATAGTTAAAGAGTCGACAAACACTAAGTTTTCTGCCTTGAGAAAAGCTGCCCAAGAAGCTCATGGTAGGTTTATTTTGGTTTATGTCAGTTAGTTTGTATCATTATTTTTATTATTTATATATTAATTACAGTGGAACAGTAAAAAACTCCAAAAACCATCAAAAAGAAATTATTTCACAACAGTCAGATAAGTTTTAGCAAATGTAAACGTCATACTTGTGACAATACACCGAATATACCAAATTTTATGCATAAACATATAATATATATCCTAAATAATTTGTGTGCATAAACATATGTATCAAAGTATGAACATATTTAGTACATACAAATCATAAAAGGCATAGTTAAAAACAGTAAATACAGAAAAATATGTGAATGATGTTGAACAGAGGGAAGTTATTGTTGTCAATAAATGTTTATAGATATCCTGGAAAGTCAGCATGGAATGCTACGTGACCCCCCTCATGAACTTCGTGCTAAATGTTTTGCTGCTCTTCGTCTAGCATTGGAAACCAAAAGAAGTAAATTTGTGGCTTATGGACTTTCTGGACTCCATGTTAGTTCTCACTTTTTGCTTTTTTTGTGTGTTTTCCTACTTATTTTTTGCATTAATGTGTCTTTCGTGCATTTCAGAAACTATTAAGAGATGATCGCTTTCATTCAAATTTTGAGCCAGAAGATGATTCATTATGGCTTCCCTCTCAACTTCTAGAAGCTATAAGTTCTATTCATTTGCAGTCAGATGATTCCCAAGTTGATATGTTGAAGGTAAATCCATTTTAGTGTATGCTAGAATTGAAAAAGCTTTTACTACAGTCTTCCTGTGTGACTAATTTCATTAAAATCTCATGCTAAAGGTCTTGCTGAATATGGCATGTACAAGTTACTGGACCATGAATGGTCGAATTATCATCCAAATATTGAGTGTCTGCTCTGAAGCCTATGAAACTGGTAATCAAGCAGTAAGGACAGCAGCGCAAGCTGCAACAAGCCAAACTTTAAGGTCATTTTGTAACTTTCTTGGTAAGTTTTTATTGTTTTGTTTGTATTAAGTCTATTCTAGAGGAAGTTTCTTAATCTATTCCTGTATTTCAGAGGAAGAATCTCAGGAATTGGAAAGGAGTTGGAAAAATAATGGAAAGACATCAGATCAGAATGTAATGGGGGTTTCTTGCTTTAATGAGGCAATACCTATTCTACAGTTCATATGCAGTAGACTAGAGGAAGCTCAAACGTGAGTATATCATTATTAAACTCTTCAGCCACTCTTTAAATCACTACTTAAAATTTGCGCCTCATATTTAATTCAAGTTTGAAATAAGTGAGTAATTTTAATCAAAAAGAAAAAAATTCATCTTATATAAGGTTGGAAGTAGTTATAAGAATGTATAAAAAAGTCTTTGATTATAACTAAATGCATCTCTAAATCTTGTTTTATTCATGCTCTGAAAATTAGCTAAATTTTAACTCAGTAAGCATGTAATACTCTTATTGATCAATTCATTTCTCTTCCAAATTAAATATTTTTAACAGAAAGCGGAAGTAGTGATTGATATAAAACATAAATAGAGCTGCAGGCATTACTTATCAGCATGCTAATAAGTGAAGTTTGTACGACATACCCAAGGTATCTGACATAATTTGTGATATGATGGCCAAAATTTAACTGTTGTTATAATGGGGTGAAAAGGGTTTTCTACTAAAGGAGGGAATAAGGAATAGATCAGGGTCAGAGGCCAAGAAGATGAAGTGTGTTGGAGCTATACCCTATATATCATAGATGTTATTTAGAATAAAAAGGTGTGAATAACAGAGGGTTGATTTCAAGTAAACTTCTGCATAGATAATTTTTAAGGATTCAAAATCACTTCAACTTTTCATTCAAGCTGAAAAATGTGGTGGTGCATTTTCAATGTACATTTTGATTCAGTTCAAACTGAAAAATTAATCAATTTGTGATTGATGACTCACAGCCAGTTGTAATTTCTGTTTGTTTTCAATAACATCTTACTTATAACTTATAGTAAACTTTGCTTCTCATGCTTTGCTTTCCTTAACACTTTTCCATCCTCTGAAATTTAAATATCCTTAGACCTTGTTTCTGTCACCACATATCAAAATGTTGATAGTTCATTGCTTTCGTTCAAGATTCTTAAGAAAGTATTTCAAAATATATAGCTAAAAACTTATGAAGTTTCATGTAGATAACTTTATAAGTCCTATTTTCTTTGCTGGTATTCATGTTTATGGAAGTAAGAGAATTTTTTATTATCGTTACAAGGAGACAGTAAAATAGATATTAATTGTATCCATCGCTATTGTCCATAGAGAACCTTTGGGAAGAACAGGAAGCAGTGTAGCTTTCCTTCTAGAATGCTTACACACATTAATATCAAGCTTACCGCAGTGGATTCATACCAACAAACATTTTACTACATTTTTGTGGCAGAAGTTCTGTCCTCTCTTAATTGCTTTCCTGGGATCACCTAAAGTTGACAAAAACATTGTCTCGGGGAACAAAATGGAAGAAGAAATGGGAAGAGGATCTGGTTGCCTAGCTTCAGCTCCTAGTTTCAATAGTTCAGAAGCTAAAACTGTGTATAGGTAAATATGCTAAATTATGGTAGTTCGTTTATTATTTTATGCATTGGAAATGAGTTTGATAAAGTATTTCAATATATATGTTCATTAAAATATTTTTTCTCAGCATTGGTACCCAACTCGTTAGACTGGTTGGACGTGTTGGATCCCTAAGACCTGTTTTGGAGTCATTTTTTCATCGTATGCTATTGTATCCTCCTCCAAGACATAGACTTGAAGCTCTGAAAGCTCTGAAGGAAGTAAGTGATTCTATAATTTGTTCTATTATGGAAGTATATGGAATAACTTAAATAAATGCATTGAATTATATTTATATCTGAGGGAAACTTGTTAACATTGAGCTACTACCAGAAAAAAATCCCAAGTTAATTTGGTGCTTTAGTGGGATTTGTTAGTTGCGGCACTCACTGTCTGTGAAGTAATTTTAAAAGATATTATCCTCATGAGTAAAAACTGTGATAACTGAAATAAGTTAATTCGTAAAGTTGTAACATACTAGAACATAAGCATTGATTTTGACATCTTCTCCAACTATTCATATTATCTACGTAAATCGTAGGTAATTATTTATTATTATTGAATCATATTTTAGATATTCCCTTGTTTTCTGGAAGATTGAAAAACCCTTGGAACGTTCGTGGTTGTGCTCAAGATGTCTGATAATTTAATTATCTTAAAATAGATGCAATTTTGGTAAAGTAGGTATTTCAAAATTGTGAGGGCTAGTTGATTTGTCATTTACCAAAATGTTTTTGTTGTGATATTTGAATTTTGAATTTACATTTGAAAGATATGATTATAACCATGATATTTGCTGATTCCCTCTTCAAACATTAACAAATGATGTGTTCATATTCTATCTTAATATTTTGAAGGAAATGATTTAACTGTTACTTAATTCACTTTATAATGAATATGTTTTTCATTTCAGCTTTTAAGAAGCCCTAGCAGAATTGTGGATTTAACTGGTCCGATTCTAGTTGAGAATGAGAAGGGATCACAGCAAAGTGACATGGCTCTAATGAGACTGTAAGTATTCCTCATTTTTAAGATCATTGTCATATACTTAAGGGTGATTGATTGCTAGGAAAATAACTGAAGTTAGGATGCAAGGGTAAAGACTGAGCAGGAGTCAAAAGTGGTTGAATGATATAAAGTGAGGGATTTGTTAATAATAAGTAGAGAAATTAGGGTTGATGAGCTCACAACCAAGAGGCTATGTAGACACATATCTGTCTATTTTATAAATTAATTTTGTGGAACTTGCTTCCATTTCTTCTTACACTTGATGTATTTTTATTGCTCATTAAAATTTCTGAAAATATGTGAAAAACAAATTCTCAAAAAGCAACACAAATGGACATTTTCTGTCATATATATATTTATTTAAACTGCTGTATTAAGACACTCCTTTATCAAGTTTTCTGTGTTATGTTATTTTAATAATTACTCAGTATTTTGTGTTTTCAGAGTCATGGATTCAATCGAAGAATGTAGTAAATGTCAGGATTACCTAATATGTAATGCCAGTGTCGAGTGTATTGTAGCCATGCTAGGATCCTTAGAAGAACTTTGCACTGGCAAAGGTATCACCCATAGATACATGGAAAAAATTAATGCCTTGTATGCTGGACTTTCTGATTGTGATTACCAAGGTAAGTAAATGCATATAAGCAGTAAGATTGTTTTAGAAATTAAAGTTTTTTCCAAATCTTGGTTTTCAAAAACATTGTACCTGGGACTCTTCAGCCTTGGTTTAATTTTTTTGTTGTTTTGTTTTGTTGTTAAATTTTCCTCTACCCTCTGTATCGCTGTTGAGTATCTGTTGTTTTTTCAGAAACTGAGTTTTCTAGTTCATAATTCTAGTTTTCATAATTTTATGATACTGGGTACGATATCAGAGGTAAAGTTATGAATAAATTATCAAAAGGTAAAGTATCAAAACATTTAAACAGGAAAATACGGATTTTGATACCAAATAATCTCTAACCAAATTTAATTCATTATGTACCTTAAAATAATATCCATATTTTATCACAATAGAAATCATAATTTTTATTAATGAATGAGCAGACGGGGTATTTCACTTCGTTGGTGCATAGTAAAGTATACTAAAAATAGTATTATAATAAATGATTACATTATAATTATTTGAATATTTGAAACTTCGCAGGTGGTGCATTTAAACAATGAGCATTTTCATATACTCTGTAATAGTTCGGCATCATATTAATAAATTGAGGTAATGAATACAGTATCCTAGCTCCTTTGTTACTACTTAAATCCTACTAATAGACCAGTCTTTATCCGATGTTCTGCCCATTCTTTAAACAGCATTAATGATTCATCTGAACCTTAAAAGAGTCAACTGATTTCTTTAGTACCATTCATTATATGTAAATCTCTTTATCTTCCACATAATAGCTTTTGAAAGTTGTCAATTTCGCACTTTTATAGATTTATGCATTCTTGAATGCAAAATTATACTTATCTGAACCCATGACAATAAGAATTGAATTAATCGTCTATGAATCTTCCAAAGGGCGATAGATTATCTATTTTTGTGAATTGTTATTGAAAATACAGGAATTTATTTCTATATAGTAGCAGAGCTGAAAGCTATATGCCCTTTCCCAAATATTTAATGCGTTGAGTTTCATGTTCTATAACATAGTTGTTTTTATTTTTCCATGATAATGAAGTTTATCGAGCGTAATTTTTTTAGATTTATACTACAGTACTGCACTACCAATTTAGAGGGGTGGTAAATACCTCTTTGCTCACGGGCGGCGGCGGCTCTCATTTATTCTTTTCTTACTGTAAAAACGACATTTTTATTTTGATTGATACTTTGCGCCCAATACGAAGACACCAAAGACGTGTAATTAGATCTGTCACTCTCATCTCAACTTTTTTCATCTCTATTTATGGATATAATAACAAGAGAGAAATACGGTCTCACCTCTCCAGACCGATTTACAGTAAGGAAACTAATAATGTTGCATGTAAAAAAGAGAGCTCAAACTTCAACTCCGCGTCGATCAAAAAGATTTCTTTCAATCTATTTTCATACTTCACGAAACGAAAGAAGCATAAGCCTTCGCTTTTGAATCGCGCGCAAATAAATACGATGATGACGTTACGGGTCAGGCTGATTCATAACGGTCGTCATGAAAAATGTTATACAACTGGCTAGATTAATTGCTTGATTATATTCTTTAAATG